>JAQFVV010000027.1:9150546-9524962 GCA_028023455.1 Epiperipatus broadwayi | reverse complement strand
CCTAATGACACTCTCATCTGTGCTAAGTTCGAACCTATTTAAATGTTAATAAATATAAATACTCTGTATTTTTAACAAGAGAGGGACAGCCATATTGTTAGTGAGAGGGTGTAGCCAGTATTCACCATTGTTAATTTGAACATGTCCGGCTAAAGCGGGCATCTTGTTGCTGTTACTCCGCGGGAGAACGGGGGTTCTCTCGTCAAAATGCCTAAACCACCATCATGCCGATAGAAGAGACGAGCCTAACATAATGGGAAAGATGATGCCGCCCAGTCAAACTAAACCAAACCAACAGCCAAGAACTTGCAGATAAATCATACCGGTACCGTTTTATTTTTCAAACCCAGAGCTCTGTGTAATTCTGTGTAATTCTAAATGTAATAATATTTATCTAAGTTAGCTAACTTTAGTTTTAAAATAATGATAAAGCTAAAATGTAATCAAAACTTAAATCCATTTAATATTTTAAATATGTCAATTGCTATCCGAAATTTCATGTTGTTAAAGTTTGAATAATCTGAGTAATTTATATTTTCCTTTCATTCAAAGTAAATTATTTAGTTTAAAGTTATATCACTGCGGTTGTGTCTATATTTCTTTGCTTATTTTATTTTAAATGCTTATTATATTTTATATGCCAAAATTTCGAAACAGTGAGCACTTAATTTCATGTATATTTTAAGAAGATATTATTTGAAAATCTTCGCGTAATTTATTTATAGCATCAACTTTCTGCGCTGTTTCGAAATCCTATTTTTTTATTATTTACATGATTTAATATGCGAAATGTGGCTCGTGTGATCAACCAGTTAAAAACTTAACCTTATAGTTTTATTTAGAATTAAATTTAGCCTTGATCATATTTATAAGTATATTTGACATTTAAATTCTTAAGTCCATAGAAATATACTTTCCCTCCTTAAATATTTCTTATCTATAAGTAACTTAATAGATCGAACATGTCAAAGTACAGATATAATAATATTCCCTTTAGTAGCATAGACATTTATTATCAGGCTACGCAAGAGTTGGTCCCAATTTGATAGAGCTAATATGCTATTAACTCGTATTTCATAGTATGAAATATACTATTCTTTGCTTGTGATCTTATTTTATAAAATTATTCTCGTTTTGCTGCTATACGTAATATACGTATCTTAAGATGGAGCCACGGCGTTGCCAGCACATCTTCTTCTATAGGGTAGAGCAGTAGCGAAGCCTGAGCCAAGGCCAGGTTAGCACGTAAGACCCCCGCCATTCCTGAACACAATGTTCCTTTTCACGCAGCATTACGATCGGTTACAGGGTACCGGCGTTTGTCGCAAGAACCCTGAAGTTATTTCATCCATCCGCAGAGCGACTTTTCCTATTATTGTTTACCTGTGCCATAGCGCATTGGTAAAATCTTATTTCAGCCAACTCTCCCACCTTTATATAACGCTTTCAGCATTCTGAAAGTTTCTCTCGAAAGCCATGTTCGATCGATCATTACTTGAGCTGGTTTTTGCGCTCGTTATTAAATTATATATGGGTATTTTAGTAAATAAATTCATGATCAAAGTTTAATATAATTATTTATATACCAGCCACAAATGTAATAGGATTTGGCTCATCGAGATCTATAGACATAACGTAGTGATTAATTATGTATTAATTGAAAAGCAACTCATAAGATGGGCACATGTCAAACCCATTTATGAAAATTAAATGAAAGTATTTATCAAAAGCTATTTTGAATTGTATAAAAATTATTTATATAAAGCTATTTATAATTGTATCTGAATAAGAGAATGTGTTCTCTTATCCACCCAATGTTTGTACATTCGACGATGAAATGTGTAAAACTGATCAATTTCATGCCATTTGTAAATAAATATATAATTAATTTAATGTATTTCGTTCTCTGTTTCGTTATTGATCTAATTCAATCCAATTCTAATTACTATTTATAGTCTATATATGTGAAAACTATGCATTCAGTTAAATTAAATTTAGTGATATTTTAGTCAATTAAGAACCTTTCTTTGTATTCGTCAGAGTCTTATTGCTTCTCCGTGACCTATGTCGGCCGTGTGGAAAGAGGTATACTACGTGTAATTTCAAGGTGGTCATTCGTAGGGTCTTGAGTCTTGGAATCCTGGCTTACGAGTTGAAGTGCGGTCGGACTCGGGATGTCATAGTCCTAGTCTGGTCAGCTTCGGTCTCTTTTGCTTAGATTCTGAATTCTGTTACGCGAATGTACAAACTTGACTGTTACAATAATAAAAAAACATAACACAATAATAATAATAAAAAGTAAATTAAACTACATTAATTATACAGTTCTTTAGTATAGATTAGTCTATTTATAAATAGGGGTAAAAACTCAATTAGTTTTAGTTTTATAAACTTTGTAAAGAGAATAAATTTGTTTAGCATTTGGATTTATCATATATCTTTATATTTACATAGGTTTTATTACAGCTTTTGTTTCTGGAGTGTATTTCTGTCCTCTAGCATGTTGATTGAGTTCATAACTGGTATTCTTGGCTTCTTTTAGTAGCTAGTCATTCTTTCTTTCTGGGGTCGCATATATCTTGGTTCTTGTTCAATGGTACTCTTCTCTGATGATGAGTAGATATCTCAACAATGGTGGTCAAAGATATTTATTACATTTCAAGCAGTCAAATGAAAGAACTGGGTGGTGAATATCAAAGAACATCCCTCTGATAGCTTAGCAACGATGTCTGTGTAAATACCCATGCATTTCTATCTAATAAACTGTTTCTTGATAAAGAAATCAGAAAATTTTGTACAGCAAGCCAGAAGTAGAATAAGTATAGAATGTTACTGAACTGATAGCAAACTAAATAACAATCTTAACAGAAAAACTTAGCAGAATCAATACAACAGAAATTTTGGAACTTTTATACTCTTGCCAATCAGTCTGAAACTACCCACATTATTAATTAATTTTTTTCAAATTCCTTTTTTTAAAAATTAAATTAGTAAATCTTCTTTTTCTTAATTACAACCTTGATTAATGTTATTATCTAATCAGTTGGAAATATTACTAATTTCTAGTAAAACATAAACTCCTTTCTGATCAAATAATTTACAAAATATTTTGATCCCTAATTACGTCTCTAAATATTTTCGGCAATTATTTGTGCAATCATTTACAATTAAATTTTTTTCACTAATTATTTTTACTTATTTAAAATTATAATGTAGTTTTATATTAGCATGTTGAAATCGCCTCAGGGCATTATTACTATGATAGCACACAGAAATTTGCTGTTTAGGCGGCCTCCGCTGTTTTATGAATGTCTACCAACAATTATGAGCAGTCTCATACTTCCTTAGCCCAGCTTTCCTGCTCAAAAAATTTGGAAAGTGTAGGTGCAAGTGCGATTTCTATCAAATCACGCTCTAAGTCACGTTTGTGTGAGAACAACTGTGATCTTTGTAAAATGGCTGAATTAAAGTTTCCGAATGTCAAAGTTTGGAATTTGCCTTGCTCCGAAACTGATGTCATCATATTTTTACAGCATTACGGAGTAGTGGCATGTGTGAAGAACTGTTCATGTGGAGAAGAAATGAAATTATATCATTGCGGAAGCTACCAGTTCAAATGCACAGTTCAAATGCAAGGCCGGTTCATGCGGGCGTTGGTGTTCGATTCGCCAAGGGACGTGGCTGGTGGGTCACGACTTGATTTCATGAAGATAGTATGTCTCCTGTACTATTGTAGCCGTGAGGAGCTGACAGTCTCAAGGGCCGTTGCCGACTTTCGAGTTGCATTCCGTTAATTCACATGTTAAGAATTCAAATCACCTAAAAAGTTTTTTTGTTGTTGTAAATGTATTGATTTCATCGAATAACCGTTAAATGTAAATATTTATTTGTAATTTTTTAAAAAAGTTGATTTCGTAGAATACCAAACCAAAAATAAGTAATGAAAAGAATAAAAAGTAAGTACTTTTTAAATTCATTTTGATTTATGTATTTTTTTAAAGATTTATTTGATATTATTTTCAACACGCTAATATAAAACTACCTTTCATAATACATCAGAATTTTCTTTTAGTCAAAAGAATAGATGTGTTCTTTTAAAATAGTAATTCTAAAAATTCCTACATTAAAAGAGACTTTAATCACTTTTTTTTTTCTCATGTGTCATAGCATCAGCCAAAAATCTTTACTTTTATCTATTAAACAATCCCTTTTTTTATATAAAAAAATATACATTTTTTTTTCTTGAATATTATTTTAAAATGTTTTATGTAACACATATATACATATTATAATTGAACTGTTAATAAATTTGTTTTATTTATTAGTTGTCTGTTCTTGCCAATTAATGCTGCTAAAGAATTTTCTGTTCTCCACAACCTAAAGGCATTAAAGTATCTATTAGTAATGGTATGTGATTGTATATATATTTATAGTTTAAGATCCTCACCAATAAAACTTTAATATAATAAAACTTTAATATAATGTCTTTTGAGAAGACATTCTAGACCAGCATTTCTCAAACTTATTCTATCATGGATCACTACAAATCTTAAAATTTTAATGGAATATTTTGGTTTTTGAAATAAAAAGATAGGTTTGATTTTACAGTTTTAATAACAAATAAATAAACAAAATAAACACTTATTCCAAAATTTTAGTTGTACAAAACAGAACTCTTGGAAATAATTGTACAGTTCCGCCATTTGTCAAACATGATCATCAAAGTTAATTTAGCATGAATTATAATAACCATATATATATACATAAAAAGTTAATGTGTAATAATTAAAATAATCTTTGAGATTTCACACTCAACTCCAAATAACAGAAATAAAACAAATAAATATAATTTAATTTAATCATAAATCATATTAAAGGTTAGACATAGCGATAATAAAAATATCACCTTTCCAGGCCATTAATCACTCCTAAATGACTGAAAGGAAATTATAACTTCTATGGATTATAAATTTATATTAGGTTAAAAACCACAGCACATTCCAAAGATAGGAAATCCATAGGAGGATATTCTACACTATCAGTCTTATTAAAAATACTACCACGATAATTCAGTAGCATATGAACTCTTATTTCCCTAGCTATTATAAATTTAAATTATAATTTAAATGACAGAAATTATGATCAGATTAATAACTAACAAAAAATATATATTTATTATACAAAAGGACAAAATATTTAAAACATCATTACATTAAATATTTAAATATTACCATCCTTCAAGTGATCACCCTTTTAAATACTAATGTTTTATCAATGTCTTCAGTTTAAAATCCCTTTTATGTTAAGCTTATCATTTTTTTCTTTCTTTGCTTTTCATTATAGAGTCTATTTCAGCATTGAACACACCATCCTTATATTGAAACAATAATTCCTTTTAATTTCTTTACATGCTTCAAGTTTTAATTTATTCAGATCATATTTCCTTAAATCATATTTCTTCACTTTTCCAAAAACAAATATTCCATAAGAGAGGACTTTCAGTTAACAATCCCATTGCAAACAAATTTATTTAGCAGAACTCAGAAATGGCACTTGAGCTTTGATTACATATCAGGCCAAAGATAAATAATCAATTCAGGCTACAGTGATCCAGAGTAAATGATACACACACGGGAATTAGCCACCATGAACCATAATATCTACTTTATAATATTTATCCTTAATCATAATTTGGCTGCTAATAAAAATCAACTTAAAGTTGTTACAAGCTGCTAATGACAATTGTAAAACAAAAGATAGATTGGAAATGCTGGCAAGAATGCTAGCTTTCAATAAAATTTTAAAATCACATTTTATTTAAAACTGTCACCAATTAAAAAAAAAATCATAATCTATTATTTTTCAAATCATATTTCTTTTAATTAGTTTTATTATACAGAATAACAAAAAAATACTTATTACAACATAAATCTTTTATAAAATGATATTTCACAAAATAAATTTAAATCCTTTTTTTTTTTAAAAAAGAAAAATATCAGATTTCAATTATTTAAACTTTGAATAACTGACCTTTGAACTTTAATCTTAGAGATGATACAAACAAATTTAAATTTGTAAACAAAAAGAAATCTTTTTCCTTTTTTAAAAAACTAACTTGACCACTCCTTTTTTTTTAGTATCATTTGTATTAAAATTATTATCCAAAGATAACCAGCACTTAACTGCCCTTGTAGTCAATTATGTATGTGTACCTTGCTATGCTATCGATACATAATAAAACTATACCAAAAGCAAATAACAATAAATCATCAATAATATTTTTATGTCTTGGGTGTTTTTGGGTCTTTGCATTACAAACTCCTTTAATATATATGCGGAACACAGTTTGGAAAATGCTGTTGATGTGATGTACTGTGACCATAAGTCTATTGGTGCCCTCTGAAGTTGGATATTGATCATGTCTATGTAGCAGTAGCTGTCTATTACAATACACAATATATTCATACATATAAATATACTACTACAATAATAAAAAAGATATTTAAAAAATACATTCCCCATGCATTTACTTATAGATTTGAGACTTGAATACTTAAAAGAAAAGCAATAAAGATATGTAATCAAGAATAACTTGGTAAATTATGGTGAACGAAAAAAAAAATCCAGATATCAGACATTTAAAGAACTGAATGAAACTGGAATAAGTTGCTAAAGAGATAATATAATTGATAACAAAAAAGTTTTAAACTAAATTCCAAGAGATGTTAAAAACAGTAAAAATAACACCATATTAAAAAAAGAGATGAGTAAAAGAGGTAAAGAAAAGAAAATATTGATTGGAAAAAGATTAATCATGGAGTGATCAATATTCTGCAGTAAACTCATGAATAACAGACAATAATACCTATATAATCAAATTTTCAGAGTCATTTCCATCTACCGGCAATTTGACTATATTAAAATCAACAAACTCTAGACCAGGGGTATCCAGTTTGTTGCCCAGGATGAATGTACCCAATACAAAATTGTAAACTTATTTAAAACACTTTGAAATTTTTTTATGACTATATCATAATGTGATTAAAATAAACATGTATACACTCAAATACAATGTCCAATATCCAACTAGTTTTATATTTCCTTTTTATTTTTATAATTGAAAAAAAGATGTTTTATTATAACATAGAGATGTGCTCAACGATTTTAGAAGACTCTTTGAATGGATCGTTACATAATTAGGATTATTATCTAAGTAGTTTTTTGATATCTGTCGTGATGGATATCATAACAATTAATCAAGGACTTTTTTTTGTTTATCTGATTTCAGTAATGTTTGTATATTTAATGTGTGGCCCAAGAGAACTCATTCTTTCATTTCTCTATGTGGCCTAAAGATGCAAAAAGTTGGACATCCCTGCTCTAGAGTAAAAATCTATTGAGCAAATTATTAGGGAAGGATTGCGCCCAGCTCAGTATTTCAGTGCTCAAAGATCATTTGCCAAATGTCAATTCAGCAAATTAATCCTTAGCTTATAGACAAAACAGAATTGATTATTTCCACTTCAATCTCTTAAAATATTTTTATCTTCAGCTTCAAAACATCAGTGGATCCATCATTTTCAACTTTAACTGCATTTGCTTCTGTTAAATCTTTACTAAGTCTGCATTTCTCATAATGCATTTTTTACAATGGCTTTAAATGGAGGTAGATGAAAAATATTTCAAATACCTGAAGAAGACTGCTAACCAGTCGAAATGGTCATAAATTAAGTATTGTGACAATTGCATTACTAGTGTGATTTTTTGAAAAAAAATCAATGGACTTATAAAACTACCCTCTGTTCTTTAGTGCAGTGGTAGAGTGGCAGATTCAGGAGTGCAAGGCCCATGGAGCACTGTCATTTCCAATGCCCGAACTTCTCAGAAAATCCCGAGCAATAAACCACTTGATTAAAAAATCTATAAAATTAATAAATTGTTGTGTTTTGTTAAAACATTTGTGAAAAAAAAAACCCCACTGACATTAAGTCATAATATAAAACTAAATTTGGTCGCGATTTAACTTATAAAATAAAAGCCACAACCCTATGTTAAAATTTTAATTTCAGATATTTCTTAATACTATCACAAAGCTAAGAAATTGGTGAATTTGATGCCACACTTACTTCATGACTATAATTCCTCTTCGAGTAGCCGCGACACAGTCAATATTATCAACACCAGTTCCGGCTCGACCAATAATTTTCAAGTTTTTGCCAGCTTCAATAACATCAGCTGTAACTTTGGTTGCTGAACGAACGACAAGGCCATCGTATTTCTGAAAGATATATATATAAGAAAAACGCATTTTTAAATAAAAAATATTAATATATATAAACCAACAAAACAACATGACTCTGCTTACATATTACTTTTAACTAGATCTACTTCTATACTTCAATTCTGCCACCTAGTATAAACTAGAGTAATCAATTTTCAGATGGCAATTAAAGATTCTGTCAGCTTACAAGAGATGACAGAATTTAGGCTAGAAACAATTTGCTACTTAATATTAAATGTGTAATTAAGTAATTGGTGTTATCAAGGTATAATAAGTAATATATATCACCATTTCATTCAAGTTTTGGGCCACATTTGTAATTCTAATAAATTATTTTTTATATTGTACTTGTCTAGTAACTTAAAAAAATCACTTTTAGGTCCACTTAAAAACAAGGTGTGCTGATCTTGAAACTAATTTTATTAATATAAATTAGTGTGTTGAACATGCTACCACCAGATTTTCAATGATATGGATTGCTGAAGAGTTCAGCACGAAAGATATATTGGAGATCACTTACCTTTTTTACCATGCACGTAGTCAAGTATATCGGTTGTATAAGATGGAGTGGATGATTGAAGGGAGCATGAAAGTCTGGGTTCAACACCTACTAATTATATCTAGCTTAAGTATATAGTACTTGTATTTAAATATAAATGTCTAATTAAATATGTGAACTCCTAGTCTCAAATTTGAAGTTACGCTGATGATGGGAGAAAAAATATTTTTAATTTACTTTCAAATCTCTTATAATGGACTGATCTCGAAACTAATATTATTAATATAGAGAGGAAAATATAAATTATATATATAAATTTTCCAATTGGATATAGGAACTCCTAGCTCCAAATTCAGTTCGTAACAGGGGAAAAAAATTTTTTTTTTACTTGCAAACCTCTTATTAATGTAAGAGAATAGCAATCTATTCTATCCTCAGACCCAGAATAACAAGTTAAAAAACTTTTATTAAAGTAGTTACAAATCCTAAACAATTTTCATAAATCTAATATATATATATATTAGAATACTACAGGGAAATAAGGGATTTGTACCTGATGTAACAGGTCACTAGTATATGAACATCAACAATCCAAAGTTTGGTAGCCATTTCTAACTCTACACAAAATTGGGGTTTAAACCATCAAGGATCTGAGGAATTGTTTGTTTATCCTCAAGAAAAGAAATATAAAATTTAATATCAAAGAGATGGGTGTGATAGATCTCTCTCTGAGAGACAGTCCAATTAACTCACTAGAGTAACTATCAGTATCATTAACCATAAATTCACCATCATTATAAATAAGAATAAGCAATTCTCATTCATCATCATGAATGATTAACAATAAAAATAAATCAACAGTCAATCTTGTGACTGGATTTGAGAATGGATCTAGTGTAGACCAGGCCAACTATTTAGCCTTGGCATTGACAGGTTAGGGCAATTATTTAAACATTAATTTGGATGCACAAACTTAAGTGCTAATCCATAAGAATATATAACCATAAAAACGATAATGCTGGGATATTAAAACATGCTGATCATCATCAATGCTCTGGCCACTTAGTGCCATAAATGTACTGGCCAATTATAAACTTAATTTCTAATAGACTAAACTAAAATGTAGTGCATGGATTTTGAAAAATATACTCTTTGTGCCAATCTGGATGACCATACACTAAATATATATGCCCCCCTGTACCATATAGCTGTTATGCACAAATCTAACTCCGGAAGCAAGAACTTTGTAATTTATTATTATGAGCAAGAGAGAAATAAATAAATAGATTAGCTTATTATAAATAACCTTATGCAAATCATGCACTCCCCCTACTTATAAATAACTAGTTTTATTGGGATCAAAAACAAAACTAAAGCTGTCATGATATAAGATCATACACATACCACACTTCATGAAACATAAATTGGATAAAATAAAGAAATTAAGATAAAAAAATATTTTTAAAACAATTATTTAATATGTAATTAACAATTAAAAAATGGTCTGATAGTATGACATTCCAAATATCTATTTCATTAAAAAATAATAATTTTACAAAATATTAACCAACCACTTAATTTTTATTCATGGATTAACTTTAAATTTATTAGGATCTATCTTTAATAATAACTGTTTATTTAAACATTTGCAAAATCAAAGATAACAATCTTCATTAAAATATTTAAGAATTAATTAAACACATATTTAGAATCAAAGATAAGAATCTTTGACTCAGCTTTGCAAGAAAAAAAAACTTTACAACAGATTTTTTTTCCTTTAAAAACTATTTCACTATTTGTAAGAGAATATTGGACTGGATTTTATACCAAAAAAAAAAAGAAGAAATGTCTAACAATTTGAAATAATTTAACTTAGTGAAATATTTACTATTATCAATTATTATATAACACAAAAACCAAATTGTTATTACTTTTATGAAATAAAAAAAAAATTCTAGTAACACAAAAAAAGTGCTGGCCATAACTTTCTTGTCTATGGAGGCCTTTCCAGTTGCAATTACAGTTTTTCCCAATGGAGTTTCTCCTTGAAGGATTCTAAACATGGGCCTGGTTAAATTAGTCCTTTCCTGGGTCTGCAGCAATTCCAGATTCGTGAAAATAGCAATTTTTTGTCCATTTGGTTCTCCTCTTGAATTTCCAGGAGAGACAGATATAGTCAGACTTATGTTCTTGGTTGAAGGCAAGATTGCAGATTACTTTAGGTGAGCAACCTTTTCTCTATATTTTTATTCCAGTGAATGTAGGTTACATGGAGGAAGGTGATACCTAGCTTTTAACTTAATCTAGCACATGGGTTTTCATTATACAAACCATTTTAGGGCTTATGCTAAAATCTTGATTAAAACTTCTGCTATTCTATTCAATAGCTTCGTATCAGCTGGATTAAGCTTGGGCTGCTCTTTCTCCAACAGCGAAGTTAGGAATAGATCTCTTTTTTCCAGCATCAGGATTAAGATTTAACTGCTGTCTCTTCAACAGTTGAATTAGAAATAATTTATTCTATATTTAGGTATTATCACTAATTCACATCCCCACATGTATTTTTTTCTGCAACAATTTTGTTCACAAGCCAATTACAATCTGTCTCACACAATAATCTTCATGACAAAAAATTAGATAAAATTTTATAAATACAATTGTTAAGCCAATTTCCTTCTTAATCATAGATATTGAAAACAAGTCAAGAACCTAAATATTATAAAATTCTTGACATTCCTTTATAATTAAAAACCAAATCTTCTTGGAAAAACACAAGATAATCCATTAATTGCACTGATTATTAAAAATAAAAATCTTATTTTGTTCTTCCTTCTGTTTTATTTTTTTTAAAAATACTCAAATATATTTAATGTTTGAGAATTTTCATACTATCATATGGGAATTTTATAAATATTGAGTTAAATAATGAATCTTTAAAAAATAGGTCTAAGAAAATTTAAATATTATTTCCCTCCATTAATAAAATATTTTGTATTCTCAAACCTGAGGAACATGCTGCCAAATAAATAATTATTTTATTTTTTTCTAGTGCAATTATGTAACCAACTGGTTACAATACATATAGAAAATAAATAATCCATTTATTTGTTTTCTTTACAAATCATTGTTTGTTTATTATATGAATCAAAATATTCATATATATGCACGTAATCTGGTGACTGGTTCTCTCTCTCTGATCTTCCTTCAATATGCTAGCATGTTTAAACCATGGGCTATAAATGTAACAGTGTTTCTTTCACAGATCATCTTCAATGCTCTCCTTACTATCACAAAATCTTGCAAACCATTTGAAAATTGTCGTGACCCATGGCTTCACGTCTATACTCACTATGAATCATTCCAAATGTTTCAATAGTAGTTTTGTCAATTTGAAATAAAGTTTAATAATAGAATATTGTTGCATCATAGGTTAAAGTGCAAAACATTCATGTAATAACTCATTACCCAGAGATAGTAGCATTTTAAAAATTATGTGCATTGATTCAGAGATGGCTCTGCAGTAGCTTGAAGAAAAAACCAATCCTCAGCCACTTTTCATTGAGACAATGTTTATAGAAAGAATAATTTCAATGTATAATCAATCCTCTATATATTCATTTTTTTTATAAATCTTGCTTACATTTATTGTATAAACCAAAATTTTCTACATATCCATATGTATGTATGTAGTTCATACTTTGAGGGGAAATGATTTACTTCTCTTAATAACATATACATTAAACAATGTTAATTTCATGTTTACATTTATATGAGCAAGTACTCAAAAATAACAATTGTTCTCTGAAAGGTGAGCACATTGTATTATATGCCTCTGCAGCTAGATGCCTCTTGCTCTTCATCAGTCTGTCAACTATCATTATTGACAGAAGTCATTGTGTGACATAATGTTTCTGTTAAGAAGGTCTTATTTGTCGATTTCTGTAATGCCTGAAAGGTTGAAACAATATGAAATTCTGTTTTCTGTTAGAGAAATGGAACAAGAAACAGTTATAATGCTTGAAACATTATAAGCAATCCGCATTGAAAAAACCACATTTACAAATGCACGTGCCAAATTCACCACATCCCAAAAAAGCATGGCAAGTGAAGTTCAATGTCAAAATGACACTGCAAATGATATTGTTCATTTAGAATTTATTCACAACAGCCAGGCATTTAAAACCTACAAGTTCTGTAAAGTTTGCATGAAGTAATAAAACAAAATTGTCTGATTTTTGAATGGATAATGGAAGCTTTGCCACAATATGCTAAAGCTTTGAATGTGAAACAATTTCTAATTATATTTAGCATCATCCAGCTTTTCCATCAGCCATATTTACTTGATCTTTTTACCTTCTCGAATAAAAAAATGCCTCAATTTTTTGTGGATTTAGAAGTGATGAAAAAAATTAAGTGATTGCAAAAATTTTTGGACTACTTCGAAAAGTGAAAAACACATTTAAATGGGCTGTTCTTTGAAAGAGATTTAATTTGTAACACTTAAAAAATAAATACATAATTTTATATTACAAAATTCCAGTTATTTTTGAGTCTTCTCTTGTATACATACTGATTCATGAATCAAACAAATTCAAATACATTATTGCTGTGTTCAGTGGCACTCCATTGCCCTCTGGATTGTATAAAACAGTAATAAAAAAAATCAAAATATTATGGAATGGATACGGCAAGAAATTAAAAGTAACAAAGTTTTATTTACAGAGGGTTACACTTGAGAATAATAAACTATTAGTAATGTTATACATTATAATTTACACTTTATATATAAATATTTGAAAATCAGTCACTCTTCACAAACGTGGAGCTTAATTGTAAGTATGGGGGATTTGAACTCAGATTTTCAAGCACCCTTCAACTATCCACACCATCTCATACAACTGATACACATGGCTACATATATGTAGAAAAGATAAATAATCACCCGTAGTAACAAATTTCATGCTAAACCAGCACTCATCAGTTGGTCCAGACCAACTGGTGATTATTTATCTTTTCTACATATGTGAGGTCATGTATATGTGTTGGATATGATAATCTGGACCAACTGATGAGTGCTGGTTTAGCATGAAATACGGTACTGGTGATTATTTATCTTTTCTACATATGTGTGGCCATGTGTATCAGTTGTATGAGATGGTGTGGACAGTTGAAGGGTGCTTGAAAATCTGAGTTCAAATCCCCTATACTTACTCTTTATATATATACATTATATAACACTATTATGGGCCCAAAGACTTACAAAAATAATATTATAGATCTATATAACCTGTTTGTGAGGAGGTAAACTCCTCCATGAGACTATAGGTGAAGGAGAGGTGACCAAAGCACTCGTCGGATGGCATGTCTGCATATGTGGAACTTCACCTAATAAGTGTTGTCCTCCTACATGCACACCTTGGTGTTGTATAATCTCTTTTGATTGGCTATCCGCTGCCCACGTAGTTGTCTATGTCTCGAGTTCCCATATCCAATTTTTGGGATCAAATAACATAGTTCACATTCCAATACATATTTTTAGCATCTGTTCTCACTATCATCAAATCTGATCAGGAAGTAACATTCCATAGTTGCAGCGGCTTTCTTTACTTTAACTTAGATATATATCTTTGCTATTACTGATTATTTATCAGTATAGCTAATCTTTATTATAAAATTTACTTCTTTTAATCAATCTATTTAATTGACTACTTTATAATTAATGTGTATGCCTTCAGCATACACGCATACATTTAATTTTACATATATCGTTTTAATAAATACTACTTTTATTTACGTATATAAAAATATACACACATACTTAACAATTACTAAGACAATTCACAAGTAAGATTCCTAAAAAATCATTTAAATGAATATGCAAATAATACCCATCTTTTGCAGATTCATTTAAATGATTCTTTAGGAATTTTGTTTGTTTTGTGAATGGGTTTATATTCTTAGTATTACAAATTTGATAAACCATAAAATTATTTGTGTGCTCATTAAAATCGTTGGAATTATACATATGTCATTGTATATCATCTACATTTTAACCATATCCTACAATCATTTTCAAGGTCTATAGATGTAGAAAAATTTAGATTCATATACTAAAACAAATTTGTAAAGAAAATGAATACACACAGGATTATATACAGAAATTAAAGGTTCAGCTTTAGAAGAAAAAAAAGGAGATACTTATAAATTGCTTTATTAAAGAATAATTTGTATAAACTTTATCACATTAATTTGATTAAGGATATTAAAGAGCTGGTTGTTTTGTAATTGTATTAGAATATTCTCAGTTTTGTGAGATTAGATAGATCCATCAACTAAATTACAATATCTCAGAAATGTCTGTCATCAATGATGAAAACAATGCCATAAATATATAGGTAAAATTTGCAAAATCTATCTAATAAAATGTTTCATTTGGAATAGTTTTATATATGGTAGAAACATGAGAGAAAATGGAAAGGTTTTAAGAAGTGCATTAGAAAAGTGGAAAGAATAAGAAAAGCAATTGTGTTGAAGCTAATAAATGAAAAAACTTTAAAAAAATTACGAAGAAAAAAGTGAACTGGAATGGTCAAAAACTATGGGATGGAGATAATATTGTGAGTGACATGGATTTATGGAGAGTAATAATGGTAAAATGAAGAAATTAATTGATTTTAAAAAAAAAAAGAAAATTAATATATGGATATAGAGGAAAAAAGAAAAGTTGGGAGAATATTGTTGAGATGATATACAGAATCTGCAATTTTGGAAATATCTAATGATAATATTTTGATTTTAACAATGTTAACGTGGTAAAAGTCAAAAACCAAACATCCTAAACTTCTCAATAGTATGATAGATCCTTCTATTTTATCACTAAAGTGAGACAATAATAAATCAGAAAGTGAGAATATTGTATAGCAATCACTTAGAATAACTTTTCATTGCAAGATATTTAGTGGAAATTATTCTTAATAGTTGCAAATTAAAGACTTCAAGAGACATTTTAATATATAAAAAATATATGCTCTGAAAGATTTAGTGCAGGTATAGAGCTAAAGATTCTTGGAATGCTTTTTTGGTTGAATAATAATAAAGTTTTAGGTGCTCAAACTATCATCAGACATCCTCAATGTCACATGACTGCCGAGTAACTAATCATAAGATTATTATAATATTGACCTGGAAATCTTTTAAACATAAATTACTAAAAAATAAAAGATAGAGCACTATTATTATTCAATTAAAAAAGTGTATGAGTCAACTAGCACATTCACTAATATCCTAAGAATGTTCACACGCACATATATACCCTAATTAAATCAGAAAACTATTCTTTTGGCTTTCACTACAAAAAAAGATGAAATGGTAATCTGTTATATGATATTCCTATCATTTTTAAATATTTTAGTGAAATGTTTCTGTAGTTTTCACATTGTTTCTTCCCATTTTTGTGCATTATCTGGTCTAAGTACATATCTTTTCAGGAAATATTATACAGCCTATAAATTTCAAGAAGCAAATTATCTCCACGACATGCGATTCTTTCAGTGGCTACTCCATAATTTCCAGGACTCTTATTCACTACATTTTCCAATAAAATATCTTCTTTTATAAAATGGTGGCAATTTCAGTATGCTCATTTACTAATTTTGAAATTTTTTTTATTGAAATCTGCTTTATAAAATTCAGAACAGTACTCTATCAACCAGTTTAAAACTTCAATTTTGCTAGTTGACAATTTTCTACAGATTGTCTGTTATTATTCTCCATTTTGGCTATCACTTTCTCTTAAGATTTCTTACCATATGATATAGAATAATTCACTGAGTTTATATTCACGATAATATTTTTCACTGTTTTGTGAATTTCCAACCATTTTTATCTATACTTCATGCCTTCTTCTTGTGTTTGGATTATACTTTGTTCTGCAATTTTTACTTTTGTTTTTCAGTGATTGCTTTTCGTTTACCAGTTTCAATGTTTTCATAAGATCACTAATTTTAACTAATTTTTATTCTCTTTGGTGTAACTTCAATAATAGCTTTTCCCAAAATCCGATATTTTCAAAATTCTCGAGTTTAATTGTACTTTTTATTTTCTTCTGCATATCAAGTGACATTTCTTTCATTATTTCAATTTCTGTTATCTGTAACATTTTTTCATTCTGAAATGTTTCACTTAAGTTTTTGGACTAATATTTGCAATTAGTAAACTAGGATGCAATTCTATACCAATATTGGTTATCTATTGATTTTATCACCTATGAAATTCTTTGTCTTTCTATCATTGTCTTTCTATCATTGTATCTCCATGTCCATTTTTCACAATCTTCTGCCAAAACTGTGTTGAATTCATTATATTCAAAAGCAGAGTTCAAATCTTTCACAATAGTCACTTTCTTCCCAAAGACCATAACATATTTTCATTCTTTATGATCATTTCTGTTCTTACTATTCCAATCTTTATCCAATTAAAATGATCAAAAAGTAATAATCATATGGTTAGTTATTCAGATCATATGCAATTCGAGTACCAAGTAGCACACTGAACACAATCATTCCATTCAGTTGACAATATTAAGCTGTTTTTTTTACTCAGGTGAGAACTAATTCAGAAATCTTTAACTATGGACTATCACTTTATCACTGCATTAATATACATAGGAAAATGTTTTCGCTAATAATTATGATTTATTGCTCAAGAGATCATAAGAAATTCAAGTACTGGAATTTACATAGCTGGTCTAGAATCCATAGATCTTGAGCTCCCGAATCTACCATATTGCACTAATCCATGCAGAGCAAAAAAAAAAAAAACCTATGAAGAACAAAAGCTGATGTAGGTTTCAGAATCTGATAAAAGTCTTATTTCAACTTTTGAAAATATTTGATGTAAGCACAAGTCCATGAAATCCAATCATCATTATCGTTAATTTTTTTTTATATATTTCCTACTTGATGACTATAATAATTATTGGTTGGCATGTATACCTGAATAATGATCTGATCTTTCAAAATTCTTTCAATCTTCACCAATTCTTAATCTATTATTTATCAGAGGACTATTTGAAAAACTCTCTTTTGTTCTTGAAACCTGAAGCAATAGATATCATTTAGTAATTATTTATAAATGAAAACGTTATTAACTACAAGAAAAAACAATAATAAAAAGTCAAGGAGTTTTGCAGAGATAGCAAACCAATTTATAAAACTCAAATATGAGGATGGATCACAAATTATCTGCACTCTGATTGTAGAATTTATCATAATTAATTTTCAGAAAAGACAAATCATCATTTTTTGACATAATATTCCTAATTTTCAATAAACTTTATCCATCTGTTAACAAGCTTTCTTAATCCTTCATTAAAATGTTTTAGACTGAGCTTGCGAGCCTCTTCATTAGATATGACCCTTCATCCTCATAGAGCTCCTTTCATGGGATCAAACGTGATAGTCTGATGGAACAAAATCAGGACGACTATGGGTAGAATGCTCCAATAACTCAAAACAAAATTTTTGGAGAGTGCCAACAGAAGACATGCATTAACAACACGATCTAGGATAGCAGCCCTCTGCATTTTGTCTGAATTTTAGGTTTCAGCTCTTCAGTGAACATCTCCCTGTAACAAGCACTGGTGATAGTTGAATCTTTTTCCTGATAATGTTCTAAAACTGGTCTCCAGGGCGAGTATAATTTTTGATTCAAGTATATCATATAGTGATATACTACTCTTCCTTCCAAATTTTTGTTAATTGCTTGGGAAAATATGAAACATTGGAACAGTATAGTGGCAAATTGGGAATTTAATTTCAACCAGTCTGAAATGAGTTTTTTTTTTTTCCTTTATAGACAGCAGAGAATCGATCCTGGATCTTAGTTCTGAATCCACAAGTCTATCCCTGTACTAAATTATAGAACTTTTAAGTTATTTATTTAAATATTGCTAGATTATCTTTCTTTCTGAATTTCTACATCTTATCTAATTGCATCAAATAAATTCTTTCTGTCGCATCAGCTCAATGAAAGTAATGTTCTGCATAAAATGGCAGATACTGGTACCTAAAGCCCATGGATTCCAGCTTCATTCTCACTTCCTTATATTCAAACTTTTTATGAATTCCAGAGCAAAACTCAATTATAATGAAAGCAACAAATACTAATTTCTTTTAAAATGTCTATAATCTAATCTTGATACAGTAACCAGCATCTGTATCTTACATGGAAACCATGTTTAAGATTACCATAAAATACTTTTTAGGAAGCCTACTGCTATTCATACTCTTCTTGTAGTTATGAAACTGTGCTTTGTAAGAGCAGATTCAGTTTTATCCCATTCAGCAAGCTGGACTACATATCTATTGCTCTCACAATATTGCCATCAATGTTACATTTGTCAGAAATCCCTGTTTGACTTACATAGAATAAGCTGGTCAAAATAATAGCTCTATATACAACTAATTCAGATGAAATAGTTACATGACTATGATAAGATACACTTTTAACTTTATAAATACAGCAACGACTCATTAGACCGTGCTGCAATTCAACATCCACATCTGCGTTTCTACTTAAAAAATTGAGATAAAGTTGATTTACATTCTCTGGCTAATTGTTAACTCCACTATAAATTGCTGAAAATTTCTCAAATCAGTGGCTGATGAAGCACCATAGGGTTTGAACATTAAGTAATAAAATCAGTCTTCATAAGTCATAAGTAAGATATTAAGAATATTCTGGAGACCATTTTTTAATTTGTCAAGAAACAATACTTAATCATCGATATATTGTAAATATTAAAGCTAATAAGATGAGGTTCTTATTTCAACCAGTTCAACTTAAAAATTACACTATCAAACTCTTATCATACCTTTTTGAGATGCAAACTATTACACTGGTTATAAACTGTTCCAAAGAAAAGTTTCCAAAATGAAAAAAGAACTTGGAACTAACACACAATACTTTAACAAAGACAATAAAGTCAATTACTTAAGGTTTTAATAGATTCATAACTGTAGATGATAACAATCAATGCTTAATCTATCAACAATCTCAATCTGTGGTCAAGGCAACCCCCTTACCACCTTTATCTATGGTCTGATATATTTCTGTAGACACCTTTATTGTTAAGGGAGGTTGCCTTGACTATAGATTGAGATTATTGATAGATTAAGGATTTAACATACCACTTTTAACACTTTCATTTCAAATGCCTCAGATTTCCCATTACCAGTAATAATGCTAATTTCCACATCCTACTATAAATAAATATCTACAAATACCAAAGTTGTTTTCAAACATTATTCCAAACCGTTTTAATTAACTAAGTCGAATGCCTTGACATAAAATCAATAAATGCAATTAAAAATTGCTTTTATCAAAAAATTTTCTCACATTTGCCTAGTTATGGTAGAAGCAATAATATAGCTTCATACATCATTATTTTCAACCATCATTGATCCACTGCAGAATGGAGACTCTAAGTTTAACTTGGTTTCTCTAATCGTAGCTTCTCTTCATCATATAAATAAACTTTATTTCATCTATCCAACTCACATGTAGTCTCTTTCTAGGTCATTTATAATCTCTTGGAATGCTGTTTAAATCTTCAATAGCTCTTTCATTATCATTTCTTCTAGCAATATATCCACACCAGGTCCGATTTCAGTCGTAATTCTTTCCAATGATATCTGTTTGTTCTTACACCTTCATATTTTGCTTTCGATCCCTTTGTTAGTCCTAATATATAAATTTCCACATTTCATTGAATTATCTGAAGTCTCTGGATTCCTATTCTGTTAAGTGTTCAAGTACATATGTAAGATCTAATGAAATACATATATTAAAAATCTTCCTTTTCAAATATATAGGCATATTTTAATATTAAGTGGTTCTAAAAGTCATGGGTATACCAAAGAACTGTTTAAATGTCAACATAATGGGTATTTCTTTCCCAGTTTAAATGAATTGTTATGACAGAACTATCAATAAAAGAAGTCATCTGAATTTTCATAATCCTTGTTAAAAATTTCATCCAGTTCACTAATAATATATATGCAATCCTCTGACTTAATAGGATTATGATATTTTTCACAATTATATTACTTTCATTGCATTAAAAAAAAGATACAAATTAACCACAATTAGCAAATGACTAAGTATCCTTGCAATTTTAACTCACAAATCACAGTTTTCTTGTCAGTTCATTGAACTTTAAGTGTTAAATGCTTATTACACAGCTAAATATTAAAAATATTTTTAGTGTAAAGGTAGTAGCAAATTCTAGTTTAAAGTTCATAGTTCACCGCTCAGTCTGGATCTCTTCCAGCATTCAAACTTTTTTCTAGTCAATACAAAAATAGGCCCATTTATATCTGCAACATATTAAACCATCAAACATCACATGATCACCATTCTTTTATGTTTACCAATCCTGCCCAATAGGATTATAGTGATTATGATTAAGACATCAAAATGTATGGATGCTGAACTGAGTTCAGATCTATATGACTATACAAGCTAATGAGCTTCGCTTGAAAACATTATTGTGTTTTTATTTTGGACTGAAAGCTTTATAGTTAGCTAAAAAAGTAAAAGGTGACTGCTGGACAGTTGCATTGGATTCTAAGATCTAGGTGCAGTGCTCTCAGATCCAAGGTTCCCCACTGATAAAATCCACAAGCTAGAAACTAGTTTGGGGATATTGGATGAGAAGGCACTAGATAGGGATTTTTATGCACAAATTTTCTGCATCCGTTGATTACTCTGGCTTGCACTGAAAGGCGATACTGTATGGAGAGATTTGCCTCTAAATCTGCAACATATTCTTTCAAAAAATTTCAAATCTCGATAACTATAAATCTCAAAGTTCTAATTAGAAATGTCCTATTAACATGTTTAAGATAATATCTAGATTTTAATGTTATTACCATTTTAATCTTAAAGCTTATTAACTGTAATTCAACCAGTGATCTGCACCTAAAAACCTCAAGTAATATTAATTTCTTTTACATTCTGATTCCTAATAATAATCCATAAAACGTCATTGTTTTGAACATACATCCATCTAAATTTCTTTACAGCAGTTCTTTGCTTAAAATAAATGGCCATTAGTTACATAGGCATACTACTTACTGGTAGAGCCACTATCCTGATAACAAAGGGGACAAAATAAGCTAATTGATAGGTTTAGGGGTTTTTTTCATTAAAAAAAGAACAAAATACCCAAAATATATTTCAAAAACAAATCTGAAAATATCTTTAGGATCAAAACATGTATTCAAATTCACAGAACCAGTAATATTATTTCCAATAATTTGAACCATAGTTTATTATATCTGCCAATACATGCCATCAGGGCTGGTTCCATATATGAGATAGTAAGGCAATTTTCTAGTGTGGCACTGAAATGAGAGTATATTTGAAAACATATTTTTATTCAATACATATTTTTGCTACTACATTGTTTCTCTGTTCAGTAATTATTTTACATAAGTCTTTTCAATAATTTTACATTAAGCAGTTTTTAAAGTTTGCCTTAGGTGCCAAAACAGATTGGCCAAATCCTGCAAGTATAAAAATTAGGACTTTTATTGATAGACAATATGAAGTATCATGGTTTTATTTAGGTAAGTGAAACTGGATTGATGTCAATCCTGGATGTTTAATCCTCTGGTATATATATGTATCTGCTGCTATTTAAAGCCACCTCAATTTTGAAGTCGCCCTGCAACAAAAATTAAATAGCTTTGTGTTTTAATATGCTTCAACGCTTACAATTTCAAATTCTTATGCGCAAATATTACCAAAAATATATTTTTTTAAAAAAAGTTAGGTTCATAGTCGAATATTTAACCAAACTCTTATCTAGATGATAAAAATAGATTAATTCTCTTAGAAGTTGAACTCGCACCTTTAGATTCTTGAACTCTCAAAAAAATCACCTGTTAAAGGGGTTGTGAAAAATTTGTCAAAAACTCATTCAAGTTTAAGATGGGCAGACATACGGCGAGAATAACAAAATGAATAAGGGTGTAAGAAAAGATATTAAAAACCTATCCCCCCCCCCCCATTTCAAACAGTTTTAAAACACGCGAATGTTTAATAAAGCAAAACAAACGTTCACACTTTTTGAACAAGTTACAGAAATACTGTAATCAAGACTTAAAAGCTATTCACTAAAGACCGGAAGAAAAAGATTTTAACCGGTTAATTTCACTTGGATTACAACTTGTTGCAAGGCTAAATCAACTTACCGGAATTTCCGCTAATAACCCTTCTTTAGTCAAACTTGTATTATAGTCGACATCTATTCCATTTTCTTTCAATATTTGAACACATTTTGGATCTACTGCATCACTAATTAGAACTTTTTTTAAGTCTAACGAGAAACTTTCAGCCATTGTGGTCAAGATAAATCTCCAAACTTAATTAAGAAACGTGTGCAGCGATCTGGTTGGCTTGAAAACTTATAGTTCGAGACTCCGCCCATCCATCGGATCATCTGGACGTTGACGTCACGAAAGCGATGGATGTTGATTGATAACTATCATTTAATTGTGTTAAATAAAGTACTTGCGAAATCGTAATTATTTAATGTAGTTAAAAAATTCTTCTGATTAAAACAATCTTTATTACAAAATTGTAAAATAAACCATTCCAATAAAAGTAATAAAATGTGTACTATTTTACATATACATAATATTTGATATATTTATTTATTTAATAATACACTGCGTATTAGCTATGAAAGTTAGTTTTCTTAGATCATTTCATTACCAAAGAACTTATCGACTATTGAGACATTGACATCAACCGCCCTTGAAATGAAACTCATGGAAAAGATAATCTAAAATCCTATGAATAATTTTTATCCATTTATTTATGTAGTGTAATTTTCACTACACCATTCTCACACAAAGTAGGGGGCTAGTTTCTATCCACTTTTAACACCTTGTGACAGGTGTAATCATAAACACATGACCAAAGATTTGTGAAAAAGGTGTATGATCCCCAAGATAACATTTCATGCTGAAACAGCACTCAACAGTTGGCCCAGATCACACTCTCTTATATATATATATATCATTATTCATTATACATATAGATAGCCAATTACTACAGTTTAATTGATTAATGTCAAACTAACTTCGCCACAAACCACTTGATGGAATTATATTAATAAATTTTACTAGTCATTCATTAGACTAGAGATTATCCACTTAATGAATAATATTTCTGTTGTATAATTTTCACTACCTACTCTCACACAAGGTACGGACTGTTTTCTATCTGCTTTTAACAACTTGTGGAATAGTGTATTTTCTATCTTGTGTGAGAATGTTATAGTGAAAATTATACTACAGAAATATTCATTAAGTGAATAATCTCTAGTCTGATGAATGACTAGTAAAAATTATTAATATAACTTCCATCTACTATACAATGATAAAGACATATGTAAGAGATTATGATATGGGCCAACTGACAAGGGATGGTTTAGTACAAAATGAGCATTTGGCAATCATACATTTTTTTCACATGTCCGTGGTCATATGTTTATGATTACACATTTCCACAAGATGTTAAAAACAGATAGTGTAATGAAAATTATACTACAGAAATGTTATTCATTAAATGTAGGTTCATTTAAAAACGAAAATTGAATATTGCAGAAGGATAAAAAAAGAATATTTGAAAATTCATGAAATTGACTTGAAAGCTATAATAATATATTTCCTTGGAGGAGAGACAAGGTAATTTCCATTGCTATGTTGAAAAGACAAAAAGTACTGTATATATTGAACCGGATGTGTTATCCGATTCAACGGTTTCATTGGCAAAAATAAAGCCAACTTTTATTTTCATTAAATTTCTAAAGTTAAAAAATTTAAAGTTATTTAAAAATTGGGTTGTTTATACACATACTTAGTTATGTTTTTAAAAAAAATGTTTTTTTTTTATTATTATTATAAATTTATTATTATAAATTTGATTTCTAAAATAGTTTTCTTTTACCGCTTGTTTTTACTTTTTTTTATCAAATTAATTAAAAGCAAGCAAACTTTTTAATTACATTCCTGTTTCTTTTATTTTAATTATAATCTAATTTTAGTTTAATTTTAAAAGCAGAGATTTAATTTTGTGTTGTTTTTTTTTTTTTTATATAAGTTAATCCCTGGTTAGAATTCTTAATTAAAGTTGAGCGAGAGATTACGATTTGCCCTGGGCTAAGGCTTAGAATTGAACAACAAGAAAGTTTGCAACCCAAAAGTTCTGGACATTTTAGATTATTCTTAGCTGGAACAAACTCTTGAAAGTGATTGACTCAGCTTTTTGTAATTCCACCATTTGCTTTATATTAGCCTGCTGAGATTCATACTGTGTTGGCAGTTCAAACATTTAATTTCCTGCCAAAATTTGAGATTAAGAAAAGATTTTTTTCTTAAAAATGTCTAAATTTACTGCTATGCATTTTCCAACCTACAACATGCCTTGCTAACTTAATCAAGGCTGGACCTCTGATTCCAAGCTGTTCTTTCGGCATGCCATGAAAGTCTGAAGTAAAAATGATCCCGAAATATGCCTCTGCACTTGCCATCGTCATGAAGAGAAGACACCTGAAAGATGAAGTTAAGATAAAAGTGCCCACTCCTTGAAAAACGACATGAACTCTGCTTTACCAAAAGGTACAATTTTTCTTATTCTTTCCTGGATAAATAAATTTCTTTTAATTAAATCTCCATTCAATCTAAAAATAAATCTGTAGTTTTAATAAGTATTCAATCTCATAATTATTTTATATATTTTGCTTTTCTTTGTATTTATAGTGTGTCTTGGAATCTTAGTTTTAGGATTCCAAGTTTGCTTTCAATTTTATTTATTGGAGAGTGTATTGTGAGTTTATTTATGTTTATTATGCCTTCTTGTTTTTTATTAACTAGTGTTTTATAAATGCATTTGCAGTCTTTCGTAAATTCAATTTGCTCACCTGTCCCTATTTTATTGTCCAATAATTAATTTAAATTACTATGTTTGCACTTTTTTGTAGACCACAAATCTTTTGGCTGGCAGTTTATCATGTTGTTATTCTGGTTTTCCTGGAGTTGGAGATTTCCTTTCTCCTTTTCTAGATTATGTAAGATCATAATCATATTTTTCTTTTGTCTTGTATATGTAAATCAACCATGAATTTCATTAAACATTGTAATCATAGGGCTGTCCTGCTGACAAAATGATGTTCTTGTCTCGATGCATTATTCCGAGCAAGAAATGCTCGGCGCCGTTTCGTTGATTTCCTACAAGACTGTATTTTTTTATATATCTCTGAATCAGGAAACTAGAATTGTTCTTTTATAAATCACCAGCAGGAAGATACTCTTAATTCCCATTTAAATTCTAGGTGATAGGACATTTCTTTCAGCTAAGGCATTTCATGTTTTCATATTTCCGCTCATATACACTCTCTGACAAATTAACTTATAAAAATCTAGGTCAAACTTTAGTATGTTGTTTGCTAGATTTATTTGTGTTTTTATTTTCTTTGCTTTAAATTTGTTTGTCAGGGCGTGTACTGAAAATTTAGTTTGTAAAATTATTTGTAGTTCTAATTATTTCAATTTCTTGATAAATGCTTGGGCAGACATAACTCATTTTCTAATTACTTACCTGTCTCCTATTGAGACTTCTTAATTATTATTCTCAGCTTAGTTTTGGCCAATCATTTAGTTGGTGATTCCCCAGTTTTAAATGTCAGTTTTCCTTAAATCAGATATTTAATGTTTCCTCCATTTTAAATCATTTACGCTGGAATATTTTCTAAGTTTCTTATTTCGTTAACTGGAGATTTAAGTTTTCTTCCATTCTATCATTTATACTCCATCATATTTATTTACCATTTTTTGTGTTCTTGCATTGTAATCAACCATGGAGATCTTAAATGTGATTTTTCCATGCAGTAGTTCTGCAGATATTATGATGTCATTGGTCAATAAGCTAGTGCTGCTTGCCCATGCTGGTTTCATTGATTCATGCAAGAAACTTTCCTTTGCTTTTCATTTTAGAACTTTTAAATAAGGAAACCTGAATTGCTTAGGTGAATCACCAGAAGAAGGAAAATTCTTCCCTCCTTTTAATTCTTTATTGGAAAATTAGTCTGTCTGCCAGAGCATTGATGTTTAAATTTTTTTTGTTAGTACACACCTGATAGAACTGTGTTTATTGTGTGTAAATCTCTGTGAGTGAAAATTCTATATTACTCTTAATAAAATGTTAAAATTATTTAAACTTAATTTGGCTGATGTTTGTCTTAGTGCTTTTATTTCTCAATTGTTTGAACAATATTTAAGACCTCTTGTTTTCTCCCTGAGTCTAGTCAACACAAACCATAATCCTCATCCACATTTGATCATGTAAACAAATTTTCCAGATATGCAGTGATCTGGTGGCACTCTCCATGATTAAAAGGGGAATGAGTGACCGTTACAATATGTAAATCAAAAAGATAATATTACAAAAAGTAGTATCTCACAAATACTGATTAAAATGACAATATAAATTCTTGGAGTTTTCAAATTATTTATCATCATCATCATCATTATCAACCATTATCAGTCTTCTCTAAATTCAATCCATCTTCTCTGATCTCTATCCTCTCTTCTCCACATCACTCATGCACACTTTCTTACTTCATCCATCCATCTCACATGTGGTCTCTTTCTTGGTCTTTTAAATCTCTTGGAATCCCATTTAATATTTGAATTTTTCGTCTATTATCATCTCTTCTAGCATACAATACATTAAGATTAATAATACAAAACTGATTTCTAATCTTAAATCATAAATATAAAAAAAAAAAATCAACAGTCTATCCCAATATATCTTTTATAATCCCTCTATCTTTTACACTCCATCCAATCATTTAGCTTTACAATTTTTCAATAAATAATACCTTTTTCATGTAGATTATTCAAAACTTCTATATTGTTCTTATTCTTTTTACTTATTTTCTTCCCCTTTTCCTGAAATTCTACATTGATAAGCCTCTGATATTTTCTCCTCTTTTAATTATTTAAATCCCTGCTCTTTATAAAGCTATTCCCCCTCCAAAAAACTGAACAAGCCTATTCCTTAATTCCAATAGGTAAGAAAAACAATACTTATATTCAATACCCCTCTGCTTAACCAATGCAATTTTTATTCTAATTTCTTTATTGTTAGTAGTTTCCCTAAACTGCATAGTTACTCAAGATACAAGAATAAACTTCCTTTCAAAAACTGATTTCTCTATTCAAAAATTTCCGCCCTAAATATTCTCTTGTTTTCAAAAATTAAAGCTTATATAGCCATTAAATATAGAAACATCTATTTAAACAGTCAATGTCATATGTAATAATCTTAAATGAGACAGAAAAACAGTCGAAAATGGTCATGTGATGTTTATTGGCTTATAGGAAATGCAAAAACATTCCAAGAATTATGGTCTTTTATTGCATTGCATCATCGACTTCTATTTACAGAGAGCAGTCAATGAAATTTACAAAAGTATGGTCTTTTATCCTCTAATATAAACTTCTATTCTTGTTATACTTAATGATATTAGAATCCCGATTAAAAATAAGTACATCAAACATTTATTGTGTTTTCCTCAAATGTAGCCAAGTAAAGTAAGTAATTGAATGGTTTTATTGCTTGAGAGCTCGTAAGAAGTTTGAACCCTCGAAGTACTTGAACTGGAATCCATCTGAGAACCTTATGTTCTAGAGTCTGACATTTTACCATTGTATTAAATAGTGCAAGGCAAATAATTGAATGACTTTATTGTTCAAAAGTTCATAAGCTTAAGTGCCTAAGAACAGGCATGGGAATTGAAAGGAGGACTTCATACTCTGGGATATAACATTCTACCACTACCCTAAAACACACAGAGAAAATAGTGATATTATAAATTGGATAATTATAAGTTTGGTGATATTTCTTAATCAATCCTCAATTTCACTAATCATTATAAGGAAATTCAAGCACTGTCATTTAAAAATAAAATACTTAGATTTTTTAATTAAAATTAAGTCTAAAAGCTCGGCTTAGTAATAACTTCCTGTGAAAAACTGACTTGCGCAAACATTGAGACTGTTGGTTCTTTCTGTAGAAGAGAGGAAGAAATTATGAAACACTTTGTACTCATGTGTCTTTGCTTACTATTTTATTATAATATCTGCAACCACATGTTCCCAAAGTTCTTCCTCGAATGAGTTGTTATATTTTCAATTCTACATTTCACATACTTCAATTATTGATTTTAAAGAAATTTAATAAAATAAAAGCGATTAAATTTGACCACTACCGATACACAACTTCTTAGTACAGTATATTACAAGCACTTTAACACACTGGGTGAAGAAGCTGTTAGTGGTAACAAAAACAATCAAAGTAAATTAATGCAGGCCTGGCACTTTTGAGGTTTTTCTCCTCATATTCATGACCAAAACAGATTTTAAATCGTTATGATATTGATAAATGATAATGTATGTAAATGCGTATGTGAATTAACGTGTCCATTTTCTTGAGATAGCAAAACATGTGTCATGTCTATTGATCGCATTGTTATCATTGATGATAAAATACACTTCAGCGCACATTACCTTGGGGTTGGAGGTTTTGAACACATGACCAGCCTGTTTCTCATGTTTAAAAATATTGAGATGTTATCGTTGTTCTTTTTTGCTCTTCTATATGTATACATGTGCTAAGCAGCTCTGTTATAGACAATGGCCTTGGTCTCCTTATAGTATGTGCAACTGCATTTATCCTGAGGGCATGAAATGCTATATACAACTTGGGATTCTGTCCTTCACATTGTTAATGAGTCTGTTAGTATTGGAGGGGAGGGTGCAGAAGGCGACCTTAAATTCATTAGCTAAAGTTTTTATAAGCTGTTTAGATACTTTGGAAAAGTAAGGGAGGGTGATTTGAGGTTTATCTTTAATAGTGTTGTTAGCTATTGATTTTTTATAAAATTTATCAATTTTCTTAGTAATTAATCTGTAGCTGAAGCCAACACTTAATAAATCTCTTATACAGCTTGCAATATGAGCCTTCCTATCAGCCTCGAATAGTATCTGGACTTCCGCATCACTGTAACTACATAACCTAAATCAAACTGTTATTTTATACAAATGTATTATTTTATAAACAATATTTAATTTTCAAATATCTAACCAATATATTGTAATGATCCGGAGAAGATAAATTTACGTAAACTGCACTATAGGGCGCCATCTAGGCATTTGAACCTAGAAAAATTTATAAAGTAGGCAGATACGTAAGTCAAAAAAAAAAATTTTTTTTTCTTTATATTTTGTTTCCGGTCGTTAGCCCATATCACTAGCTCAGTGGAATAGCAGAGATTTAATACTATAATACCTTATCTAATTATAATTTTAAAAAATAAATAAACTAAGCCACTGCCAGTAATTAGCATACAAACATTTATTTATGCACATATATATAAGATTGAAAATTGTTTTAGTATCAGTTTACATTTTAACATTTAACATTATTTTTAACTTTACTTTAGATTTTAAATTACATTTTAATTTCTATTATATTATAAGTTTACATTTTAATTAAGTTTGCTCAGATGGGATTATAAAAGCTTGTTTTAATATGTTGTGTATAGATCGGTTACATAGATTACGACGGTCAAAAACATTCCAAAATCAACATAAACAATCAAAATATAAAATCATTGATACCGACAATTGCAGAGGGAAATTTATAAGTAACCTAATAGTATCACCATAAGATACTTGCATTGTCACCAATAACTTAAAAGACATCCAAATAAATACATTTTAGATACTCACCGTAAGGTATCATTATTTATCGAATGTCTATATATTTTGATCAAATATGAAAACCCAAAACATACTTAACCGATAACCAATCCATGCAAACGTCTATAAACAACTTAAATTTAATGCATTTTTGTTTAGTGTCGAATATGAATAGACTATATAGATTTGCATTTGAAAATAAACATTCTATCCCTATTTAACCTTAGGCTGAAATTCGTAGTCAAACTGGCATCAATTCATCTGATATATCGATGTATTCAATGTAATACGGAATACGGCAGCACCAAAAAGATTAAGAGAAAACATTGACTCTCATCAGATAGGAATATTACATCTATCTAACGAGAAGAACAATAAAAAAAAACTCCATAGAAAGGAACTGCGTTCTCCGTCTTATACTTCCTTCCATAGGCAAACGGTTGAGTGCGGCGTATATATAAACGATTCTGCCAGTAGCGAATCTCCGACTACATCTACTAACTACATCAATATATCCAATCCATTGACCCAATCTAACAACGACACAAATAACCTAAGATTACCCTCCCCTAATATAATTTTAAAAATCTATACAGCCATTCACGCCCGACTTAAGTTTAACATTTATATAATTAATTTAACGAAAAACAAAAATCATGATAAAACTTAAAGCACAAAAAATAAATAAATAAATGGAAATGATTTTAAATATATATATAAAAAAAAAGAAATACATCAAATAACATTATTAATAAATTAAGTTGGTCAGATAGGATAATATTGCAATCATTTAAATCTGGAAAGTTTTAATTTAATGTTCATTATTTATAAAGTTCTTACGGTTTAAAACAGTTCATCTTTATCCGTTGCTTGCCATGAACGTGAATTCCCACGCCGTCCTAAGATTGGTATTCTGTTGGCCGATTTATTTATCCATCCGGAGGTTTTTTGCTTTTACTGGTCCTCAATGTAGAAAAACAATAGTTCATTTCTCTTTCTTTCTTAGCAAAACTGAAGGGATTGAAGAGTGCGTCTTTTCCATCCCTTCTCCTTCACTTCCGCACTAACACATATCTGTCACATCGTAAATAATCTATCATCCTCAATAATTTCCAAACTTGTCTTTTTATATTAATTTGAAGGATTGAATTTACATTGCGTCATCGATGAGACGGTCTTTTCGCTGAGGTCCGATTTCATTGCTTTTCTCTTCATTGGCTATTAGTTTTTATTGTTTTCCTATCTGACCGATGCTTTTACATTTAAATGCCCAAGGCTAGTTTACATTTAACTAATTAAAACAATCATTTCCATTTCTGATTAATTAATGTGTTTTCCAAGATTAAAGGTATATTTTTATCTCTAAATCTTTTTAAGTTTTTGTTTTTAAAATACCTTTCTATTTTTAATAAAGTTTTATTTTAATATTTTTTTTTTTTATCTGTGCGATTTATATATACGAGTTTAAGATGATATTTAATTTCAATTTTTAATTCTTAAAGAAAATTTTTAAATGCGAACATGTTTAATAATAAAAACACAATGTAACATCGTCTGTGCTTGTTACATAAAAGTTTTATTTTAATATTTTTTTTTTTATCCGTGCTACTTATATATACGAATTTAAGATGATATTTAATTTCAATTTTTAATTCTTAAAGAAAATTTTTAAATGCAAACATGTTAATAATAAAAACACAATGTAACGCCATCTGTGCTTGTTACATATCAGTAAAGTTGCTTAAAAAATATGATCAAAAAAAAAAAATTTACTTAGGGTTAGTAATTACGGTACATGTTTAACGAAAACATTTACAAAACATCCGGTTAGTAATTTTACAAAAAGATTATATACCAAAAAAAAAAATGTTTACTATCATTCTCCTAAGGACCATTTATGTTTACACCTCCTCCCCCCGAGAATTCTATTTTATTTTATACATTTTATTTTTACTCACGGCATGACAAGCAAATTATTTAAATTATTTAGGAAGGTTGCATTGAAGTAAATATATTTTGAAAGATAATGGGTTTATGCGTGTATATTTGCAGCACAATTATAAATACCACCAACTTATTTATGATTTATTGAAATGCTTATATAGGATTACACTGAAGTAAATTCCCAAAAGTACTCTCCATAAGGTACCACATTTACCATCATAAACTTACGTGGCTGTGCGCTCCTATACACATTAAAGCATAATTTATATTAACAAAAAAAAAACATATCAATTGCAACCTTTTGACTTTCTTTTTAACAAAATACAGTTTAAAATTATTTATACTTTCTCGCGTTTAATATATATGCGCAATTTCTTCTGGCAGTGCTTTTATAAGATTCAAAGTATCCGACTTTATGTAAACAGATAAACATATTTCATTTTGAAAAAAGAAATTTACTCAGGGTATCCATGGTTTATATTAATAGATCGGCCCAAGTTGGGTGGCCAGTTGTAACGATCCGGAGAAGATAGACTTATGTGATGTGTGATGTGATGTATTTGGCTTCTCCTTAAACGAAGTCAAGAATATCTCAGCAACTATGCCCAGATAAACCTGTTATGTAAACTGCACTACAGGGCGCCATCTAGGCATTTCAACCTAGAAAAATTTATAAAGTAGCCAGATACGTAAGTAAAAAAAAAATATTTTTTTCTTTATATTTTGTTTCCGGTCGTTAGCCCATGTCACTAGCTCAGTGGAATAGCAGAGATTTAATACTATAATACCTTATCTAATTATAATTTCAATATTAAAAAATAAATAAACTAAACCATTGCCAGTAATTAGCATACAAACATTTATTTATGCACATATATATAAGATTGAAAATTGTTTTACTATCAGTTTACATTTTAACATTATTTTTAACTGTACTTTAGATTTTAAATTACATTTTAATTTCTATTATATTATAAGTTTACATTCTAATTAAGTTCACACAGATGGGATTATAAAAGCTTGTTTTAATATGTTGCGTATAGATCGGTTACATAGATTACGACGGTCAAAAACATTCCAAAATCAACATAAACGATCAGAATATAAAAGCATTGATACCGACAATTGCAGAGGGAAATTTATGAGTAACCCAGTAGTATTCACCATAAGATACTTGCATTGTCACCAATAACTTAAAAGACATCCGAATAAATACATTTTAGATACTCACTGTAAGGTATCATTATTTATCGAATGTCTATATATTTTGATCAAATATGAAAACCCAAAACATACTTAACCGATAACCAATCCATGCAAACGTTTATAAACAACTTAAATTTAATGCATTTTTGTTTAGTGTCGAGTATGAATAGACTACATAGATTTGCATTTGAAAATAAACATTCTATCCCTATTTAACCTTAGGCTAAAATTCGTAGTCAAACTGGCATCAATTCATCTGATATATCGATGTATTCAATGTAAAATGGAATACGGCAGCACCAAAAAGATTAACAGAAAACATTGACTCTCATCAGATAGGAATATTACATCTATCTAATGAGAAGAACAATAAAAAAAACTCCATAGAAAGGAACTGCGTTCTCCATCTTATAATTCCTTCCATAGGCAAACGGGTGAGTGCGGCATATATATAAATGATTCTGCCAGTAGCGAATCTTCGACTACATCTACTAACTACATCAATATATCCAATCCATTGACCCAATCTAACGTCACAAATAACCTAAGATTACCCTCCCCTAATATAATTTTACAAATCTATACAGCCATTCACGCCCGACTTAAGTTTAACATTTATATAATTAATTTAACGAAAAACAAAAATCATGATAAAACTTAAAGAACAAAAAATAAATAAATAAATGGAAATGATTTTAAATATATATAAAAAAAAGAAATACATCAAATAATGTTATTAATAAATTAAGTTGGTCAGATAGGATAATATTGCAATCATTTAAATCTGGAAAGTTTTAATTCAATGTTCATTATTTATAAAGTTCTTACGGTTTAAAACAGTTCATCTTTATCCATTGCTTGCCATGCATGTGAATTCTCATGCCGTCCTAAGATTGGTATTCTGTTGGCCGATTTATTTATCCATCCGGAGGTTTTTTGCTTTTACTGGTCCTCAATGTAGAAAAACGATAGTTCATTTCTTTTTCTTTCTTAGCAAAACTGAAGGAATTGAAGAGTGCGTGTTTTCCATCCCTTCTCCTTCCGCACTAACACATATCTGTCACATCGTAAATAATCTATCATCCTCAATAATTTCCAAACGTGTCTTTTTATATTAATTTGAAGGATTGAATTTACATTGCGTCATCGATGAGACGGTCCTTTCACTGAGGTCCGATTCCATTGCTTTTCTCTTCATTGGCTATTAATTTCTATTGTTTTCCTATCTGACCGATACTTTTACATTTAAATGCCCAAGGCTAGTTTACATTTAACTAATTAAAACAATCATTTCCATTTCTGATTAATTAATGTGTTTTCCAAGATTAAAGATATATTTTTATCTCTAAATCTTTTTAAGTTTTTGTTTTTAAAATACCTTTCTATTTTTAATAAAGTTTTATTTTAATAATTTTTTTTTTTTTATCTGTGCGATTTATATATACGAGTTTAAGATGATATTTAATTTCAATTTTTAATTCTTAAAGAAAATTTTTAAATGCGAACATGTTTAATAATAAAAACACAATGTAACGTTGTCTGTGCTTGTTACATAAAAGTATTATTTTAATAATTTTTTTTTTATCTGTGCGACTTATATATACGAGTTTAAGATGATATTTAATTTCCATTTTTAATTCTTAAAAAAATTTTTTAAATGCGAACATGTTTAATAATAAAAACACAATGTAATGCCATCTGTGCTTGTTACATATCAGTAAAGTTGCTTAAAAAATATGATCAAAAAAAAAAAAAATTTATTTAGGGTTAGTAATTACGGTACACGATTAACGAAAACATTTACAAAACATCCGGTTAGTAATTTTACAAAAAGACTATATACAAAAAAAAAATGTTTACTATCATTCCCCTAAGGGCCATTTACGTTTACACCTCCTCCCCCCGAGAATTCTATTTTATTTTATACATTTTATTTTTACTCACGGCATGACAAGCAAATTATTTAAATTATTTAGGAAGGTTGCATTGAAGTAAATATATTTTGAAAGATAATGGGTTTATGCGTGTATATTTGCAGCACAATTATAAAAACCACCAACTTATTTATGACTTATTGAAATGCTTATATAGGATTACACTGAAGTAAATTCCCAAAAGTACTCTCCGTAAGGTACCACATTTACAATCGTAAACTTACGTGGCTGTGCGCTCCTATACACGTTAAAGCATAATTTATATTAACAAAAAAAAAACATATCAATTGCAACCTTTTGACTTTCTTTTTAACAAAACACTTTAAAATTATTTATACTTTCTCACGTTTAATATATATGTGCAATTTCTTCTGGCAGTGCTTTTATAGGATTCAAAGTATCCGACTTTATGTAAACAGATAAACATATTTCATTTTGAAAAAAGAAATTTACTCAGGGTATCCGTGGTTTATATTAATAGATTGGCCCAAGTTGGGTGGCCAGTTATAACGATCCAGAGAAGATAGACTTATGTGATGTGTGATGTGATGTATATGGCTTCTCAAACGAAGTCAAGGATATCTCAGCAACTATGCCCAGATAAACCTGTTATGTAAACTGCACTACAAGGCACCATCTAGGCATTTGAACCTAGAAAAATTTATAAAGTAGGCAGATATGTAAGTCAAAAAAAAAAGTTTTTTTCTTTATATTTTGTTTACGGTCGTTAGCCCATGTCACTAGCTCAGTGGAATAGCAGAGATTTAATATTATAATACCTTATCTAATTATAATTTCAATATTAAAAAATAAATAAACTAAGCCACTGCCAGTAATTAGCATACAAACATTTATTTATGCACATATATATAAGATTGAAAATTGTTTTAGTATCAGTTTACATTTTAACATTTAACATTATTTTTAACTTTACTTTAGATTTTAAATTACATTTTAATTTCTATTATATTATAAGTTTACATTTTAATTAAGTTCACACAGATGGGATTATAAAAGCTTGTTTTAATATGTTGCGTATAGATCGGTTACATAGATTACGACGGTCAAAAACATTCCAAAATCAACATAAACGATCAAAATATAAAATCATTGATACCGACAATTGCAGAGGAAAATTTATAAGTAACCCAATAGTATTCACCATAAGATACCTGCATTGTCACCAATAACTTAAAAGACATCCGAATAAATATATTTTAGATACTCACCGTAAGGTATCATTATTTATCGAATGTCTATATATTTTGATCAAATATGAAAACCCAAAACATATTTAACCGATAACCAATCCATGCAAACATCTATAAACAACTTAAATGTAATGCATTTTTGTTTAGTGTCGAGTATGAATAGACTACATAGATTTGCATTTGAAAATAAACATTCTATCCCTATTTAACCTTAGGCTAAAATTCGTAGTCAAACTGGCATCAATTCATCTGATATATCGATGTATTTGATGTAATACGGAATACGGCAGCACCAAAAAGAATAAGAAAAAACATTGACTCTCATCAGATAGGAATATTACATCTATCTAACAAGAAGAACAATAAAAAAAAAACTCCATAGAAAGGAACTGCGTTCTCCGTCTTATAATTCCTTCCATAGGCAAACAGGTGAGTGCGGCGTATATATAAACAATTCTGCCAGTAGTGAATCTCCGACTACATCTACTAACTACATCAATATATCCAATCCATTGACCCAATCTAACAACGACACAAATAACCTAAGATTACCCTCCCCTAATATAATTTTACAAATCTATACAGCCATTCATGCCCGACTTCAGTTTAACATTTATATAATTAATTTAACGAAAAACAAAAATCATGATAAAACTTAAAGAACAAAAAATAAATAAATGGAAATGATTTTAAATATATATAAAAAAAAGAAATACATCAAATAACATTATTAATAAATTAAGTTGGTCAGTTAGGATAATATTGCAATCATTTAAATCTGGAAAGTTTTAATTTAATGTTCATTATTTATAAAGTTCTTACGGTTTAAAACAGTTCATCTTTATCCGTTGCTTGCCATGAATGTGAATTCCCACGCCGTCCTAAGATTGGTATTCTGTTGGCCGATTTATTTATCCATCCGGAGGTTTTTTGCTTTTACTGGTCCTCAATGTAGAAAAACGATAATTCATTTCTCTTTCTTTCTTAGCAAAACTGAAGGGATTGAAGAGTGCGTCTTTTCCATCCCTTCTCCTTCACTTCCGCACTAACACATATCTGTCACATCATAAATAATCTATCATCCTCAATAATTTCCAAACTTGTCTTTTTATATTAATTTGAAGGATTGAATTTACATTGCGTCATCGATGAGACGGTCTTTTCGCTGAGGTCCGATTCCATTGCTTTTCTCTTCATTGGCTATTAGTTTCTATTGTTTTCCTATCTGACCGATGCTTTTACATTTAAATGCCCAAGGCTAGGTTACATTTAACTAATTAAAATAATCATTTCCATTTCTGATTAATTAATGTGTTTTCCAAGATTAAAGATATATTTTTATCTCTAAATCTTTTTAAGTTTTTGTTTTTAAAATACCTTTCTATTTTTAATAAAGTTTTATTTTAATAATTTTTTTTTTTTTATCTGTGTGATTTATATATACAAATTTAAGATGATATTTAATTTCAATTTTTAATTCTTAAAGAAAATTTTAAAATGTGAACATGTTTAATAATAAAAACACAATTGTAACGATATATAAATATGTCGTTACATTAATTTAAAATAAAAACTTAAAAGTTCGCAAATAAAAGTAAAAAACTAAACGCTAAATTAAAATGTTTGTTAAACGTATATACATTCGCACAGATGCCAAACTTTAAAAATTTTTTTTTAAAAAAAAACAAATAATTATTTGAACGTACTTTTTTTATAAAAAAAAAAAAAAGTACAAGATTTAAAAATAAAAACAGGTATTAATTAATGTAATCTGTAAATGGAAATGATTGTTTATGAATCGGAAAACATATAAAATTAAACATTATTAATTTGATTTAAAAACTTACAAAAGTCAGATAAGAGTCCGTTTTAACATTTAAGTTGGCTTGTTTATTAATTTGTAAAACTTGACGAAAGTTCTTAATTGATTTCAATAATTGTTCATTTCATATACCTTATGGTAGAAGAGTCCATGTTCCCGTTGGCAATTCCCACGGAGACTTTCCTGGAAGACCGGTCTGATATTTTGGAGGTAGCATTAGCCGGTTCTGTTCTGGTATCACAGTCTTTGCATTTTTAAAATAAATGAGTGAGGACGGCAAGTGCGTCTTGTCGCTCGACTCACCAAAATCAAGTTGGAAAAACTGACTGGAACTCAATATTTTTTCTTTTTATAGTCCTCCTATGGATTCCATGAACAAAAACGTCACTGTTCTGTTTTTTTGTTATGGTCCGGGCCTTTATTTGCTTCCACTGGTCAAGCTAAAATCTCTTTCTTCTCTTATCTAACTTGTCATCTGACTTTTTAATTACACAGCTTTTAGATAATTAATAAACAATCATTTCCATTTACAGATTACAGGAATTAATTAATACCTGTTTTTATTTTAACTTACGTTATTTTTTTATTAAAATATTTTTATATTTCAATCTTGTATTTTTTTATTAAAAAAAATACGTTCAAATACTTTTTTTTTTTGTTTATGAAAAAAATATTTTTAAAGTTTAGCATCTGTGCGAATATATATATATGTTTAACAAACATTTTAATTTTAGCGTTTAGTTTTTTCCTTTTATTTGCGAACTTTTAAGTTTTTATTTTAAATTAATGTAACGACATATTTATATATCGTTACATATCAGTAAACTTCCTCAAAAAACACGTCGTTTGTGCTTGTTACATAAAAGATTTATTTTAATAATTTTTTTTTTATCTGTGCGATTTATATATACGAGTTTAAGATGATATTTAATTTCAATTTTTAATTCTTAAAAAAAATTTTTAAATGCGAACATGTTTAATAATAAAAACACAATGTAACGTCGTCTGTGCTTGTTTCAATATATCGATATTAAATTACTATAACATCACATTATCGTCATTTCTTATGTTTACACTATCTGTTAAAACACTATGCGATGTGATGCGCTCTGGCTTCTCTTTTATCAAAATCAGGAAACACTTCGCCACTATGCCCAGAGATACCTGTTATCCACCTTACCTTATCTTTTCATTCCCAACCTGAAGTTTTTCCTACATTCTTTTCTATCTTGTTCCATCCCATTTCCACAACATTATCTTTGTCCACTATATGGACTTTACATCTAAATTCCCCTTATCTTTTTCAAAACTCAGCATAAAAAAACAAGAACCCACTTCTATATAATCATTTTGTTTATATTTATTTCCCCACAATTTTATTATTTGCACCTTTTCTGCTTCTAAGCATTTACATTCAATTAATAGATGGCTAATATTTTCTATGCTTTCTTTATATAATTTGCAAATTAAATTACACACATTTATGTGTATATTCCCTTGTTGTTAAAGATCCTGTCCAAGCCTTAAACAGTAAACTACTTTCCTCGCTATTATTGTAAATGAACTCATACCCAATATTCTGTTTACTTATATATATATATATATATATATATTGTGCCATTACAATTTGGTCACTAGCCAAATTTATAGTAATGTGCATGTAGAAAAGGTAAACCAAAAATCATCATCACATTTTTATATAATCATAAATGAAGCTGTAGGGCATCCAAGTTCAAACCCTACAAGGTCCAGTTCTAAAAGCTTTAAACAGAGAAAGAATGGGTCAACAGTTACATGCTTTACTTGTTTGTGTGTTGATAGAAAGGTAATACACACATTTAAACTATTTAATATTTAATTTTTCTTTAAAAAGCAAAGTTATAATGCATACATATAGGCAATGTATGTGTAAATTATTTAATTGTTTTATATTTCAAATATTAAACATTTTAATATTCTTTAAAACTAACCTATGCTTGATCAATTCTAATATTTTATTCTATACTTTTATTTTGCTTTTCTTTAATTATAATTGGGATTTAAAAGTTACAGACTTAATTAAATAATTGGGTTATAATTACTAAGCTAGCAATCATATTATTTAAGGTTAGTTTATGAATGATTTGAAAGAATGAAGGATGTGTGTACATTACATACAAGAATTTACATTTCCTAAATATTGAAAGAAAAGGAAGTATTAAATCTGTCAAATTATTTTTTTTTGTACAATTTTTTTTTTGTTAAAAGAGGAAATCTGTTTAATCAGATATCGATCTTTGTAGTAATTTTTTTTTGTAAATGATTGTTTCACTTTGGAAGCTTATAATGAGTCAGAGCTCTAAATTTTGAAATTGTCTTATCTCAAGATCTAAAGAAGGAAGCTCAAAGATTTGAAGTGTTACCTGGATGTTAAAAAAAAGAGAAAAAAAAAGAAAAGAAAGGAAATAAGGAGTGAGTCTATTTTTTTTAAAACAAAAGGGTCTGGAAAAAGGATTAAACTTTTCAGTTGAAAAATAATGTAGTTGAAAATAAATTACAGATCTAATTAAAACAAATTTGTCCAAAAATTGCAAGTGATGCTATCTCTGATTGGTTAAGTTAGTTAAAAATTGGATATAAAAAGCTGTCTTGAATTATTATTAAGATTATTGTTTTTGATTCAGATTATTAAACAATCAAATTGAATGTTGAAAATATAAGAAATGGCTGGCTAGAAAATTATATGTATGTCCCATTTGCTGACCATCTGGGGAAGCTGCACATCACATAGGAAAGAAAAGATGTGTCTAAAATAATATTCTACACCTTTCAACTGACCAGAGAAATAAGATGTTTTTAATAGAAGGAAGAAAGCATTCACCTGCATTCAAAGAAGATGAATTAATCTACTGATAAATATTAATCATCAAGTCCAATTAATTGTTACAACAACTGATTTTAAACTCAAGAAAATTTACAAATGTGAAAACAACTGCTGTATTTCATCCACATGCTTGACAGGAAGAGAAGAAAAATTAATATAATGATTTCCAAATTATCAACTAAAGCAAATAACCTCAATAGAGTCACCATCATCAAATAGTTATACACCTCAAGAAAGAGATTGTTCCCACATAAAATGGAAATGGTAGCTGCAGAAATATAAACCTTATACAAGACAAGTTTGAACCCTTGGAAATTCGCCACAAACAAAAGATCGGTAATATGACTTTTTATATCTATTTTCTTTATGATATCAGTCTTAATAAACATTTTAGCAATAAAGTGGTATATTTTATTTAAAGAACTTTTAAAGACTATTCAGATCAATTAAAAACAAGAATGTCTTACTAAAAATAACTTTGAGCTTCATAAATGACCTTGAATGTATGAAAATTATTTGTTTATTAATTTTACAATATTAATGTGTAAAACAATTTTTTTTTATGGTGTTATGATTTTAGTTTTAACTGATATATTATTATTATTTTGGTTTTTAATAATATTTTGTTATTATGGGATAAAACACGCACATACATAATAATATTTTTATATGTGTATAATTGGGAGTGAATGTGAAATAATGAGTAGTATTAGAATATTAGATTATTTTGTTTCAAGTTCAGTATAGATTTCAGCGCTTGGAAGGGAGGGGGAGAAAATAATTTAAAACTCTTTTCTAAAACTTGCTCTTTCAATTTTACTAACATTTTTTTTTACATTCTATTTACATGTTGGATTTTTAAAGTATGTGTGCTAATGAGCAGATAATATTTTTTTTAAAATACTTTTCTCATGGAGTGAAAATCATGGTCAATGTGACGTCCAACTTAATACAAAATACATTTGAAGGGAAAGGGGGAAGAACGTAAAATTAATCTGAGGATTGTTATATAATCAATTATTATTATTATTCATGTCAATTTTCATATTTATCTAGAAATTTTTTATGTATATGTTAGAAATGTAGTAATAAATATTAGTTTGTTTTATTAAACGAGGCGTATATATTTCATTAAGTGTAGTCTTTGTTAAGTGTGATTATTCATCATCATCAATGGTTGAATATTAGTTATTTAAGATATAAGTAAATATGCTAAAATTAAGCAATAATTATGAATTTCTTTATAAAATTTAGTTTTATGTTTAGGCTTAGTCCTAAAGCTGTAGTTGAAACCCTTGTCATTATCGTTATTATCATCATCATCATCGTCATCAACGTTTTAATTAATGAGCTGTTTAACTGTTTAAAGGCCATAAATAAATATTGATTTTATAATATTTAGTGATTTCTTAGTCTTATTATAACCACATCCCATCATCTATTTCATGCAAGGATGAGTGAATGGCCATCCTAAATTAGTTATATATAATCTGAGCTAGTGAACTTATAAAAATATTGAAACACATTTGTTATGCTAAGATCTGAGAAATGATTTATGTCTAATATACTCCGCTTTGGTTTAAAGATGTTTTACTTTTACCTAAATATTAGTGCTTATAGTGATATGGCTCGAAAAGCAAAATCTTCCATTTTATTATAAATAAAGTACCAAGAAGGGATTCAAACCCGGTACATGTGAAAGGTTATCAGATATAACCGTGTCTAGATTCAGATAATCTAGTGGCGCCCTGCTAGACCATATTCACTTAGTATTTGTTTAAACATGCACTTAACATCAAACCAAGAAATGAAAGTGGGTAAGATTACTGTTTGTATACCTGAGCTATATTTTATTGAATTACTAGTGTACTCATCTCACGTGATTTCATATAATACTGGTTATTAATAATTTGATCAACCTTTAATTTTGATATTGGACTCCTTTACTCAGATATAATAATATCTTTTGAACTCCTTTAAATATTTCTTTGAGTAACTTTATTATGTTACAATATATATATATATATAAACTTTTTTTTCTCCATACTAGTTCTCCAATTCCCTATTTTTTATTAATGCATTTATTCTTCTATCCCATTCTTTGCCATTGTAACACTCAACAATCTTCCTAACACAATCATTTCACCTTTTGTACAAGTATACTGACAAAGTTTTTGTCCAAATCTTCTACATACCATAGTACCTTTCTTACCCATTTTGTTGCCTGTCCTTTATTCATAACCCAATTAAATACTGTTTTTGCTATTCTCAATTAAATACTGTTTTTGCTATTCTCTTACCATCTATAAATTGCAATTTACTGAACATTTTTCATTTCACTTTTTGCATCTCTCATATAAAAACTTGACCTTCCCATTTCTCCTTGATTTGCCTCCTTTGTTATCCATACATCTGCTTCTATTGCATGTCTTTCTATTTCTCTTTATATTTTTTCTAATTAATCTAATACTGCTTTACTAACTCATAATGCATCACTACCATAAGTTAACTTTGCTACTGCCATCCCCTCCCCCCCCATTTGATTCAATTCTTCCTACATCATATTTATTACATGAAAATACTGTTAACTTCTTTATCAGTCCTTTTCTTTTCTTTGTTTCATTTATCAATTTTTTCTCCCATTCATCAAAGCAATTCTTCTGATTACTTAAACAATTCCCCAAGTAGTTATATCTATTCACCACATTTAACTTTATATCCCCAATAAAAATTCTTTCTCTTCTCTTTCCCTATCATTTATCATCACTACTTTTGATTTTTCTTCACTAAATTTAATCCCCATCTCTTTACCCATCCTTGGACACATCTTCAGTATAATTTCCATATCTTCCCCACTTTCCGTGCACAAGAAGATATCATCAGCAAATAAAAGACCTGATAATGTATATACTCTCTTGCCATCTATTAGTGGTATCTCTACCCCTATTACTAGTCTTTCTATTGCTCTCTCCATAACAAAAGCAAAATAGGTGATGTAGGGCTTCCTTGCCTTAGTTTCATCTCAATTTTAACTCTGATTCTATATTTCCTAAATGATACATATAGTAATTATTTTTATTTAATCTCTTAATAAAATCCACTAAAGCCCATTCATTTCCAAATTTACTAAACTTATGCATAATCTATTTCTATTTATGTTATTATATGCATTCTCTATATCTGTAAAGATTATATGTAACTGTCTATCTGTCTTCCTATTCATATCTATAAGCTGTTAATTATTCTTTATGTATAAATCATGATAAACAAGCAGCCAATTCAAAAAACATTAATCGCAACAAACAATTTGCCAAGCTCTTTCGATACAGTATATCAGAAGCATGTCAACATTTGCCAAGCGCTTTCGGTACAGTATACTGTACCGAAAGCGCTTGGCAAATTGTTTATTGTGATTAATATTTTTTGAATTTTTGGCTGCTCTGTTTGTCACGATTTATATGTGAAGAATAATTTCCATTATCTGACAGCATTTTTTGTATTATTTATTTATCTATAAGCTGTGTGACTATAAATAAACTATTTTGTATATGCCTACAATCTCAAACCTCTTTGCATTTCTCCCACTATATTATATTCTTCCATCCATTTTACCACCCTTCCAGCCATTATATATGCAAAAACTTTGTATAACACTGATGTTACAGTTATCAGTCTATAATTTTTTTTATCTTTCTATGGTCCTTACCCTTTACTTTAAATAATAGTCTTATTCTTGTAATATTCCAGCTATCTGGAAATTCTACATTTTGTACTATCTTATTAAAATGTGACATATATTTATTTTTGCTCTATTTCCCAAATTCATCACTATCTCTACTGCCTATCCATCTAAATGTCTTGCCTTTCCACTTTTCAACTTCTTCTCTGTCTCATTCAATTCATTTTCTGCAAAACTAATATTTCTATTTCTATGTGCTTTTATGTTTGTTATCACTCTAATAACTCTCATACAGTAGTGCCACCTAGTGCAAGGCATAATAATCAGTGGATGCTAGAAAGTTTGTGCCTCAAAATCTCTATATAGTGCCTACTACATCCAATATCTTCAGATTAATTTTTAGATTGATGGCCTTCATCAGTGAGGAGTCTTGAATCTGAAACTACTGCATAAATCCCACAGCATCCATCGATTACTAAGGCTTGCACTGGGTGGCGATACTGTGAAGAAAAAGCTGCTACTGTTTTAACAGATTGTGAAAGCATAATAAATATATTGTAATGGTTAATACCAATTTTAGCCCACAAATGATAATGACTATGGGCATTAAAAAAACAAAGACACCAAAGTGTATAGATACTAATCTGGATCCAAATTTATATGACTAAACAGGTGAATAAGCTTGGATTGAAAACATTATTGTATTATGAGCTTGGATTGAAAACATAATCTTTTGATCTCGTAGCTTTGGTTGGGTGCTGGAGGGTTGCATTATATTTGAAGATCTAGGTATAGTGCTCTTAAATCCAATGCTCTTCATTGAAGAAATTCATAAGTTAGAAATTAATCTGGGGTATAGGATATAGTAGGCACTAGATAGGGATTTTGATGTCCAAACCTTCTAGCATCTATTAATTACTATGGCTTGCACTAGGTGGCATTTTCATATGGAAAGCGTTGCTACTGTTAACATGTCAATATTAATTTTTTTTTTTTTACTATATATGTATGCTGTTTTGTAGTATTTTTCAAAAATGTAACAAATAAATTAATGCATCATTTAATTATGTAAATAACTAAATAAAATAAATTAGTGAATGGTTTTATTATTCGCAACTTTTAAAAGTTTGAGCACAAGAATTAGAAGAGCTGGGCATAATTCGTATATTTTAATCTTCAGATTCTACACCTTTTTACCTTCCTATCTAATTCCCAGTTAACAAAGTAATTAATATTCTATGTGATATCAAATAACATTTCTTTAAGACTAAAAAAAAAAAAAAAACAATTAGTGAATGACCTTTATGAAGATAGTTGACATGAGAATCTTAAAAGAGAGAACATGAAGAAAATTATTATAAAACCAAAAAAATACAGTATTATCTTTGCTTACACACTGCTATTCTTTAACAAGTTCTCCTACTGTCAGTACTTTTATGTCATCCAATGTAAGAAGTTTAGCTTGATAGTATAGTTGTTGTATTTATACATTATTATAATAAGCACAGAATCGTAAAAATACAATAAATTTGTATTAATTAAAACAAATATACAAATACATATTTATAACATATACAACTGTTATAATTTCGTCTGATACCATTGGTGAGATACAGTACCTAGTTGCCTTGAAACTATTAATTTAAAGGACTTCAGGTACCTGCAGTATTCAAGGTCAAGGTATAAACACATAATGTATAATGAATATGTAAATAATAATAATTGTATAAAAATAACGAATATGTAAAACAATAATAATAATTGTATAAACGTAGAATAAAAGTAATAACTGAAATGTATAATAAATATGTAAAATAACTGTATAGTAATTAAGAATAACGATTGTGTAAAATTGCAATGTTATTAAATCACAGAAAGTTGTATAATAATAGAAAGCCCAGCTGACCTTATAGGGTCAGAAAACTATGTAAAATACCATATATGGTGAGAAACGTAAAAATACTGTGTGTATGTGAAAACGTAAGTGAAAACACCATATATGGTTAGGAATGTAAAAGACTCCAGAAGTCTTGAGGGGTATATAAACCCCCATAAACTAAACTAATTGTTCTAAATACGTTCTGAGTATGTTCTGAGTTTTAATTTAGTCAGAGACTCCTGCCTCTGTAAGTCTAAAGCAGGACTAGGGTTATTTATGCAGGTCACCATGACCTTTTATTATTTTATTATGCCTTATAATAGGTGATGTATATAGTTAAAATTATCCGTATTGCACTATAAATTACCATCTCAATTCTGCCTTTGTCCATTTATTTACTTGCTGGTCATAACACGCAGCAGTGCCCTTCTAAGTTATCCTACCACTTCCACCTGCACCATGACAGTTTGCCTCATGAACAGCTATGGTGACACTTCAGCTGTTTGGTGATAGCTTGCTTCATGTCCAATGTAGGATCTAAAAGCTTCCAGTTCTAATATGAAGTTGCCTCAACTGCTTCAGTCATATAGGGGAGACAACATGTGTACTTCCATTCAAGTTTGACAGTAAACTATTGTTGCCTATTTTACCTCCAACTGAACTGATTATTGATAGCCAAATCCTCTTCCATAATGAAAACAATTGGATTCACTGATCATTATTAATCATTAGCCTATATCAGCTATTGGATATATGTTATCAATTCACATATCTATTGTTTGATGGAGATGAATGCTCATTCCAATAAAGATGAGATGGAACCTGAAGTAGTCCATTAGTTGAAGGTAAGGTGAGATATACTGATAACAAAAAGTAAAAAATCGCTGCTAGATTCAAAAAGAGATAAGTGCACTGTTTAAAAAGCTTCTCAGTAATAAAAGCTATAAGCTAAAAATTAGACTGGGAATATTGAATAAGATAAAAGTAGATATGGATCTATTATGTATTACCACCTGGCATGTATTAATTGCTAAAGCTCATACTAGAGGGCATACAACTAATGAGAATAGAAGAACTTGCTAAAGAAGATTGTCTAAAATAATGTGTGAATGCGCTATTTTTAAAATTTTTAATACTTTATTAAAAAATAACAAACAAACACAATCTTCTGTTTTAAAAATAGACCTATATTAATACTTCATTGTATTTCCTTTTACACAGTGAAAAGTTTTTTCATGAACATCATTCCGGAAGTGTCACATGATCACATTTCCTATACTAGCACATTAATTGTTGATAAACAGAGCAAAACTCTCCATACAGTATTGCCACCTGTGCTAAACAGAGTAATCAATGGATGCCAGAAAGCTTGTGCATAAAATCCCTATCTAATGCCTATTCATCCAATATCCCCAGACTAGTTTCTGGCTTGTGGCCTTTGTCAGTGAGGAGCTTTGGATCTGAGAGTACTGCAGCGCTCTCAGATCCAAAGCTCAGTGCTCTCAGATCCAAAGCTCCTCATCGACAAAGGCCACAAGCCAGAAACTAGTCTGAAATATTGGATGAGTAGGCATTAGATAGGGATTTTATGCACAAGCCTTCTGGCATCCATTGATTACTCTGTTTAGCACATTGGCAATACTGTATGGAGAGTTTTGCTCTGTTCATTCCGGAAGTGTTTTGGGAGTAAAAAAAGATCTCAGATGGATTCTTGTTTACAGATATATGGGGATACTAAAAAAAACCTAATTTAATTTATTACATATCATACTTTATTATATCATTTTTAATTAATATTCATTTTTCTTTTGTTAAATTTTTTTAGTTTATCAATAGAAAATAAAAATGACTATCACGTGTAAGTTAAGGGATATTTTATAATTAATAAAATAACTCTAAATATTAAGATGCTAGAATAATTTGTGCTAAGACATAGCAAGCAATGGCTACTATTGATTATGATGATCAAGTATTATTGTGTAGTCATAATATTCTATTCTCTCATTATTTCAATCTGTACTTCAGTCAGAATCTTAACGTATATATATAAATGCTATTGGTTGAAAATAGAAAAGGCTTTATGTATTATTTCCCATCCCTTTTTTAATTTAAATTTTTACTAAAATTAGGTTCCATTTAATTAAGTAGGTAATTTCTTAATTACAGTAGATTAAAAAATAATCAATAAGTTGATCGTAATGGGCTAAAGAAAAAAAAAACGTAAATTAAATTTATCTAAAAATCTATTTGAAATTAAACTTCTCAATTAAAAGCAACAAAATATGAAATATTTTCTATTCTGTTTATTCAAATATTATATAATATTCTGGAAATAAACAACAAACTATTATACAACCTTTATCAAGTGACCTAAAGTTTATCATCTGATAAGCAATAAATGTTTTTTTTTATCTGTATATTTACACTACATATGTATAACTGAAATACATAGGCTTATTATATATCTGTGTCTATATATGTAATATATAGAGTATATGAGCACAGGCTTTCACACGCCCCACCACTCTCCACACTAACTCATAACACCGATACACTTGAACACACAATACGTTCAAAAGATAAATAATCACCAATATATGTACTTCATGCTAAACCAACAATCATTAGTTGGTCCAGATTACCATCTCCACATATACATGCTATAAGTGCTCAGATATAAATTAAGATAGCCAAATCTTAGGATGCCCTTTGAGCATTTCATCATCAGATTTTCAATTGGATGGACTGTTGAAGAGTTGGAGTGTGAAGTAGATTGAAGCCTGTTCATTAAAGTATGAGTTTTGGCTATCTTAATATATATCTGCGCACTTAGAGCATATATGTATGGAGATGGTAATCTGGACCAATTGATGATTGCTGGTTCAGTATGAAATACGTAAATTGGTGACTAATTATTTTTTCAACATATGTGTGTTCACGTGTATCAGTGTTATGAAATAGTGTGGAGAGTGGTGGGGTATGTGAAAGTCTGTGTTCATATACCCTATATATTACATATATAGACACAGGTATATAATAAGCCTGTGTGTTTCAGTTATGGTGTGACAAGAATCTCGGTCTCAGGGTGGCCTGTGAGCATTTCGTAATCAGATTTTTAATTGGATGGATGATTGAAGAGTTGGAGTGTGGAGTGCATTGAAGCCTGTTCATTAAGTATGAGGTTTGGCATCTTAATATATATCTGAGCACTTATAGCATATAGAAATGATAATCTGGACCAACTGATGATTGCTGGTTTAGCATGAAATACGTATATTGGTGATTATTTATCTTTTCAACATATGTGTGTTCAAGTGTATCAGTATTATGAGATAGTGTGGAGAGTGGTGGGGCATGTGAAAGTATGTGCTCATATACCCTATATATTACTACATATGTATAATATATTATTTATTGATTTACAAATGTTAAACTTTCTGTATCCGTAACTTTAACACTAACTACTTAAGATAAATATATTACTGATTATTACTAATTATTTATTAAACTAGAGATTATCTCTAGCCCAGGTACAAACTTTAAATCTCAGTTAAATATTAATATATCTATTCTTTAATTAAAATTAACACATGGAATAACTTTATCTCTCTTTTCCTTTTTCATATGTAATGTCTTTTTTAGATGTCATTTAAAACTTTCAATTCAGCATATATTCTTGAAATATATAAATAAAAATATCTGAAAAAATAAATAACTCCCATGATGCCTTTCATGCTAAACGAGGAGTCTTCAATAGGCCCAAATCACAATCTTTTACATGTATCTTCGTCATTTATTTAGCCTTTACAGAGAGCAAATTATTATAGTTTGATTACAAGAGTCAAACTTTCTGCCTTCACATCTTTGACACTATATATTTCAGATAAATATATTAGTAATTATTAATAATCAATTATTAAACTAAAGATTATTCTTAATCCAGATAGAGAATTTAAACCTCAGTTAAAGCTTAATATTTTTATTTCTTATTTAAACATAAACAGATGGAATAACAAATCCAATTTCATCTCTTTTTCTATCTATAATATTGTTTTAAATGTACTTAAAACTTCTATTCTACCACACAGTCCTGAAACATATGAATAAAGATATCTGAAAATGATAAATGTATATAAATAAAAAACTTATAATTACTTGGGCTCATTGAAATTAGATTTGAATGTAGTCTTACATAGAACAAAGACATGAACAATTAGAAAAAATCGAAGAGATGATAAACAGTTTGACATTTGAAATATGGAAAAAAATGGAACAGGTAAATTATTAATGTAGAAGTAGTAAAAAGAATATGTAAAAAAGTAAAGAATACTGAAGAAATTATGAAGAAGAAATGGTATCCAAGGACTTTGATAAAAACATTACGAAAAATATAGTGAAATAAATATATAATAATTAAAATGAAAAGATAAGCTAAAAAAGATGACTGACATTCTTAAAGAGTAGAATAATGATATTTTAAAAATAAAGCATAAGAAAAAAGACAATGAGAAATTAGTCTAGTTTAGCAGATATAACTTTCTTTTTGATAATTAATATATAGGGTATATGAGCACTGACTTTCACACAACCCACCACTCTCCCCACTACCTCATAACACTGATACACTTGAACACATATATGTTAAAAAGATAAATAATCACCAATATACATATTTCATGCTAAACCAGCAATCATCAGTTGGTCCAGATTACCATCTGTACACATATATGCTATAAGTGCTCAGATATATATTAAGATAGCCAAACCTTATACTTTAATGGACAGGCTTCAATCTACTCCACACTCCAACCATCCATTCAATTGAAAATCTGATGATGGAACGCTCAAAGGCCACCCTGAGGCAGAGATTCTTGTCACCCTCGTGTTGATTTTCAATTGAATGGATGGTTGAAGAGTTGGAGTATGGAGTAGATTGAAGCCCATCCATTAAAGTATAAGGTTTGGCTATCTTAATATATATCTGAGCACTTACAGCATATATGTGTAGAGATGGTAATCTGGACTAACTGATGATTGCTGGTTTAGCATGAAATATGTATATTGGTGATTATTTATCTTTTCAACATATATGTGTTCAAGTGTATCAGTGTTATGAGATAGTGTGGAGAGTGGTGGGGTCGTGTGAAAGTCTGTGCTCATATACCCTATATATTACATATATAAACACAGGTATATAATAAGCCTGTGTGTTTCAGTTATTTTGATAATTAAGTATATATATTCATTTAACATTTTTATTGACATGAATGAATTAAAAAGTAAAAACAAATATTCTTTAGCTTTTACAAGTAGAAGCATAGGCTAGTCACTTTTAAAAATTTACAAATCAGATTCTCAAAGAATTGTTTACATAAATTTGTAACTAATGCTCGCTTTCTTGGCAGTTGCAATTTCATTTAAATAATTCATTAGGAATCTGGCATCAATTTCTGATTGGTCCATACTTTTTTGTGTGTGAAAACTGACAAACATTTATTTTTTAATGCATTTTTTTACATTTTAGTATATTTATGTGAATAAAAGCATTCCTTATTTATATGTATTATTTTTATTTTTTGGTTTGATACTGTTCCAGAAATTAGGAATGAAGAAAGTTTAGATACAATTTAATACCACTAGATGGCAGTATCATAAGGAATAAGGAGAAGTCATTGCGCATCACATCGCATATAAAATATTTTTTTTTTTTTACTAATTTTTTGCTACAATTGAACATTTTTTTAAAAAAATTTGTTGTCATCAGAAAAATGTGCGTAAAGTTTCAAACTGTTTGTATCTTCTTTTCAATTCTATTGAATTTTCTTCTTTCTATTTGTTACCTTATAAATCTGTGTGAGCACTAAGGTTTCTGTCCAAGACAGGCCAAGGTAACTAGGCAATATAAGCAAAAACACAAATCATTGTTAGGGAGTTTGCTAGTTCCCAATTATTCTGGATTGCAAGCAATGACGAACTACCAATGATGTGTTTAAATCATTATGATGTCACACCCCATTTAATTTTTTGATTTTGAACAGGGTCAATACTTGGGTTTCTGTTTTTGTATTTGCATTGGCAAAGTAGATGTTATAAGATAGATTCAATTTTAAGTTACTTGTTATTTTTATTGATCTTAATGAAGACTTTCTGTTTGGATTTCTTTTCTGCTTTGAAATTCCTAAAAAAACTTCACTAATTTCACTTCATCTATAAATGTAGACGATTATTGAAAAATTCAGAAAAGAAAGGTATGTATACCTCCTAAATTATTTTATGTGAATTAGAAATTTTTAGGAATATACATTGGACAAATAATAGTTATTAGAATAAACAAAATGATAATTTAGTGGTTTCTTATTTAGGAATTCATGAGGTTTGATCCATGGAAGTAAGAGAATTGAATTGTGATTCATGGACCATGAGCATCATAATCTGTGACTTTACCACTGCATCCAATCATTACATTGGAAATCTTATAAACTGTCCTTTTTATCAAACCAGATCATTTCTAAGCCTTTGTGTACATTGCCCTAGATATCAAACCATCATTCCCAAACTCATCAGACTTTTTGGGACCATTTCCTCTTTTATCCTTTACATTCCATTCCAACATATCTTTTATAATTGCTCTATCTTTTAATTTCTATCCAATCCTTCAACTTTACAACAATTTTTTTTTATGTAGATTTTTCAAGACTTCTGTATTGTTCTTCTTATTCTTCCTATTTATTTTCTGCCATTCTCTCTCAAGTCCACATTTATAATCATCCAAACTTTTTTTCATTTCTTAATTATACAAATCTCTGTTCTGTATAAAGCTACCTCTATCTCTACACCCTCACAATAATGAACTAACCCATTTCTTAATGTCCATAGATTGCAAAACAATACTTAATTTCACTACCTTGCTGCTTAATCAATAATTTTTATTCTAATTTCTTTATCATTATTAATTATTCTAAATTCCATAGGTACTCAAATTCATGGATCACAGTCCAACTGTATCACTTCTGGTGTTCAAACATCTTATGAACATATGAGCAGTATATTACACTATTATTTTGTTTTACTAATTACTCTAGTGTTAATAAAAACTAATAGGTTCATAATACAGCACATGCCCGCCTCGTATTAATTTGGATTTTGAATTCAAGTAATTTAAAATTTAAAAATTATTTCAGGTTTGTATAAAGTTCAGGATTTTTTGTTCAGGTTCCAGTCTCGCTCAACACCCAATATTGATTAATAAAATTATTTAACCTATCCTTAGTAAAGAGTAAAACAAAAATAGAAACTTCCTTATTGGCAAGTCTGACGAATATGCCTTCTTCAAAACAGAGGCAAAACATCCATATAGTAGTGGCAACCAGAAAAATCAATGGTTTTAAGAAGGCTTGTACATAAAATCCCTATTTAGTGTCTACTCATGCACATACCTCCCTTGCATCCATTGATTACTCTGGCTTGGCACTGCTGTATGGATAGTTTTGCCTCTGTTTTAAGTTTGTGTAGGCATAGGAAATAGTGATAATGTGATGCTTAGTGGTTTAATACCTTTATTATTACTTTATGGAGGACAGATGGAGAGACCTCTATGGACATTTTTGTAATTTATTTATAAGAAATAATTTATCCAATAACTTCCAGTTAACTACCATCCTTGATTATCACTCCACCTATTTTCATGGATTTAGTCTTAGTTACATTATAAACTTTCTTCAAATTCCATTATTCCTCATTAACTTTCTGGAAAGGTTAATTTCATTGAAGTATAGCCATAGTGAATTTGACTGCATGAAGTTTCTTTCCTCGATTGGTCAAACAAACCTCAATTAACTCTCACCCTGTGGTTTGATGCAGTGGTAAAGTGGTGGACTCTAAAGTTCGATGACTCCAGATCAAGATCCAATTGCTTACTCCTCCTGGTCAAACCTTTTATGAACTCATAAGCAATAAATCCATTTGATTATTTATTTATCTTTCAATCAAATTTACTAAAGTTGTCGTATTTTATTATTTATATACTTGCAAAAGAACTTTCTATTTGCATACTCTCCTCTCTTCATGCCATCTGGTGTAAGTTTTAATAACCAGTAGATGCTAGATGAATAATAAATCCTTATTCTTACACCAAACAAAATAAAATTAATGAGAATAGAAGAATATGCTAATGAATAACAATATGTAAGTAAAGGTCATGTGGTATGTTGATCATGTGATGATTTAAAAGTTTTTATCCAGTTTTTATAATAATTTATCCAAGATATAACATTTTAAGAATCATTTTTTTTCAAATACTTTGGAACATTCTTTATCACTTTTGAGTTTACACTCTAATTCTTTTTATATCTAGGAATAAATAAAGAAATGAAAGCCTATATTTATTGAGAAAAACTAAATTTTCTCCAACGTCCCTTCATATTCAAAAATGTTAAATAGATAATTGAGCTACAAAAGGTTAAAATGATGAATCCAAGCCCTGAAGAATTCAGAGCCAATTTCAAATTTAAGAAAAGCACAATCAATATCTCACTTTTGTACCATAAAGACTCTTGGATAATAGAATAGAAAAAATGAACTGATCTGGAAAAACAAAAAATAGACCATAATAGTCTTCTAGAAAAACTTTCCAATTCAGCAACATCCTAGGACAAAGTATAATAAGATAATCTATGCTAAAGACAGGCCGGTCCAAATTTGGCAATAACAAGAGAAAATAAAGCATAGACTGAAAGACCGAAGACAAATTTTAAAATGGAACGTGAAAAATCTAAAGTAATCTTAAACATTATCAAAATAAGTCCTGTACTCATTAAAATATGTTAAAGTCCTAATATCAGCAAAAAAAATTTTATGTAAGAGGTCATCATATTATTCCATAATGTGTCAATGATATTACTTTAGTAGAGAACAATAATAAAGCTCTTATACTGTTCAAAGTTCCAAATTAATAGTATTGAAAAACTATGGCAGCATAATAAATTTCAAATAATCTGCCGAATAACATTTAGGTTTTTTTTCAAAACCTAAAGGGATATGAAATGAATATTTCATAGTAATGTATGTATGCATTAACTATATGTATCCTCTGAATATATTAACAGTAATTTATGATCATTCAGTCTGCATGTGAATTAAAATAACATATCAAATTCACACTATATTTTAAAACTACATTAAAAAACTAAGCTTACATAACAACAGAGCTAAAAATATATTGGTATTTTATCTTTTCATAGTTGTGGACATTACTCAACTGAGTGGGAGGTGGTTACTTTTGTTTCAATTAGTATATTTAAAGTTATGATTAATTATTATTGCATATGAAATGAGAATCAAAACAAATAGATGAGGTTTTTGACTTTCCTACAATTTGCTATTTCACACAGGGCAATAGAAAAAGACACAGTGTGTTATAGGACTTTTCATCAAGAAAAAAAAAGAAGAGAACTTACCAATTAACCCAAGCACTAAGATTGATTATGGATAATTCTGGACAATAAAATTCATTATATATTGAAACAGTAAGGTCTGCTTTGCAGATCTTCGTTTCACCTTTTCTCACATATTTCCTACCCTCACACCTTAGTTTGAACCCCAATCTATCGTAGTGTGTCTGCAATACGCTTATATACCAAAAATTTTACCTAATTTTAAACCACGAGTACAACGCTCATATTATATATATAACTCATTCCCAAATAAATAAGATTATGGATTATGTATATGTTCACATAATTTCGATTTATTTAAAAGTAGGTTATATAGGTCATAATTGCACACATACTATGATACGCATTTTAAAACATATCAAAATTATAAATCATTAATTAAAGTTATTTTGTTTGAATCTATTTACAAAAATATATTACAGTCGTAATATATTTTTGATTTAAAATAAAATTCATATTCATTTAGTAGATAGATCCAAATATTGCAATTTAAAAAAGTAAAATAATTTTCTTTTAATTTAATCAGTCATTCCAAATATTTCTGTTAAAATAAATGAGGGACAATAGTCTAATTATTTAATGCTATAGGAGCTTATCTAAAAATACAGCAGATGTCCACTTAAGGTTTTCTTTAATTAGTAAAAGTAATTTTTAATTAAATCTAGTTTGTAATTCGAATGTCGACAAGGAAATTAACAATAGAAATTAATTAAAATTTTGTTGAATTCCTTTAGACATTCGGATGGGTTTAATTACAGCTGATAAGTCCGATATATTTTTGTAATGCTCCAGGGCAGTTCTATTGTTCAATTCCACTATAAAAAGGGTTTTCTTTTGTTCTCCATTGCTGGTCATTTGCTGATGAAATGTTTCTAACCAAAATTATTCTGGTGTTTCTACCCAAAATTATTCTGGTGTTGCTAATGAAATGATTCGAGTGATATTCTAGTAAATATTCTTCAAAATATATTTTCCTGAGATTTTAGCTATGTGCCTGTGAACTTATATTTGAAGCTGAGTTTTCATCTTCAAATTAATTCACCATGTTTACCACACAAATTGCTAACCTTGACATGTCAGAGTAAAGCCAGTGCAAAGGCTATTTCCCTCAGCAATGGCCAGCTGCTGCTTTAGACCATCGGAAGCTATCACGTAAGGAACTCCGGAACTGCTGCCGCTGCTGCCAAAAATATGAACAATTCCAGATTTTGCTGCTGAGTTATATAAAACCTGCCGAACATCAATCTACCTGAAAATGCTTCTCCAGAGGTAACCTAAATTACCCAAGAGCTCTTGTGATTCCTAACTAACATGCTATTGCTATTTTAAATTGTTTTTCTTTTATTTCACATAACTTTATTATGTACTTCTTTAACGTGTTCAAATACAATCAACAGTTTTGCTCTCTATCCTTGGGTTAATATTTTCTATTTATTAAGCTTTCTTTTATTTTATTATGATAATGTGTCAGAATCATCTTTGACCGAGTGAATTATTCCCTTTGTTGAAAGTAAGAACCCGCTACTAAGGCATATTTTAAATTTATAATAATTCCCAATTTTATTATCTTGCAAATCACTCATTCGAGGGCGTCTAATCTTCTTCAATATATATAATAATTACATAGTTTAAAATCTACATGTTATTGATTTTAACCTAATATGAGAGTATGTGCGAGGTCAATGATTTAAATGTGTCCCCAAATGCATGATTGCATAAATAAACCTATGCTTTCTTTTCAAACCCGCAAGCATGCATTTTCCTATTTTTAAATACTGTGTTCTACTTTAATAAATTACAAAGTTCATCATTGACATCGAGAATGTGCGGACCCTTTTAAATGAATTTCTGAGAATTTGATTGGGCATTTCTCTTAATCCAAGTAAAATCCATTTAGTATGTTTTATATACACTAGTCTAGTATTGCTGGTAAATGAATTGATTGTTGAGACCACTTTGTTTTGCTTTTCCAAGAATTTTTACACCGCCAAGTCCATTCTCTTCGCTTCCTGCGGTTCCCAGGCAGAATGTGTACTCAAATGTCACACCTGGGAATTAAACACAGTCGTCATCCAGTTGCTAAGTTTCGGCTGTTCATGACAACACTTTTCTACAGGTTAGCGGCGAGCTGCCCTCCGTAGTCATTCCAAATAGTTCACTATTGTTTTATTTATATATTTATTTTTACAAAGCATCCGTGACTTAAACGCATCACACCCTCCATCCTTTAATAAATTCATTACTAGCAATACTGACCTCCCATCTGCTTTAGTTATTATTATCAAATAAATGTCTTGATCACATCCCCACTTTATTGCTTAGTAAGATTTTGTCTGTGCTTTTCTCGAAATCAATAAATATTTTATAACACTTAATTTTCAAATATTTTATTAAACTTTTATAATTACTCAAAGCACCTCACTCATGTTCCTATCTCTTTAAGCACATTATCATAATACTATTAGCCCGAGGGATAGAATATATAATTTTGCTTTAAAACCTTTTGCCATTTATTGGAATGTAATGCCAACAATTATTTAATAAGCGTCCCTGTCTCATATAAGCAAACAGTGGCATTATATATATATATATATATAAATAAATTTTAATAAATTGAAAGTATGCTAGCCTTTCTCACATGCGCAATTATAACAGACAAAGCCAATCAGATTCTAAACAGATATCTAATAAATAATCAAGCTTAGACACAAGACAGAGATTTTGATAGAAAAGGTTGATACCAACCTTACTTAACTTTTATATATGTATAAGCTTTCGGGCTAAGATGCTTAAGACTGGCTTATATATATATATATATGAGTTAAGTTTAGAAAAGGTTGGTATCAACCTTTTCTATCAAAATCTCTGTCTCGTGTCTAAGCTTGATTATTTATTAGATATCTGTTTAAAATCTGATTGGCTTTGTCTGTTATAATTGCGCACGTGAGAAAGGCTAGCATACTTTCAATTTATTATCAATTTTCAACATGCGATTTAGATAAATATTGTTTATAAATAAATTTTGTGAAATCATTTAAAACTAATTTTGATCTTTTATTTTATTGATTCCTATCACTAACTCAGTCTATATATATCTATTTTCTCCTTGTCTTTTGTACATCCATAGACGTTAATTAGCAACCCAAACTTATCTTAGTATAGTCTTTTTGTTTCTCCCTGACCACCAGGCACCGGTAAAAGGTTATACTAGTAGTAGCATCAATGCATTATCATGTAGGTGGCGCTGTGAAATTTGGACTTTAGATTCGAACTTAGTATATCTAGAAGGCAACCCCTCCTAGAATGTTCAGTTTCGTGTATGGGGTTTGAATTCTGCAGTGTGTTAGCGAGATAGACGATTCTGACTGTTACAATATGTATATATATCACATTAATGCAATAATTATATATATTAAAAAATTACACTTACTATCATATTTTTTAAAAAACATATAATCCCTTCCAATAATTAATTTATTAATAAATAAATAAATTGGCATTTAATTGCTTGTGATACTTTTGTCTCTCAATTATTGCTAGGAAAAGGAAACCCCTTTTTTTAAACATTAAAACTTGTCTCCACCAGCCATCTTTTATCATTTTCCTATAAGTGTATTAAAAAGTTGTAGGGAAAATTTTTTTAAAAATTTATAGAATGAAAAAAGGTGAAGGGAGTTAAATTTTAATTTTTTAAAAAAAATGCTTTTATCCCCCCCTCCCAATATGTCATGGCATCGGCCAGGATGCGAACCCACACCCGTCTGCCACCAACTACTTGCTTGCATGGCAGCTGCGATACTTCTCGGCTAACAACGCAAGACTAAATGTTTTTATTTTCCTTGCTATAAATGCCAATTTATTTATTTATATCAATAAATTAATTATTGGACAGGAATATATATTTTTTCTGAATGTAAGTGTAATTTTAAAATATATATATATAATTATTGCATTAAGGTGATATATATATATATAATGAATTTTATAGTCTAGAATTATCCATAATCAATCTTGGTGTCTGTATTAATCTGTAAGTACCAAGAAGAGTACAATTCAACTATCTCTTGATAAATTTATAAAGAAAACATCAGATACTAATCAAGTGTTATTTACGTATATACTAATCATCATCAACCATTATCAAGCCACTGCAGGATGAAGGTCTCTCCAAGTTCAATCCATCTTCTCCGGTCTTTAACTTCTCTTTTCCACATCACCCCTGCACCCTTTCTTATTTCATCCATCCATCTCACATGTGGTTACTTTCTGTGGTTTTTACAATCTCTTGGAATCCAGTTTAAAATTCCAATTGTCCATCTATTATCAACTCTTCTAGAAATATGTCCAACCCAACTACACTTCGTCTTTCAATTTTTTCAATGAGGTCAGTAACACCTGTTTGTTTTCTTAACCATATATTGTGTTTTCGATCTCTTCTTGTTACTCCCAACATGCAACTCTCCATACTTCTTTGAGTGGTCTGAAGTCTCTGTATTGTACTTCTATTAAGTGTCCAAGTCTCAGATCCATAAGTAAGAACTGGTAAAACACATTTATTAAAAACATTCCTTATCAAACACATAGGCATATTTCCTTTTAGTATCAAGTTATTTCTAGCAAAAGCACTCCAAACAAGTTTAATTCTATGATTAATTTCATTCATTGTTTCCATCTGTATTAATAATCTGACCAATGTATTTGTAACTGTTAACTTCTTCTAACTCATCATAATCAATCTTTATTTTCATTTTTTGAGAAAATCCATTAAACATTACTTTAAAATAAACTAATATGCGAATACACCTCATTAAAAAATAAATATTTTAAAAACACTTTTTGTTTTTTTTTATGTTGCTCTACTTTCCTACATTTCAACCTTCACACATATTTCAGGAACCAATTAGGTACAAAAGTCAAGAGCCATCTGTATTTAATTATAATTTGTAATGTTCAATTGATTATAATGTTTGAAGAACATTTATAAATTCATTTCAAATAGACAAACCAATAAATTTATGAGAGAAAATCAATGTTTTGTTATATATGTGAGTAATGAAAATTTATTCTGAATAAATATTTTACGATTATATTAAAATCTATTCAAGTATAAATTTATCTTAAATGAGGAATGTGATTTTTAGTTCAACATAAACTTTTATTTCAAAGGCTTTATGACAGATTGATATTCACTTTTATTTCAAAATGGATGCGAAGACCAAAATAGCATTAAAGAGGGTGTTTGTATTTTTAATTTAGTCTCCTTGTAAACACATTAATGTGACTTTTTATAAATATATTAATTTAAGCGCAAGCACATGATATATTAATAATGTGAAAGGCTGAAATCTTTGATAGAAGTGCCTTAAAAATGCTTATATGACAGCCAATCGGATGTAATAATGACTGTATAGGAAACTCTCAAGTCAAAACCCAAGGCAGAGATTTTATGAGAAAAAGATGGTTCCCATTTCTTCTCTACTTAAATTTATATATAAATAAACCAATCTTAAGCATTTTGAAATGAGAGCATGAAGCTTTAAACACCTTCACATTTAATTCACTAAAATAATATTATACGTGAAATCTTTCAATTTATTATGAAGTAATTTTCAAATCCAATGAATTGATAATAACAAATGTAAATATATTAAATTTATTAAGCACCAGGAGATGATATAATAATAACAAGAAAAGTTGAAACCATTTCATTTTAAAATAAATTGGTGCCAACATTTTTTATTGGAATGGTAATGAATATTTTTGGTATGTTAATATAAAAAGATTGATTCAGGGAACAGATTATGCTAGAGTAACAGGAAGATGCTAATGTAAGATGATGAATATGGGCTGAGAATAGAATACAATGGCTAACTATATTTAAATAAAATGCTGAGACTTTTTTTTAAAAAAAATTATTATAGAAAAAGACAGCATCACAAAATAACTAAACAGAAAAATCGACCAGCATGTTTATTTAGTCACCACAAAATTCCCTTCTAGTATATATTGTAACCTTTTAATTTTAAGCCAATAAACATCCCATGACCACCACCTCTTATGCTTGTGTATAACTGTTGTTAAAACAGGCAAAACTCACTATACGTATTGCCACACATAGCAAGCTAGAGTAATCAATGGATGCCAGAAGGCTTGTGCATAAAATCCCCATCTAGTGTCTACTCATTCAATATCCCCAGACTAGTTTCTGGCTTGTGGCCTTCATCAGTAAGGAGCCTTGGATCTGAGAGCACTGCACCTAGATCTTAGGATCTAATGCAACCCTCCAGCAATCACCTTTTATTTCCATTGAAGTACAAAACTATGAGGCTTAAACTGAAAACACCTTAATGTTTTCAATCCAAGCCCATTAGCTTATATAGTCATATGGGACTGGACCTAATAGGATAGTGGTGGCTATGGTTAAAAAAAAAGAACCAAAGACACCAAACTGTATGGATACTGAACTGGGTTCTGACTCATATGACTATATAAGCTAATGGGCTTGGATTGAAAACATTACACTGTTTTCAGTTTAAGACTCATAATTTTGTAGTTAAATGGAGATAAAAGGTTGTTGCTGGAGGTTGCTTTAAATCCTAAGTTCTAGGTGCAGTGCTCTCAGATTCAAGACTCCTCACTGATGAAGGTCACAAGCCAGAAACTAGTCTCGGGATATTGGATGGGTAGGCACTAGATGGGGATTTTATGCACAAGTCTTCTGGCATCCATTGATTACTCTAGCTTGCTGTGTGTGGCAATACATATAGTGAGTTTTTCCTGTTTTAACCGTTTGATTTGATGGGTTCTCCAAAAAGACAAGTAGTTTTGTTAAAATTAAATTATAATACAGTTTAACTATAAATATATATATTTTAAAGTAAACCATTATCAAGTATTAGGGTATTTCAATGTGATTAGATGTAGGGGACTATTCATACATTTATTATTAAATAGTACAAATTGTATATATCAATCAGTTGTATTTGTTAAAGTCAATAGTGTTATTTTAAGTTACGTTTGTAAAAAGTCTTCATGTGATCACAATTTTATTTTTAACAATTATTGAATTTATTTCGATTTTTTGGAAAATTAAAATTGCTACATTAAAAAGTTGTAATAAAAATTAAAAAAAAAAAATTATTTAAAAATAAATGTATATGGTTTTAAATTTAATATTATAAATGTATACATGATAATATAGAGTTTAAGAAACTTTATCAATATTTTAAAATTATATTAAATACAGATACTAAACTCTTTATATAGTAGCACCACCAATGCAAGCCAGAGAAATCAATGGATGCAATAAGGTGTGTGCATAATACCTCTATCTAGTGCCTACTCATCCAATATCCACAGACTAGTGTCTAGCTTGTGGATTTCATCAATGATGAGCTTCAGATCTGAGAGCACTGCAACTAGATCTTAGTATCTAATGCAATCTACCAGAAGCCACCTTTTCCCTTATTAGCTAACTATGAAGCCTTGAGTGCAAAATGAAAATACATTTTCAATTCGAGCTCATTAGCTTATATAGTTGTATATATCTGAATTCAATTCAGCATCCATACTTTTTGGTATCTTTAATAACCACAGTTACTATAATCCTATTGAGCAGGATTGGTTTTAAACTGCTAAACATCACGATGACCATTTCTTATGTTTACACAGAAGCTAAACTCTCCACACAGTAGCACCATCAGTGCAAGCCAGAGTAATTGATGGATGCAAGAAGATTTATGCATAAATTCCTATCTATTACCTACTCATCCAATATCCCCAGCCTAGTTTTTAGCTTATGAATTTCATTAGTGAGGAGCCTTGGATCTGAGAGCACTGCACCTAAATCTTAGGATCTAATGCAATCCTCCAGCAGTCACCTTTTACCTTATTAGTTAACTATAAAGCTTTGAGTGCAATATGGAAACACAATAATGTTTTCAATTCAAGCTCATTAGTTTGTATAGATCTGAACTCAGTTCAGAATCCATGCTTTTTGGTGTCTTTAATAACCAGTTACCATACTCCTATTGGGTAGCATTGGTATTAAATCACTAAACATCACATGATCACCATTTCTTCTGCTTACACAAACTGTTTACACAGACTCTAAACACTGTGTACAATAGCCTGAATTGTAATTCAAACCTAACTTGAAAACTTTGCACGCCAAAATATAACTTGTAAAATAATATAGACGCTATTGCACCTGAACGCAAAGCTACTTTATACTAAAAATAAAATTATCCTATTCTGCAAGTGCTTTCAAGAGATGTGCTCTCATCTTCATAGCTCTAAGTGAATTAATTATATGCAATTATGCAAAGTTCAAGATGAGAACACGTCTCTTGAAAGCGCTTGCAGAATAGGATAATTTTATTTTGTTTTAGTATAAAGTAGCTTTGCATTCAGGTACAATAGCGCCTATATTATTTTACAAATAACCTGAATTGAAAATGTTAGTGTTTTCAGTTTGCACTCAAAGCTTTATAGTTAGCTAATAAGGTAAAAAGTGGCTGCTGGAGGGTTGCATTAAATCCTAAGATCTAGGTGCATCGAAAGCTCCTCATTGATGACACAATCTAGAAACTGGTCTGAAGATATTGGATGAATAGGTACTAGATAGGATTTTAACTCTGGCTTCCACTGGTGGCACTCTGTATGGAGAGTTTTGCCTCCATGTAAACAGTTTGTGTAAGCATAAGAAATGGTGCTGTTTAGTGGTTTGAAACTAATCTTGCCCAATAGGATCATAGTGACTGTTGTCATGAAAGAACCAAAGACACCAAAAAGTATGGATGCTGAACTGAGTTCAGATCTATATAACTATACAAGCTACAGAGTTTGAGTTGAAAACATTAGTTTTCATTTTGTACTCAAAGCTTTAGTTAACTAATAAGGTAAAAGGTGGTTACTGGAGGGTTGCATTAGATCCTAAGATCTAGGTGCAGTGCTCTCATATCCAAGGCTCTCCACTGATGAAAGCCACAGCTGGAAACTAGTGTGGTGATATAGAATGAGTAGGCATTATATAGGGATTTTATGCACAAACCTTCCTGCATCCATTTGATTACTCTGGCTTGCACTGGTGGTGCTACTGTATGGAGAGTTTAGCCTCTATGTAAACAGTTTGTATAAGTATAAGAAATGGTAATCATATGATATATCAAATATATGTTATTTTTTGTGAGAAAAAAATAAATAGTAGTAATCTTCGATTTTGAAGTCAGTTTTAAAATAAATGAATAATCAGGATCAAGAGATTGTTAATGTTTGCATTACTTTAATAGAAAAAAAAAAGCAGACAATTTAAAATATATATATATATTTTATAACTATAAGAAATGGTAATCTTTCACTTTCTTTGCATATCTTCATATTGTACCGGTCGAAATCCACCACCACCGCAAGTCAAATCGGATTCAAACTCAGGCGGTTCAAACTGAATTCAAACCCAACTTAACAGCTCAGATAGCAGAAATCGACGGCACAGTGCTATGCGCCAAGAACTAGCTCAACGGTTGGTGAGGACTAGAGATTCCTGAGTAACACTCATATCTAAGAATTTATATACTTTGAATAATCTTATAAATCGAATCATATGTATGTTCGGGTTGCCAACACAGACAGCGAGTATTAACATTTAAATAATTATCAAAAGAATGATGAACTAAGAAACCAAGTATGTTAGAAAATATTTAATACTAATAATAATTTGTTTTGTTCAATAAAATATCAATAGCATTAGTTACCTCTAGTCTTTAAAAGAATTTATAAATATAATAAGAATAGCGGTCCTTATCATATGCCAATGGAAATTACGCAATATTGGAATTCTATGTCTATGCCCCCAACAAGAAAATATAAAGGTGGATAAAGGTATTTATTTAGAACGGAAATGATTGTTCTAATTTTATTACGATGGAATATGAGATTTATCTTCACATTCGGAAATCTATTCATGAAGAGCAAAACGTATTTTAAGGCATAACTTTAATCTTTATTTGAAAACTTATTTAATTAAACATATTTGAGAATTGGTTCGACTTTAATTTAAATCACTTCATCACGAATTGGAGTACGGAGCGGGCTTTACCGGGACAAAAATGCAACGGTGCTTGACGAATTACGAGGCAGAGAGTCAAATTTAAAGATGATCGCTAGTCGATGATCGAAGTCTTATGGCGGCTTGCATTTGGCAAGTCTTACGCCCTTTGACTAATGAATCGGAAAGGAAGTACTTTCTTCCTGGAAAAATTTAAATAAGAGAATGATCACCGACCAGCCTAACGGAGCGGAAGATGGCCCTACGTCAGCAACGTTTGATGATGATGACTTGGTAGTCATCGTTGAAAATAAACCCATGTAGAATGCTCTACGTGATGACTTGACCAATTAATTAAAGTCAAACGAGCTTTAAGAAAACTATTTGAAAGTATTGGAAACTATGTTAACTATGCCTTAATATCGTGCCCTTCCTGAATATTAATATAAAATAACAAAAGTGGAATTAAAATACATTTAACCCTTTATCGACCCTTTTGCAATAAGACATTAAAGATTATATTTGCATAAATAAATATTAGTGGAACAAGAAAATCATTTAACATTATGTGAATATATATAAATACTTATAACATAGATAGTAGCTGGGGACATAGGTGAAAAATTGAGCTAATAATTTATGATTAGCTAAATGTAAAAATAGTAAACCTGTAATATTTTCTTTCGACTCGATGATTAATAGAACTTATCAATTTAGTTCTAATGGGCGAGAATTACTATTTGAAATTAATGTTATATTATTTGCGTGAGGCAAATGGAATCAAGGAGCTCATCGAGTCGAAAGATTATTGGCATATAATTTTTAAATACGACATTAAAAAAAACACACTAACATATATATATTAAACGAACCGCCAGGTAAGAAAAGAAAAGTTTAAAGACTAGAGATTTAAAGAATTACGTTATATATTTACAGTAGCATTTTAGAAATAAAGGGTGTTACAAAGATTTTACATTAAAGAATAAAAGAGCTCTTAAATAGGAGGAGTATAAAATAAAGTTCGAACTGGCCAGAAAGTTTAACGTTCATATTACCCCTTCCGCTGGTCCTTAAGTTACACCTCCAAGTTGTTGAAAACGTAGGCATCATTGGTTAACTACTGGAGTAGTATTTTAGTAGCTTTCATTATTTTAGCAGAATTATCGATCCGGAAAACGGTTCAGCAGCTCCAGTGAAGATTCCTCGAGACTTTAGGAACCGCAGCCAGATCCCTGATTTTCTAGCCCTCTATCATGATGAAAAACAAATTAATATGCACAGAGTTCACTGCACTACTCTACAATCAAAAACTCACTAGCCCCTTCTTTACTTTTCAGGGCTATATATCTACTGTTTCCTGATGCCTCCGGCTAGCGCTCATTTTGTTATCAATCTGGTTTTTTCTTATAATTAGTTGTTTTCCAAAACATTCCTTCGATAAGCTTTCAAACTAATTTGTGAATTCCTTTCCTAATTAGAAAATGAATTCTTAAAGTCTGAAATGATTTTAATTAAAAATTGAATTCTTATCTTTTTTTAATTAATAAAACTTTACTGTTGTTTTATTGAGAATTTGAAAGCCCATGGAAGAAATGTAGCTTTTATTCGCAAATCTTTACAAATTATTTAAAAGTAAAAAAAAAACAAGTATTCCCGATGCAATGAAACTTTCGAACAATTATATACATTTAATATTTACACATATATATACGCACAATCCACGCAATTTAATATATATAAATTCATGAATATTTTATCATGAATTTATTTAGAGAATTGATCAAATTTAACTAAAGTAATTAATTTTACTACGTATTTGAAACAAGTTATTCCTTATGGAAATTAGCGTGGATTGAACGTATAAAGCCCCATTGCATCGGAAATTTAAGGTTAGTATTAGGGTAAATAACATGAAGCTAGGATCGAACTCAGATCCGACTGCTTCAATATATATATTTCTTATAACAACTATATATTTCTTATAAAAATATATATATATATGAGAAATGGTAAACATTAATTATCATGAAAAAATAGAGAAAGTTTGATTTTGAAATTTCAGAAACATGATAAATACTCCTAAATACCCATAAGTAAAATATAATATATTGATTTTATATTAATAATAATGGATTAAATTAACAAATACTTCATCAGGTTAAAGGCTTTGACCTCTGCTATTCATTCACTTTGGGATAAATACATTGCTTAAAACAAAAGTGCTACCACGATTTCAGGAAAAATGCTTCTTTTAGATCCAATATTTCTACTATAGATGGGTTAAAAACTTTGGAAAGATATTCATAACTATTGATGTTTGTTTTACTTATTTTAAAAGCCATTCAAAACCAGTCAATACTTAGACCACTCCAATATAGATAACAATAAACAATTTCAAACTGTTGTCAAGGCAACCACTTTTTAATAATAAAAGTAGAATCCCAGCTTTATTTATGGTCCCATATATTTATATAGACCCTATAGATTGCAAATTGACTACAGATTGAAATTATTGATACAAAGAAGTTTAAATACACCTCTTTAAACAGTTAAATATAACGTTCTCAATGCAGTCTAATAAATGGTCAATTATATCATTACAAACTGCATTATAAATTTCTAATTGACCCACAGTATTATTTAAATAATAAGTAATTATAAATATGTGATTGGTGAAGAGAAAAAACAATTTATTAAATAATAAGTATAATAAATTCTCAAGGTTAAATGAGTTTATAAGTAACCATTAGAAACCAGTCTAACACTTAGACAATCCCAATATAGATAACAATCAACAATTTCAAACAGTTGTTAAAAATTATTTAAAAATTGATCAATTATTTGTTTAATAATAGACCTGATTTAAATCTCAAATAATTGTTAATTAATGAAATATTTCGTAAAGTGTTGTTTTAATTGTGAAGATAGAATTTAGAAACTAAGATGTGATATGTTGGACTATTTCCATCATTTATGAGTGAATGTTGAATGTATAGAAAATTTTAAACTTTCCAAATACAAACAACTTGTTAGTAATAACACACAAATAGACAATACATGTTAGTAATTACACAACGTTTCGAGTAGTATTATTCTCCACTCTTCTTCAGGTGTTGCTGGACTATATGCACAGTGACAATATTCGCTTAGAAGTTGAACTCGCACCTTTAGATTCTTGAATATTGAATTTAAGGCAAACGCTCTACCAACTGAGCTATTCTGTCAAAGGCAACATATAGTAGAAATTTGATGTATTTATATATGAGGGTTGGTTCAAATCCTCCAGAGTCCTTCAATTTTTTTTAATGAATCTAACTATTTTTATTTTTTCCTAAGAGCAAGATTAATTAGAGGCTTCCATACATTGTGACACTGGGTTGACCAACCCTCATATATAAATATATCAAATTTCTACTATATGTTGCCTTTGACAGAATAGATCAGTTGGTAGAGCATTTGCCTTAAATTCAATATTCAAGAATCTAAAGATGCGAGTTCAACTTCTAAGCGAATATTGTCACTGTGCATATAGGCCAGCAACAGCTGAAGAAGAGTGGAGAATAATACTACTTGAAACGTTGTGTAATTACTAACCTGTATTGTCTATTTGTGTTATTACTAACAAGTTGTTTGTATTTGGAAAGTTTAAAATTTTCTATACATTCAACATTCACTCATAAATGATGGAAATAATCCAACATATCACATCTTATAATATACCATCATTACAAACCTTCAGACAAATTTAGAAACATTTTAAATCTGTCATCCAATTTCTCACCTTAGACTTTGCAGCAGAATTAAGCATATTTTATAGAATCAAGATAATGATTTTGTTATAAATAATGATAAAACTTTATTAAAATATAATTGAATTGATACATAAAAACATATGATAAGTATCCAGTATTATATAAATATGTTTAAAGTGGAAGCAAAAAACTTGTATAATTCTTTAAAGGTTTTAAATGGATGATGAACTTTTCCTATAATAAAGTATAGAATGAAGGATTAGTGGAGAAATATAATAAGTTAATCCATGAAGATTGTTGTTCATATATATTAAATATTATAAACGTATGGAATCATATATGACTAGATTTATAAAATATAATCAACGACTAAAATTTAAATGTTGATGTAAGTAAATATGTTCTTATAAGGGTTAGTGTAACTTTCAAATGAAAGGTTTAAAAATAAAATACTGTATTTAGAATAAAAATTCACAAAAAGGAGTTGTAAACAAGTCTTAAAGAATGTGCACAGATTAAAAATTCAACCTTATGGAATTCCAAGATGATTAAACTTTAGTTCTATATAGCACTACAAAATATTGAAACATTGGTAGTCTTACCCGACGTCACCAGGTGGGCAGCTTTGCTGCCAGCTAGCTTTCGGGGCCCCTACCCTGTATGTTCTGTGTGTTAACACAGAAACAGCGCCTTTAGCGGCCATCGTGTACGTCGGGTAAGACTACCGAAACATTTATCTGTATCTTGGTTAAATAAATATTATTTTACAATATCCTACTTCTGATTAGAATCTATAAATTTTATTAGATTTTAATATTTTACGATCATGTACATTAAAAGCATATGATGATGTATATACTTAAAGAATTTAATATATGGAAAGCAAGTTTATAAATATACATTTTGGTAATTGTTTTAAAAATAGCATGAATAGTCTAAGGAATCCACATATGAAAAAAAGAGTATATATTTTAGTGTCATGAAAATTAGATGACATAATTTATAAGTTTAAAATGATTATAATATATTAATAAAATTATTATTTTCACTTCTTTATATTTGTTTGTTGATATATGATGGAGTTTAATGTTATGAATATTATTTCAGGAATAAATGATAGTGGTATGATGAGAAATTATAGATTACTTGATGAAATCCCCAAAAAAGAATTATTCAATATGATTGTTATTATTATAATAGAAAGTTCAATAGTAAAGCTAATCAAGTTAATTGTAATTCTGTGAGTTTTTTTTATCTAATTTTATGAATAATTAATGAACATAATATAATTAAAAATATTAAGATCATAATATGATTGGATTATTATTATTATAATACTATAGAGGATTTGAACTCAGACTTTCAAGCAACCTTCAACTATCCTTACTATCTCATACTACTGATACACATGTACACACATGTAGAAAAAAAAATCACAAATATACGTATTTCATGCTGAACCAGCACTCATCAGTTGGTCCAGATTACTATCTTCCACACATATATATAATCAGTCCATTAAAGTATAAAGATTTGCTATCTTAATATAAACTGAGCACTGATTATATATATATATGTGTGGGAGATGATAATCTGGACCAACTGATGAGTGCCGGTACAGTACGAAATACATATATTGATTATTTATCTTTTCTACATGTGTATCAATAGTATGAGATAATGTGGATAGTTGAAGGTTGTTTGAAAGTCTGAGTTCAAACCCCCTATATATATACTATAGGTAGTAGAATCTTATTAAAAATCCCTCTTATTATTTCACTATCTGGGTTAGAATTTATTCTAATTGTAAAAAAAAATAGTAAACCCTGAGAATTTATGAAAGTATTTTTACATTAAAATGTAAATTTGATATCTAAAGTTATAAAAAGGATAAGATATTATGTAGGAGTATTATTGAATATTAAGTAAGTTAAACATTCTTCCAAGATAATGTAAATTATTGTTAATAAAGTTAGTCATTGATTTATTGTAAGGTTTCTGAAATAATAATATATCATATTTTGTAAGATTCAATGCCATTGGAAAAATACTTTGTATGAATTCAATATTAAAGCTTGTTACTTTTGTAACCAGCCCTAGGTGTCTCGATTGTTTAAATACCATAGAATTTTAGTTATATTATAAAGTTAGATAAGATTTTATATCAACCGAATGCTATTGATAATATCTTATTGGGTTTTTTTATTTTCTTGGCTATTATTGATGGTTAATGATTAAATAACTTTTCGAAAGGTTACGAAATTCATTTCTAGTATATATATATATATCACCACAAAATTCATTTGTTATTGCTCTATTAGCTGGGGGCGAACATTATATTTCTGTGATTTTGCATAGCAACAACGTCATCAAGCTCCGGCCCCGGCTAATAGAACAGTACCATTCATTTTTAGTATATATATCTGTGATGTGTTTAATTCATTTCTAGTATATATATATCATCATAAAATGCATATAAATAGTTATTTTAACTCTAACTTTTTGCATTTAAATATAAGAAATATATGTAAACATCAGGATAAACTTCTGGTGATTGCTGTTGCTCATTTATTTAATAATAATCAAAAAAGCAAGTCATATATAAATGAATGTGACATTACTTTTAATAAGCTTGTAATTATAAAAATGCAATACAGGGAGCATACCAATAGCTCAAACAAGCTCTTAATTAATAAGTGCGGTATGAGAAAATATTTAAAATCTCTATCCAGAACACTCTCATCTCCAGACCAACTGGTTTCGAGCTTATGGTTCACATCAGTGGAGAGCTAGAATATTTGGACACTAGACCTAAAATATCAACTCAAAAACCAGCACTTATTTCATACGTATTGATTTTTCAATATTAATAGTGGCAACAATTTGAAAAGTGAGGAAATTTATTTATACAATCTTATTAATGATAGAAGTTTGTTTTCTGTAAATAGAGCAAGAGAAGTGGAGGCACTGTGATATTTGCTAAAGAGAACATTAGTCCAGAGGAATTATTTCAATTTCCAATATGAAATGTAATAATTCAAATCACTTTTTGCCATGTATATATCATCTCCTATATGTACGTTAGTACTATCTTTGAAGAATTCAAACTTTTAAGAATATTATTATGAATCGTAAAAACTATTAACATTGTGATGATGGGGTTCATATTTATAATCATCTTTAAAAAGAATGTCAAAGGTGTAGGGGATTATGACTTTCTTATAAAATGGGAATATATTCAAGAAGAAATGATTAAGAGCAAACTGGTAACTTATTGTAAGATCTGTGAACACCTTAATTTGGATCTGGACTGTATTTTGACTGGAGTTTATTGCATCTTTGGGTTTTAAAAATTCTAATGATATTAATCAAAGAAATATTTATGGATCAACTAATAATAAATTAATTACAATTAATAAAGATCTATTTCAAGATATTTGCATTGCATTGGAAATAATAGTGATTTATATAATAAATTCATTCAACGATTTAATGTCCTGCTATAGTTTGGAGGAATGAAGAATGGCAGATTCTGGAACTTAAAAGTTCGTGGATATATCCTAATTCCGTCACTTCTGGTGCTCGAATATATGAACTCCTGAGCAATAAACTGTTTAATTATTTTGCTCTATCTGGTTTAATGCAATGGTAGAGGTGCTGGAGCTCAAGGTCCTGGATAGTAATCCAACTCTATCATCGAACTTTTTATGAACTTCCAAGCAATAAACAATTTGATTATTTATCGATTTAATATAAATAGCATGTAAGAATAGTATTGACATCATAAAACATAAAATTAAAAATTGATTCATTGACAAAATTTAAAATCCTATTAAAAAACAAAAAAAAACCTGTCTGAAACAATTGTAAAAAATGACAAAAATATTTTTTATTTAACAAACATTTATACAGCACAATTAAAAAAATTTTAGACAATTTTTTTTCTACACCACAATAGGAATTTATTTATAAAAAATACTAATATGTTTTTAAAGAATTTTGTTGATAATATTAATCTTGCTTTAATTCAGAATTTTTTAATCTTTTCAATGTCATGGAACATTTTTTATGAGAAAAATTTGTGAATCACCAAAACCACTAAGGTTATACAACTAACAACAAAAACATGGATAAACATTTATTTTTATTAAAAACTATAGATTACAGATTACATAAAAAACAATTATAAAAATATTATAGTTGTAAAAATAACTAAATAAAAATGGAATTTCTTTAAATCAATTTTAATATCATACCTGAGCTGATCGTTTTTGCAGATTTCTGCAGTATTAGATCTAATATGCAATGTAACTATCCTCACTTGTTTGTCTATATTAATAAGTCTTTCACATTTTTATGTTGGTTAATGATGAGAAACTGCATTCATACAAAATAACGTTGAAAAAAAAAACAGTAATAAAATTTCCTTTACCTTCACGGAGAAAGCTGGGTATGCGACTTGAAAAAAAAAAATCCTAAATTAGTCAAGTATTATTGTGGAAAATTTCATTTTTAGAGTACTTGCCAATGATAACTAATTATTATTCTTGAGAAAAAAAAAGTACAACTTGATGTATTAACTGTGCTAAATGGATTTCATATTCAGTCATTGTTTTCGACATTTAAGGAAGGTAACTTTTCTTCCAAGTGTTAATATTCTGTTATAATGAAAATGATTTAATATTTTTATTCTGAATCAAAAAAATCATATTTATTTTTTTCTGATATGCAGACAATTTCTCAATGAATAATTAAAATATTTTTATTTTTTCCTTGAATGCTTAAAAAAAATAACTGAATGAATTTATTGCTCAGAAGTTTATAAAAAGTTCAAGTGCCGGAAGTGTCAGAAATGGAATGGATTCCAAAGTCTAATATTCTATTGACCCGTCACGACTCCTTGAATACTTGTATTAATGCTACTTAAATAATTAATAATATTGATTAAATCGTCTAAACACCATTTTCAAGACATTTTATAAATGCATCTGTACTTTTATTTTGGAAAAAGATCAATAATTCTCTATTAAGTTCTAAAATTTGGCGAAGTACTTTGCTCGGAAACTTTCTTACTTCAAAATGAAAATCAACAATTCATACAGAATGATTGTAGATGTAAAGTATTTTACAAAGACATGTTTTTAAAAATCTTGATGTAATTACCATATTTACAATTTAGTCTACTACAGGTTTTAATGCTGCTCGAAGTAATTAAAAAATTAGGGATACTCTGTGTAAGCAACAAACAGTCCATAGATATATTTGAGTTGATTGTTCTTGCAAAGGTAACAAATCCTTTTAGCTAATCATCAAAGGAGCTCCATCATGCATGAAAGCTTTCACAATATTTAACATTTTTCTGCGTATCATGTAATAGTCAAAAATATCCTGTATGTGTTGTATGACCAGTAAGTTCTTTGCAACAAAAATTAATTTATTCTTTCATTAATGAAATGAACGAATCCTATCATATGAACTTTACAGATAAAGTCAGTGGATTTGTCATTTGAAAAGTTTATTGGAACTATTTTCTCAATATCATCTATTAATTTTACTTTTTATTGTATTGTTCAGTTGAGAAATTTTCGTAATTTCCTTTTTGGTTTTATCACCAAATTTTACTGTTTCGCAATGTGTTGGTAAAATATTCTTTTGCTACAGTATGCAATTTTAATATATAGCGACTATTTCATTTTCGCATCAACGTCATTACTACTACTTCCATGTATACTTGCTCCAGCATTAATATTTCGCTAACAATCATGTTTTTGTTTAATAATAAATTTATCCATTGAGGGTTATTAATAAATTAAAAACTTATTTCTAAGATAATAAATTCTTACTGAAAGATAAATTTGGTAATTACTGTTGTTATTTATTAATAAAACAAATGTATTATTTGATCTTATATATAGATGTTGTCTCAGTTAAAGTTTATATATAACTCACAAACCAAATACATAATGAAACTGGACTTGGTCAAACCAAATGATATGAAAGAGAAGTCTAAATAGTTTACTCAAAAATGCAATGTCTGCATAGGGAACTACAGATTCAAACTAATTTACGCTAAGGTTTTTTTCTAGCTAGTACATGATTTTCATAATTTTGGGTATACTTAAAATAAGTTTGTGGAATATTAGTTAAAAATCACTACCATATCATATTTGATACTACTCATCATAAGCCTACTTATTGTGTCTTCAGAAATATGCGAAATTCATAATAAATTATTCAATTCTATGTGAGTCTTCTTTTATTTTCAATATATTTAAATGATACTTTTGAAGTCGGCAATGAGAATGTTAAAGATACTACAGAACTCAAAGTCAAATAACAGCATTCCATAATCTTCAAAGAAAGTACAGCAATATTGTTACATTACGAAAATTATTATTAATAAAAGTGAATATATTCTCATAATTTCGCCCTATTTAAAAAGAAAAAATTAATATTTTTATCCATTCTTATAAGTGCATCGTTTTATAATATTCAACATGCAATTGTTATTGCATATAGATCGAAGACTATAAAAAATTAAATATTTTGTCATAATTATTGATAAGAGAATGTTACGGTATCATGCCATCAAACAACTTTTATAAAGAATTAGATATTTCTACTACATATTCTATAGATTTTTTTAATGCTATATATTAATAATGGATTTTCAAGTGAATCAAATTTAAAATGTCTACAAACATTTAAAAAAAAAGACTATAAAACGGATACATGATATTTAATATAAAAGTGATAATCTCTGTTTTGAATTGCTTGTCTTTTACAATCTATTATTAAGTATTAATAAACAATTTAAGTCTCATTAGACATCCTGAAAACGAAATTTCATAAATAAATAAAAAGAATATTTTTCTATTTTTAGATACAAGAATAAATCTAACAGCAAATTAAAATTGTTTACTTTGCTGAACTGTTTAATATTTTGTTAAATTCAGGAATTTTGGTTTTCATAAAAAGGAATTTGATTTTTGAAGTGTTAAATCTTAGCTTATATTACTTTTTTAAAAAAATACTTCATATGGTAGACTTCAGCGATTTTTTTTTGGATATCTTGCGTTAGGCATTTTAATTTTCCATCAATTTCAGCCATTTTTGGATAGAAATTTATCACTTGCAGGCTTCTTGGTGGTGCTGCAGCATCACCTAGTGGTCACAGTACGCATAACTGAAAACTACCCTTCATATATATAAATCATTATTATTTAAAAAAATTATTTTATTTCCAGTAATAGTCTGAAATATTTGTCAAAATCTATGAAAAGCATATTTTTTACTTATTAAATTTCTTTTGATGGGGTTCTTTTTATAGTCAATAAAAAATAATTATATAGTTAGTTACACACTTTTTTTTTCATAAAATAAAATAAATGCAGGTAATATTTAATAGAAGTATTCATATTAGATAATTATGCTCTCTCTTTTCACTCACATCCATTATATAAACAATAATTATAGCTGACATTAAAGATAGAGGTCAGCACTGTCATATACAAAAAATATTGTTAGAGTCGTATAATCAGTTTTGGAATTTTACATTAAATGCTCTTTGGAAAAAAAATATGTATTTATTCTCATACAATTTTGGTAAAAAAAAATTTTTCCAACTATATATAAAATAAAAATTAAAAAATTCACAACTTTTCCAGGAACAAATATAGTTCACAATATATGGCATGATGAATATGACATTGCAGCTTTTACTGTTAATTTTAAATATAATTATCAATTGAATCAGAAATAAAGAGAAGCTCCTTGTCTTACAATTTTTTTAATACCTCCCATATTTCATTTCCATCACTCCAAGGTACAACTTTGGCTTTTACATTTTTCCCTTCTTTCACACAATTTAATAATTTTTGTTGTAGCTTGAAACCTTTTCGAGGAAACACAAAGTCATTGGATTTTAATTTTAAAGCTGGGCATAAATCATTAGTTCCATCGCCTATATAAGCTACATGTGAAAAGAAAATTCCTTCCTTTCTGCGCTCGTCAATGTAAGTTTCCAAAATATGTCCTTTACAAAGATTGATGGTGCTAAGATCACACCAGTCTTGAATATGGTAACAGTCGATTGTAAGGCACCCTTCCGAATTATAACTTGCAGGATTAGTAAAAACTTTATCTATGGCAGATTTCAAAGTATTTGCCTCCAAAAAGTAATTGATAAAAACAGAATTAGCATCTGAAATAATAATTGTTTCAAAGCGTCCAATAGCAAGTGATAAAAGAAGTTCTCTCATGCCCTTTGTCCATTTAATTTCTTTAAGACAAGACTGATAGTCCTGCATCTTAACACCTGATTTATGTAAATACTCAAACACTAGCCCCATAAAAGATGTCCATCCACGATCATTGTAAATGGATTGAATATCCTCTGGTATAGCCCCATTTGGAGCCAATTTAAAAATATAGGTATCACTATTGTTATCAATTAAGGTATAGTCAAAATCAAAAGCAACTAGAATCTTCCCAGTCATCTAAATAAAAGAAAAAAAGAAACATGTCAATGCATTGGTAATTTTAAGATGAAGTTACTTTCAAGCGGAAATTAAATAAAAACACACACACACACAATGTATTAAAAAATACATCCATATCTAAAATATATAATCAATCAAACACTCCCTGTCAATAAATATTAACATTATAATTTAAATGAATTACTTTGGGAGATTTACTTAAAAATAAAATTAATGCCAAAATCTACTTGCAAGCAAATGGCTGATTGAATGCAAGTGTCATTCGAGTGCCTAAAGTGATTCCCCCCCCCCCCAATTTACTAGACTAATTAATCAAATAATTTTTATTTCTCAAGTCTATTGCTGTAAACCAAAGCAAGAGATAATATGAAATGTAATAAATCTCAGAAAAATACGATGACTACAGCTAATTTATTGAAGGCTATGGGTAAACATTATTTTTAATATAATTTATGGTTCAGGAAAGTGATCAGTGGATACTATAACACATCTAACATAAATTGTGAAGACATTTTGATCAATGGATTTATTTTCACATGATAAGAAAATATAAACATTTCCCTAATACACAGAAAATTCTAATGAAAAGGTGACTAGTTAGCGATGTAGATTAGATAGTCTTCACAATGTTAGAATATCCGGATCATGATTTATGATATGACAGTGTGGTCTATATGTTTGCCCATAACGGAATAACATGTTATTACAAAATTTTATTTTAAAGTAGGTAAAACTGCTACTAAAATATTTGAAATGATTCAAACTATGTATGCAGCAACGAGGTTTGCAAAATTTTGTAATAAACAAAAGCATTGAAGATGATTTACGAAGGCACAAAATGCACTGCAACATTTCATGTTACAATTCATGATTCAGAGATGCTAGCGCTTAAAATTTTTGTGGCGAATGGTTAAACTAAGTCACTATGTGATGTGTTGATTCATAGATGGTACAGCAGGCAGCTCGGAGAGAAAATCAATCACTTTTTCATGCAGTGTAGTTAGATATTTTTGTCTGAAAGGCAGTTTTTAAACAGAAACAACACAATAAAGTAACAATTAAAACAGCAGTAAATTTCTCCATACAATAGTGACTCATAGTGCAATTTATAGTAATCAATAGATTCTAGAAGATTGTGCATTTTAATCCCTATCTGGTGCGTTCTCATCCAATAGCCCTAGACTAGTCGCTAGCTTATGGTTACATCAGTAAGAAACCTTGTATCTGACACCAATGGATGTGAATCTTTGGATCTAATGCACCCTTCCAGCACTCACCTTTTATTTTTTTGGTTAACTATAAAGTTATAAGTCCACAGTAAAAACACAATGTTTTCAATCGAAGCTAATTTGCTTGTATAATCATACAGATTTGAATCCAGTTCAGCATCTATATATTTTGTTATCTTTGGTTTGTTAATAACAATAATCACCATTACCCTTTGTCTAGTATTAGTATTAAACCATTCAAATGTGATGCTTTAACGGTTTAAATTAACAATTATTGAACATTTATAAAAAGGGATGTTAATGTCTATTTATTGACCTTGAAAAAGATTTTATACAATTTCACACAATGATAGAGTGGACATTCAAAAGCTAAATCCTTCACTAAAAAATTCCTGTTTGAAAGCAGAGAAAAATGTTTAATTTGTTGATGATAATTACAGCATTTCACTTCTTTCTTTCCAAAATATTTATTCAGGTTAATCCTTATACAAGTAGATGAAAGTTGTTGTGATACATGATATTCATTCTTTATGTGTAAAGTGTTGACATTGAAACTAGTGTATAATTTTGTTTAAACAGACTTAATAAGAGTGGGTTAGTTTGTTGGTCTATTAATAAGTCCTTCTGTTTTTATTTTTAAGGGATTATTTATACTTCGAATAAGATCCAGGTGTCTTTATGTCGGTTTGGTGAGGCCATGACTTTGTCTCTTTTCTTTAGTTTCTTGATTGTGTTTAGAAAGAATTTTGTCTCATTTTGTTGAGGGAAGTGGAAGATTTTGTGGCATCTCATCAGCCATAAGGCCATTGTGAGGAAAAGTGACAGTCTTACAATGGCAAAATTTTTGGTTTGGATACTACTCTTCAGGGATGTAATTGTGTAGTAATCAATTTTTGTCCTTTCATAAATGATTTTTTTTTGATGTGTTTAGGCCTGTGCATATTTTAATTAAATGGGTAAAGGTTTCCTCATCTTTTCCGTATAGTTGACATATGGGATTTAGTTTTGTGATCCCTCTTCTGTAATTCAGGAAGCAATTCGTAGGCATGGAATCCATGTTTATTTTGATAGCAAGATCAAAGTATTTTGGTTCCATGTCCCAGAATTTGAAGAGACTTGCTATCTTTTGATTTGTGATTGATAGTACTCCTTCTATTGGTGGTAATATCGGGAAAATGAGGGAGTAGGCATCCCAGATTTTTAATTTGTTTATGAATGATTGCTTGGATAATTTTAGATGTTTTTTAAAATTATTAATAATTTCACTTCTTAGTTTAGTATTTGCACATTATGTGACTTTTGGAATAATTGACCATAGCACTTATCACTTAGTTGGATATTGTAGAAGAAAGGCATAGTTCAGAAGAAATAAGTTTGAGGAAATCTAAGAAGGGATCCGTAGATCTATTTATGGACCAAATAGATACAAATGTTACTAGCTAGATTCCCAAAGAATTATTTAAATGTCTACCTTTTCTTATATGTATGCCAAAACTATTTTGTGAGATAAAAGATGATCCGTTTAATCTGTCCTTTGGTTTGTTATATAGTAATAAATCAAGATTGATATTTGAAAAGGCTGAAACTTTATTAGCGGTGGATTTTTGTTTTTATATTAATCAAACCAGATTACATTATTTTATATTATTTAAGTTCATTTAAATGATTCTTTGAGAATCTAACTAGTAATGTTTTAGACGTGTTTGGATGAAATGGATTTACATTCTTAGCGTTTCTATCTGAAATACTAAAAAATTATTTATGTGCTCATTAAAATCAGCAGATATAAAATTAAAGAATCTGATGTTGTTTTGATAAATATAGAGATAACCATTGGGGGCAAATTACTGGCTATAGGGAAGTACTTATGGCCAGTGAAAATGAACTAAATAAAACATTAAAAAGGATAGATGGAGTTTCTAAGAAATTTATAAAAATTAATACTAGTAAAACTAAAACAATAAAAATAGATCGAGAGAATAAGTTTGATCAGTAACCAGATAGAGAGCTATGTAGTAAGTATGAGTTTTTAAATAGTAATGAAATTCTTAATTAACTACTATTGCCTGAAGAATGTGTATTCTATCTTTCCGGTTTGATAGTAGCTCTCTGGAGAAGATATATACTGCAGTTCAGATTTGATAGTAGCTCTCTGACCTTACCTTAAAAAAGACTATTTATTGCCAAATCCTCATCCTCAATGAAAACATTCAGATTCAGTGAACATCATCACCCATTGATCCGTCCTTGCCATTGGCTATGCGTTATCTAACAATATGTGCATAGGTTCATAGGGATGAATGCTCAGTCTGATATAGATGACGGAATCTGGATTAGTCCATTATTTGAAGGTAAAGTAAGATATGACAGGTAGTGATAGAATGAGAAGGAACAGAGACATGGACAATTAGAAGAGAAGAATGAAAACCCTAAAGATTAATCAAATGAACAAAAGGATAGAGATGTTAAAACATGAAAAAAGATTATTTATAGAGAAAAATTAAGAACGAGTACAATGGACAAATATTTAAAATGAATTTGAGAGAATATTATGAAACAATTACAACGCAGGATTTATAATTATATTTTATAATAAAACAAATAAGATATTTAAAAAAATTAAGATTATGTTATGTGTGTGTGTATGTTTAAATAAACACACATAAAATGGTTACCAGTAATAGGACAATGTATAGGATTCTTAATTGGACAAAAATTCTACATAACTGTTAAAACCAACAAACTTTCAAACATAATAAGACAGGAGCAGCTCTCCAAACTAAGGCCATCTGGGGTAAGCTTAATCTGTGATTATCAGATGCATATAAAATCCTTATTTTCAGCAGTTAAATTCCTATTCCCAGATTGGTTTCTGAACTTTGATCGTATCAATGTAGTTTGGACTCAGAAAGTTTTGAAGGAATGTGGGCATGTATCCAACAATGACTTTTAATTTTATTCTAAATGGCAAGTTAAAGTTCTGAGCCTAAGATTTTGAACTCAAATCAATCTGTATGAACAGTTATATAGATCTGAATACAGTTCAGTGATTACACCTTTTAGAACCTACACTGTTACAGAAACTAGTCTGAGTATTTAAATACTAAGGATAGGGATTTTAAATAATCTGATAATTATTGATTAATTAAGCTAACACTAGATGGTGTTAGAGTGCAAATTCTGCTCTATCTTAAATATATTTCCTGTAGCCTCATCAATAGAATTATTATAAATGGATGATCAATATTAAATACCGCTTGCATGGGAGGGGGGGGGCGGAAGACTATGTACCAAGTTAGACAAATGCTAGTTGATGAAGGTTTTCCTAGGCTGTTCTAATATCTAGCTGACGTATATTTACTGACCAACAATTGAATAGTTAAAATTGGCTATGGGCCTGTGGCATAAAAAAAAATCTTCTTAATTACAATCTAATAAAAATATCCAAATCTCATTGTGATTTGAACTACAAGCTGTAGAGATGTCAGGTGGATACATTAATCAATTCATTATAATAGTCTTTGTTATGAAAATATATTTGATAAAAAAAGTTTGAAATAAAAAAAAAGACTCCTGCAAGGGTGATGGCATATACAAATATCTTATTAAATGATACAAGTATTAAGAAAATACCAAGAAGTGAGTTTCAAAATCCAATATCATAACAAACATATATACAAAAACATACTGCCATGCAGTTTCTCTTAATGCTTTTGCTAATCTCTTTCATATGTTTACTGACCAAATCTCCTCAGTTTTTTTTCTGTAATGTCTGTTTACAGTGAAACTTCTATCATCTAGTTTTGTCAGATGTATTATCTACATACGTAATATTAAATTCTAACAGGTTCATAAATAATTTATGGATATATCAAATATGTAATATTGATAATTTAAAGTTATTCATGGAGCTATCAAGTCCAAAAACACTGATAATTTACAAACCCGATTCCTAAAAAATCATTTTAAATGAACTTGGAAATAATACTTTTTTAAAAATATTAATGTCAATTATATTGCCATTAACTGATCCACTTTAGGACAAAGGTCTGTGTTTAATTTAGTTTCTCTGATCTATAACTTCGCTTTTTCACGCTTCCAGCAACCTTCATCTCCTCTAACATTTCATAAGATCTCTTTCTATGATTTAACATTCTCTTAAAATTTAATTCAGAACTTTAGTTGTTGTCAATTCTAACCCCATGCCTGGCTCTGCTTCTTGTAATTTTTTTCAATGTCAATTATATCTGCTTCTCTTGTTCTATCACTATGTAGTTTGCTTTCACTCTCCCCTTGTTAATCTCACTATATCTCCCCGTACTTTGCAAACCAGTCAGTTCTATTTGCATTGCCTTTCTATTGTGTCCAAATCTCAGAACTATAAATAAAAGTTAGTGAAACACCTTTCTTCCGACAGAGGGCACTGACTCATTGCATTATTTCATTCTATTTGAGCCAATGATTTATGTTCAAATACTTCAAATTTTGAACTCAATTTTCTAGTATAGTTATTTAACCAGCAATGGTTGCAACTAGTATGTAAAACCATTATAAATTTTCAAATACCTTAAAAATTCATATAATTTTTTTTAATTCTATTGGTGTATGTTTCAGTACCTTCCAAAATATGTCCCTATTTTCCAAAAATCAAATTAGTTTAAATTCAGCTTGTATAAGTTTATGCCTCCTTTTCGAATTTATTAGTATCTCATACCCATTTGTACTCTAAATTAAAATAGATTTTCATCTTCTGCAAATTATTGCTGTTTTTTTTTTTTTTTTGCTTGTTTGGACGAATATTATAATAATGATTTTTCACTTAGTTCGTATTTATAATTCAAATTTGCACGTTTGTTTATCTGCACAATGAAATGGTTTCGTTCTTCTTTATAATCTAAAACTGAGTGCACTTTGGGTGAAATTCATCATAATCATAGCTCTCTTAAATTAATTATTTTTCCTGCATTATTTATATTGTAATGTAATTATGCATGCATTTTCATTTAACATCACATGATCACTATTTCTTATGCTAGCACATAACTGTTATTAAACAGGCAAAACTCTCCATACAGTAGTGCCATCCATTGATTACTCTGGTTGGCAAGTGAGTGGCACTACTGTATGGAGAGTTTTGCCTGTTTTAATAACATTTTCATTTAAATTAGTCCATATAAATATGTCATTTGGTAGATAATTGGACACTGTATTCCCTTTTGTTTATTACATTTCAATGGTTGGCAGTAAACCATATCTCTTAATCTTTCTTTTTCTGTCAGCACACGCCATATACAATAAAATGACTGTTTGTGGGCCGAAGCTATGATCAAACTGTTTTTCATTGTCTCAAAAAAAAAAAGCATACAATTATCGAACAAATGGAATATTTAAATGCCTAATTTAAATAAATATGCATATGTAATTACATTATAAAACAAATAAAGAGACAGGGACAATAATTTAAGACAGCTATGATTATGACAAACTTTGCCGAAAGTGCACTCAGCTTTAGATTATATATATAAAAACACCTCATTATGCAGATGCACAAACATTTGCAAATTTGAAATTAATAATATTTAATATAACTAATGTTTACAGTAATAAAAAGCACATTTATTTCATTATAATAACTGTAAAAAAAAAAAATCAACTGATTCCAGCTAGAAGCTGTTCTAAACAAACGTAATTTTATTTTTTATTTTTGTGATTTTATGACTACATTTAAAAAATGTTTTTTACACAAATATTTGAATATATATTGTAAATAATGCTTATAAAAAAAATCAAATTTGGAATGATAATTATATAAGGCAAAAATACTTTTCTTAGGAGCAGTAAGAGATATTGCTTGTAGTATTTATGTAACAAAACCATATTGTAGCTATTGCGGGTAAATGTAACAATGATTTAAAAATAAAAAATTCATAATATGTCTGTGTGCATTTATAAATATAATTAGTGAACTAAAAACTGATATATATATATATATATATAATAGATGTTGAGATTTTGTAAATTAATTATATATATTTAATGAACTAGAAAATAAGAAATCTTAGAAATTTACAGTCAATTAATTTGTTCCTGTTTACAAAAATTGATTATCAATTAATAGTAATAAGCCAATAAACATAACATGACCACCACCTCTTATGCTTGTGTATAACTGTTGTTAAAACAGGCAAAACTCACTATACGTATGTCACACACAGCAAGCTAGAGTAACTAATGGATGCCAGAAACTAGTCTGGGGATATTGGATGAGTAGGCACTAGATGGGAATTTTATGCACAAGCCTTCTGGCATCCATTGATTACTCTAGCTTGCTGTGTGTGGCATATGTATAGTGAGTTTTTGCCTGTTTTTGAATAGTAATGTTAATTAAATCATTAACAGGAGATTATATGTTCCTCACTTTTTCAGAAATGTAAAAGCAATTTAAGTAGATTATAGCAATGCTACTTAGGAATTGTAGGAGATAAATGACAACTGAAGAACCTTAAAGAATTTCTCCCCATTCCTGAATACTCACTGCTGAAAATACTAAAAGATTGAACTATGTAAGATGGAAGGTTAAGAGCAATAGAAGACAAAATTTCACCCAATGATATTCCCACTGAAGATCTCAAAACCAATTTAGAAACTTATGCACATCACCCTAACCTGATTACTTTTTACTATGCCCAAGAGACTGTGAGATGGGTGTATCACATCTTATAGTACCATTAATTCATATATATATAAGACGTGTGACAATTTAATTCCCAGAGTGCACCTTCATAAAATATACATGTGGAAGTGTAAAGTCCCCTTGTGTATGTATATACTGATTAAAATGATGTTCTCATTTCTGGTAGCACACCTAGAACAGTTACAGTAGAAAATCTTCATCCTTTCAATGCAGTTTTTAATTTTGAAAATAATCAAAAATCATAGTAAGCTAAGTCAGATGAATAGGCCAGATAATCTAGTTGTGTAATTGATTTTTTTGGCCAAAAAATCTCTCACAATGAGTGCGCTATGACCCATTTTTATGCTAAAGTGTGTGTGAATATTTACCTTCTCAATAGTTAACTAACAAGTAGTTCTATCCATTTAAAATTTACATATTGTTAGCTTAAACATGTTCAAACATGAATGTTCAATAATCATATGGTCACAGATGAATACCACATGGCCATGCCGGAAAATTAAATTGTTACATCTTGTATATATAATTTTAACTTGCAGATATAAATAAACAATTAAAATTTAACATAGATTTTAATGCTATTTCTTATTTATTGTCTTATGCACAATGGATCACCATCAAGACAACTGCAATATTCATGGTACTTGCAAAGTTTGTTAAAAAAAAGTCGATTACAAAAGACACAACTATAAAAGCTAGAATAATATTTTAAATTATTTTATGCGAATTTATTACACTCATAATTCACTCACAAGCAGTACTTCCAAGAGAATGCATTTTTGCAAAATGTTTATCGCCAGGGGAATCATGTGGCATTTGAATACCAGAAATGAAAGAAGTGAGCTTTGATTTGGAACCTTTAATTCTAAGGGTCTTTATTTTAACAATATGCTGAACCATTGTAGAGGGCATTAGCATACATTTGTATATAAATATATCCAGATAAATACATCACTTATAAATAATAGTATATTTATATAGTTTAAAATTAATAATTTAAAGAATTTGAAAGCTAAATATATGAGTAAGAGAACAAACAGATATTACTGACATCATTGAAAGAAAAGACCGAAATGGAGCTGGACTAGACATGATGCCAGAAGAAATACCAAAAGCCACATAGTTAAAAGTCTTAAACTGGATCCTAAGATTTTATAAAATACCTACAAATAGACTACATGTAAGATGGTTAAGAAAGTTTGCTGTAATGATGGAGATCAAAGAAGCTATGAATCGAAGAAATAGATTAAATTTGGAGATTTCATACTATGGATCTGAATGGATGCAAATGATACTTATAATATAAAAATAATTAGACTTTACCTGAAGATTATTTATCAAAGAGAAAACTTACTTTAGGAGTGTTTGTATCTGGAGTATTTTGTCCTAGTATTTTTAGTCCTTAATGAATTATTTAAACAAGGATTTTTGAACTTTAGTCAAGTAAGGTAAATTCTAAACTTGTAAGCACATAAAAACAGTAATAATTTTTTACTTATCAACTTTGATTTTATATGGATGAAAAAAAATATTGACCAATTTATTTATTTTTTACTTAGTTTGTCCAAAGTGTTGTTTTTAATAACTATTACTATACAATTTTTGTCATTGTTAAAATTTTTTTGTAAAAATTAATTCATAATCTCTTTTGATAAATGTTACACTTAAAAAAATTCTGAATCTCTCTCTCTATATATATATTAAACTGTTCTAGAGAAGAATTGTCCTATGTTTTAGAATAAAGAGCAATTTTTTCATGCACTGGTTCACATTATAAAATTATTGTTACTATTCAATTTTGCGATAAAATACAATGTTATAAAATAAGGATTTTTTTTTTTTCTACAGAAAAAACTTTCAAATTAAATACTTATTTTAATACTTACACAAACTATTAAAATATAGCAAAAATTTTCCCCACAATAGTATCACTTCGTGCTAGTTTTAGTAATCGATAGATACTGGAGATTATGATGCACACACTACCTAGCATCTATTGGTTATTTAAGCTCGCACCTGGTGGCATTAAAGGGAGGAAAAAATGTTGTTACTTTTGTATCTGGTTTGCTTTCACAGGCTTTTAATGTTTGAAGTTCGTAGACAAAAACAGCAGAGTATTTTTCAAATTTGAATAATTCACTCATGACTCCATTTTCATTATCCCTATGCCACCTAGTGTAAGTTTTAGTAACTAATAGATATTAGATAATAGTGCTTAGTAAATTCGTATTCAGGGCTATCCTATCCAATATCCTCAGACTAGTTCAAGTTAATGGCTTTCATCAGTGAGAAGCTTTGGATTTTGGACTTTTTCTTTAACAGGAATCATTTATCTGTTACTTTGTTAATCATTACTACCTGGGATCTATTATTGCTGCAAAGGGGTGAAAATAGATGTTACTATAAAAACTTGAAGAAAATTTATTCTTTACTTTAGCACAAATCATTCTAGTATATTTATAGTAATGTTGGATTTGATTTATGCAAAAATTTTGTATAACTTACACCGCTGGCCTTCTAACAATCAATTTCCAGATGTTTGATAAGATACACATATTTATTGTAATGGAATGATGTTATAATGTCATGACTACATATATATAGGATCACATACATTGGTGCATCAAAACTGTAACGGAATAAAAAAGAACTGGCTGATGACCAAATAATGATGATGTTTAATCCTATTGGGTAATCTACTACATACACCTACTATCTTAAAAAATAATATCAAAATGGCATTATGGTTGAGCAAACATATATGTATAGCAAAACTATTATTTTAACAATTTCCAAAGCCATAGAAAAAAAGAAATTTTATTTTCTGGGTATTATCTCCCAATTAGATACAACAATAGTGAATAATCTATAAACATGTGCGTACTTATAGATTATTTACAACCAGCTATAGATTAAATCAGTATAAGCAATAACTCAGTCTATGAAACAAGTTCAATAAGTTATACATCCATATATAGAAAAAATATTAAATGGAGAATATAATTGCTTTTTAACATTTGTATAAAACACATCAATTTAATTATGGGTCATCTTTCTCTAAATGGAGAGGGAAAAAATGGTCTGAGCTACATAATGGCACATCATTTAATAGAGAATTTATTTCCTGTCAAGATAACAGAACCATAAGCTGAAAAGTCGTACATTTTTTTATAAAACAACCACATTCTAAAAAATATTTTTTATAAAAAAAAAAGAAAGAAACTACAAACAATTTATATAAACTCAACAATTTAGAAGAAATTAATAAATAGGTATTCTTATGATATTTTAACAGATATTAATTATCACATTTTTTAATGTTAAAATTACGCTATAATAAAATTTCTCTATAAATTATTGAAAATATTTTTTTTTGTTACAGATAAAAAAATTATAAGTTTGTTATATTCAAGTTATTCCCTTTTCCTTAGCCTATTTATAATTGGTTTGCTTAACTGTTTGGAATGTTAGCTAAGTAAATGCTTATTCCTTGTGTTAATTTTGTTATTTAGCTGAGGGTGCTTTCAGCTGGACAAAGCTAAATTCATAGCTCTCATGGGTAACTGAGCATATTATAGCATTTAAATGTACAGCAATAATTTTTTTAAATTAGTAATTTAAATAATCCATTTGTTGGAGAGTTGGACACTATTCTCTTTTTTATTAATGGCCTGGTTATTATTAGCAGTATACCATGCCTCTTTCACTTTACATTTTCTATCGTCTTGCTCCATGTAAACAATTTTAATATTTATTGAATCGAAAATGTAGCCAGATTGTGCTCCAAGAAAACTGATTTATATTCAGAGTTATTTTTAGCTCACTTATATTTGTGTTAGAAGACTGGTTGCTATATTTGTCTTAGACTCCCAATACTAAGCAGTATTACTGAACTCAATTTTATACACGATCTGAAGTACTTGATTCTAAGATATATTGTCTTTGGTATTGTCTGCGCTACTGCATATAATACAACGTTCCACTAACTTGTACAGACTACTAAATAATACCAAAGACAAAATATCCCAGGATCAAATACCTCAGATCGTGTATAAAATCGAGTGCAACAACATCAATTGCAAATCTGTAAACTATGGGGAGTCTAGGGCAACCACTATTTTTGTGAGCTAAAACTATCTTGGAATATAAATCCATTTTCTTGGAGCATGAGCAGAAATGTGATCACATTTTCAATCCAATAAATGTTAAAATTGTTTGCATGGAGCGAAACAATGGAAAATGTAAAGTGAAAGAGACGTGGTTTATTGCTAATAACAACCAGAAACATTAATAAAATGGAATAGCGTTCAACTCTCCAATAAATGGAATATTTAAATTACTAATTTAAATAAATTAGCATTGTATATTTAAATGCTACAACATACCCAGCTATCCCACAAGTGCTATAAATCTGGCTTCATCAACAATAGGTGCATTCAGCTACAGTTAATGTAATATCCGCACTTATGACTGTGCCAAGGTTATAACTGCAAGTCATACTGTGTAGTCAGCAAATAACGTTATACAATTCCCACGCTGTTCTTTCTTAACGAAGCTCTCCAACGAATGCCTTGCTCTGCAACGAATGCCCTTCTCTGCAACTAATGCCCTTCTCTGCAACTAATGCTCTTCTTGCAACTAATGCTCTTCTTGCAACTAATGCTCTTCTTGCAACTAATGCTCTTCTTGCAACTAATGCTCTTCTTGCAACTAATGCTCTTCTTACAACTAATGCTCTTCTCTGCTGCGGTGTCTTTCAGCTATACCAGTGAACTACATTTTCACTGGGTGTGCTAGTCATTTACCGCCAGCACTGACACGAGATATCTTTGCTGATGTTAAACAGACGTCTCTCCAATACTGCTCGCTACTCACTACTGCGTGACTGCTCTCTACTGGAGTTGTCCTCTAATTCCTGCTAGATGTTACACCGTCTTCTATTCACTCTCTGACAACTGCAACGATCTCAATCAATGCAATGACCAATAAGGTAACGTCTCTTATCTAGAAGCATTTGTAATTAGCAAATACCTCTAGGAATTGTCGATCGCCATTATGTCAATGCACTAATTAAATTCCTCAGCTATCAGAGCGCGATCTAAAAACAGCCTTACGAATAAATTCTAGTTTTTCTGGAGTGCACAAAAATGTCTGCCATTTTTACAAACACTACAGTTAACAAAATTAACATATGGAATAAGACTTTACTTAACATTTGAAATGTGCACGGAGAGTTTTGCCTCTGTATAAACAGCTTGTGTAAGCATAAAAAAGAATGACGGCCATAAGATATTTAGTATTTTAGTACATGTATTATATATTTGTATTCCCATAATTTAGCAATACTATTATTATATAAATATTTGAAATAAATTATTATATGATTTTGTCATTTATTTGTCAAAAAAAACGATCCTCCCTAAACTTACTTTTCACTGATCAGTCTAAAATTAAAAATGTACTTAGAGAAATTAACTATTTTACAAGTGGCAAAAAAACTGATGGATAATTATTAATATATATCATTTTAATCAAATTTTTATCAAGATTTTTATAGACAAAACTTTTATTTTAAAATTTATATGTTAATCCAATGAATAAACTCAAAAGTGTTTAATTTTTATTTTATGATAATTACATTTTTATGGCATGTTAGCCATATGGAACATATATTTTAATTGTATAGGTAATAGTTGATTAGACACACTTGCTGCGTGATGGCGTTGTTGCTACGCAAAAACTATAAAATATGAACGTTCCCAGGCCGTACGTTTTTTTGCATTTCTTTTTTTTTCTTATAAAAAAAACAAACAAACACAGAATTTGTACTTTTTCAATATTTGTTTTTATTAACCTCAAAAAATTTAAAACACACAAAAAAAATCAAACACACAATTTGTAGTTTTTAAAGGTCAGTTTTTATTATTTTTATTAATATCAACAAATTTACAACTTATGGGGTTTTTTTTTTTTTTTTAAATGTAAAACTTAGTACGCTTATTACAATTGTATTTTTAGTTTCCTATTTTTGTTTAAAAAATAAATCCTAAAGTTAGTAAGCTTTTTTTTTTGGTTTCGCTCAGACATACTCTTTGACAAGCTTTTGCACTTTAAAACTTGATTACAGAAGTGTGTAAACCCTCCGATAATTATTGCTTGGTCAAATCGTGTGATTTCAATAAAAAAAAAAAAAAACTTTATTTACAATTAATGATTTATACATAATTGTAAGACACACACCCTCACACGACACCATAAAAAAGTGTGAAGTGTGCGAATTCGCTGAAATAATTTACTGCGACGTGACAATGCAGCCTGCAATGTGTAGTACAACAGAACTGTTGTATACATGTAACACATGGCTGCAAAAATACGTTAGGCCATGTAAATGGCGTTTTTGTGTGTTTTAGCGCATAAATCGCACCATCACGTGGCATGTGTGTCTAATCAACAAATACCATTGCATATTATGTAAAGTTAAGAAACACTTCAACCAAATGAAAAAATATTCAATATGGCACCTGTTCCAATCATCAACAAACAAAAATATTTTATTAACACTACACACTGGTTTATATATATAATTTATTGAATTAAACAGTTCTAATGATTTTAATGAAATGTAAATAATTTTATGACTTATCAAATATGTATCACCAAGACTATAAACCTATTCACAGAACAAATAAGTTCGAATATGTTAATAAGAAAATTCACAAACAAGCTTTCTAAGGAATCATTTAAATATACTTGCAAACAACACCCAACTTTTGCTACATCATCAATTTGTTACTTTTATAAGAAAATTTAAATTAGTCAATATCATTGACCAGAATGTCACATTTCCCTCTTCTTAGGATAAAAAAGAGATCAACTTTAATTCATTTTAATGTTTGTTTGCAAATTGTCTGAAGCATTATTTGTGAAAAAAAAACCCGAGTAGTAACCATGATGTCAATTTTTGTACCATATTTTTCATCTAATGTATCTACTAGAAACCAACATCATATTTTGATAGCCTCTGCATTTATTTTAAATTTCTAGTCTCTACACCAGTGTGAAGTTCTTTCACAGCTATAATCTCAGTTTTACAAAAAAACCTCTCTTCAGATCAATTTTAATTTCTATTTCCAATCTTTACAACAAATATAAAATCTTCTTCAGTCATCACAGTATCTTCTTAATTATTTCATTAGTTTTGGATTATTTTACAATATTCACTTCAGTTTTAAGATATTTTTCTATGGCGTTTCCATCACTTTTTAGAACCTTTACTCTTTTCAATATTTTTTGATTCATCAGTTGCCACATTTTTCTGAGACTTTTTGCCCATCTTGATTAATAAAATTCTGTCATTTCTTCATCTATCTTTTCTCTGCTTTTAAGATGGTTTCCCCATTTTTGCTAATGCTTGACTTTGGTCATTCATCTACTATTAAATTGATTTTTAGATCATTTTGCTATTGTCGAGTTCACCACTAGAACTATTCCCAATATGACCTTTTTATATACTTCTGTCCTCAATCATCTCAATTATAAAATTATCTTGTAGAGATAAATTTAATATTTCTTTTTTTAATTTAATACTGGATTATCTGATTATTTAAACATAAACATATCTAATTATTGACTATAGAAAGTAGTTTGCTGACTGAAAGATACTTCGATTCATCTTTAATTCCTAATGTCCAGTTCATACTTTCTTTTTATTATAACTATTAGTACAAATAATTCACAGTTTAAATGAACATGGATGGACTGTTTACCAGCATAGTAAGTTAACTGTTTTTTGGCCTCTGACTTTAAAATCAAGAAATACCATGGTTTTCTTCTCAAATAGCTGATAATTTTTGACTTAAATATCATTTGAGTTTTTAAAGGCAATATGAATATGTGTGTGAATAATATCAAGTTTTTTTAAAATCGATATTTACAATCAAGCAAAACTATCTCCAGGATACTGTTAAATTTTCAGTCATGGTAACAGTTGGTGGTCAAAGGTGGAGGGGAAAGAATCCCCTAATTGCAGATTGAAGTGCTCATTTGAAGATAATCTATTATTTAGCTATTTACAATTGCAGATCACTTTCAAGTGAAGAAAGATGGTGAGAATTGGAAGAACTGTCTAATATTCAATGGGACATCATTGGCTTTTATGATGTTAAAAGAAAAGCTGAAGAGACAATTGGTTTAAAAAGTTGACAGGCACTACACCACAAATAATGAAAGCCCAAGTAGGGTAAGATTAATTGTAAATAAAAATTGGAAAAACAACATTGTGGAGATTGATGGTGTATCAGATAGAATGGCAAGATTGGTTATTCAATTTAGAAATGCAGATAATTTAGATGTATGCCCCAACAGGTACTCATTGTGATGAAGTAGAGGATTTTTATATGAATGTACAAAAGGATTTTGATCAGAATAAACAGCACTGTAAAATTATCATGGGAGACTTTAATGTTGGTATTGGTAATCAATTGAAAGATAAATGTGTTGTAGGTAAATTTAATTATGGTGATAGAAATGAGAGAGGACATAGACTTGTGGAGTTTGTAGGGGGGAAAAAAACTATATTATGAATTCTTTCTTTGAGAAAAATGCTAAACGGAAATGAATATGGAAGCATCCAAATGAAGGTAAGCAAAATTAGATTATATTTTGACTAAAAGAAAGTAGGTTTTTCAAGACTGCAATGTTCTTAATAAATTAAATATAGAAAGTGATCATTGATTAACGAGATCTTAGTCAATATTAAAGTTGATATTCATAATCTTCAGAAACACTCCAATAAATTTAAATTAAAACTTGAAAATCGTTTTTAAAATATTGACAGACTTTGAAAATCATTCAGATTGGACTAAGATCAATAACACAAGAAGAGACACTATTAAGAACTACAAAAAAAAAAAATAGCTGGTACAAAAAGCAACAATTTACCAATTAATTTCTATTGGAACAAAAGAATATATGAAAAACAAATGACATCTAGAGTTTGTAAAATGTTAGGAAAAAGAATTAATAATGATATAAAAATATAATTATGAATTGACCAATGTTATATTGTAACGGTCAGGTTTGTACATTTGCTCAACAGACTGAGAGTCCAAGCCAGAGAACCAAAAGCTGACCAAGTCGGGATAGTAATATCCTACGTCTGATCATACCTCAACCCTCTCACTCGTGCTTCCAAGTCAACCCATTGCGAATGACATGCCTGAGGTTACACTCGATATCTCTTTGATCACGTTCCAGCAATAGCAAAGCAGTAAAACATGAGACATTCCCCCCTTATTACATATTCTATTATATACCTTAACTAGTGATTCATAAGATAATGAGCAAGTAATGAGACTGAGACAAATTTATATTTCATAAATTTAATATAACAATAAATACTCAAGCATAGTAGGTTGTGTACAGCTAGCTCACACGCAGGTGAGTGGATTCTCAGGGTTATAAATAATAATACAAAGCAATGAATGCATGCTCAGAGTTATAAAACAATATTATTACAAAGCATTCAGTGTGTTCTCAGGGTATAAAATAATAGTACAAAGCATTGAGTGGATTCTCAAAGTTATAAAATAATATTACAAAGCATTGAGTATGTTTTCTCAGGGTATAAAATGATATTACAAAGCAATAGACTCTTAGTAAGCTTATGTCACCTTTCATGTTGTAATTCATGCCATGTTTTATATGTTTGAAATCGGTTATAGTTAGCTAGAGTAATCGAGTTGATGGATAAATGCTAGATATTACTAATACGTTGAAGATTATATCATTGTTGCCAAGTTTAAAATATTATAATGACTAAGTTTAAGATTATATTATAAATATATTCAAAATCATATTATAGATATTTGCGTGATATAATATTGTTATACAGATAAACGCATTAACTCAGATTCTAGGTCGGATCAAAGCCGAAGTCACTTTCTAGGGAAACTGAACTGAGATGTGGTGGCAGGGGAACGTCAGATTCTAGTGCGTTAGAAACTATACTATCAGATAAGTGCGGCTCGAATGCATTCTTAATGGGGTTTATTACCTAGTAAACGGTTCCCTAACCGATCTGCTTGCTACAATGGAAGAGGCCTTTTTATTAAGAACAGAAGATTGGCTTATGAGCCCTTTGGAAACGCTTTGGTTTCGTTATATAAGAATAAATGTCACATTTGCCTAAACTTTCGAGGCGTGACTTGACGAAATACGAAGAACTGTCGCAGTGGCCTAAACTTTCGAGGCGTGCCTGGACGTGGAACAATCTTGAGATGGGCCATTATAGACATAGCAAGTAGATATGCATTTTTATGCAAATTAGCAATACATTCGCAACGCTAAATTAATATTTAATAAATTTAATTACGCCAAAATCTTAGCTTCTTCAGTGCTACTACCACCAGTCAAGTCAGTTCATAACTGAGATTATTAAATGATAAAATGATGGCGATAATGAGAATCTGATTTAAGGGTTTTCTGCATAGCTACTTATAGAACTGGGGACATTAGTTATATAGTATAACTAGATCTAATATCAAACGGATTGTTAAATAATAAAATGTGAGTTATAAAATAGCTCACGCAAATTTTGATGTTTAAATAAATTACACATCTTAAATAAATCGTCAAAATAGACCTTACTAATAATGAAAAATGGGTTTTAACTAACGAATGCAAATCTATATTTTAAATAGCTTGCGTGAAATATACTTTTTCAGATAACTGGCAAAATACATATTTTAAATCATTTACGCAAATATAATTCTTAAATAACTTGGGCAAAATCTGCGTTTTAAATAGCCTACGCAATATATACGTTTTAACTAACTTTAGCAACATTTTCATTTTATATAACTTTAGAAAAGATGCGTTTTAAATAATAGACGCTAAATATACCTTTTAAATAACTTTAGCAAAACATTTTCATTTTCAATTAACTGGAGAAAAAGATGCGTTTTAAATAATATACGCAAATATACCTTTTAAATAACTCTAACAAAACATTTTCATTTTCAATTAACTTGAGAAAAGATGCGTTTTAAATAATATACGCAAATATACATTTTAAAATAAGTTTATCAAAAGATTTTAAATAACTGGTTCGATTCACTCTAGCACAAATATAATTCAGAAAAGAGTCTTAGCTATATTCTTTATATCGCAATATTGATATAATAAAAGTAATTGCTCACTCCCCTCCCCCCAATAATTTATTAACACACCAGACTCCGTTCTGATAAAAACACAGCATAAATCAATAAACATGAACTTAAAATATAAGAATTGCATAAAATGATCGATAAGATAATAATTTAGACATAAAAATTTATAGTATGGTTTTATAGAAACTAGATGTGTGTGATTATTTAAATTATTAATGATCAACGCCTACTTAAAGTTATTAATGATCAAGCAAGAATTGAGTGTGTTCTAAGATTTAAACCATTTTACGATAAACATTTTAGTGGAACATTTAGAAATATTATAAATTATGTGATTTATTTAGCTAGCTTTCATTTAGTATACGTTTTAGTTAGGGAATGTAATATTTTGTAGAAAGGATTTACCGGAAAGTCTTTAAGGCCTTGTTCATTGCGCTTCTCTTTATATTCAGTCAGGCTGGGCTTCTCTTAGGTTTTAGTCTGGATGTAACTTCGTGAATTTATCTGTGGCAGCTTTCTCCATTTCTCTGATCAGGAACAATCTGGTCTCTCAGGTACAGGTTCTTTCTCTTGTGATGGGCATGGTGGAGGTCTTCTTTCATCGGTAGCCGCTCGTGGAAGAGCAAACGGCTGTCTCTGTGTCCTCTAGCCAACGGTCATTTTATAGCAGCTTGGATGATGGTTTTTTTTAGATTTAGCAGTCTAAACGGCAGGAACAGTTTTCTTAGTTAACTCTGGTCTTCGGAAATAAAATTTGGTAGCAAGCACAAATTTCTCAGCAACAAAAAAAAATTAACACGGATGATGATGGATGGATGGAAGAGAGAGGTTTTTTTTTATGCTTATTTTGGACCCTTTTTATATTATATTTTTGACAGGTAACCTCCTACTTCTGAGTCTGCCACATCACGAGATGACCAGTTCGAATTAGCCCTTAACCAAATATCCAGTTTAGTAAAATATTAAATATAGCTAAATCTGGACTTGGAAAGACTCTATTGTTTTAATTGACTTCGGTTTTAAAAGATATATTTCCAAGATAAATGGTCACAAGCAATTTGTATAGATTTATGCCTGACTGAATATTATAATTGGTTATACTTTTTAAATAGGTCAAATTTTGGCCAGAAAGGTTTATTTTTGGAACGAAATGTTAAAACTGATAAAACTTTCTGCTTGTAATTTTAAGCAAACAAAAGAATTGAAAATTATCTAACTTGGGAAATATTCAAAATGAATACTGGCTTAAATAATTATTTAGAAAGAATTTTGAAAAATAAGTAATATTATAAATTTAAACTTATTATGCTATGATATAGATAAATTTTAATTATAGTTATGTTTATTCAGTTTTAACAAATCGAACAGACTATGCTCGTATATAAATATTTGAGATTGTAATTTTATATTAATGGGACGATTATATACGCACATACTCGCAATATTATAAGCAATAAGCAAAGTTTTTAAAATTTAAGAAATACACGCCATCTGAGTACAACAAATATATACTATTATCTTTGATAATAGGTGAAACAGGTGTAACCGTTTCAATATCTCATCTTGCCTCTAAATAATGGACTAGTCCAGATCCTGACTTATCTAGATCGGATTAAGCATTTATCGCCTTGAACCAATGCATATACAAATAGATAATGTATAGCCAATGGCAAGGATAAGCCAATAGGCAATGGTGCTCATTGAATCTGAATGTATCCTTTAGGGATGGGGATCTCAAATCTTTTGAAAATAGAGTCAGAGAACTATTGTCACAGAGCTGAAAGACAGAACTCTATGTACTTCAGACAATAGCTGTTAAACAAAATAGTTGATGCAGTGAAGCAAATCCACGTTCAGGAATGGAAGCTGCTAAAACCAAATACTGACAAAGGCAAGCTGTCAAGTACAGCTGGAAATATCACCAGACCTACTCATGAGGCAGTCACAATATAGTTGGAAGTGGTAGAAAACTTATAAAGGCAAATGCAATCCCTTCTTCCATAGTTCACACTAAAACTAGGAGCTACATCTCGCTAACGATAGCAGGCGGTGTATAATCATTGTAAATATCATAAATACGCAATTGTATATTTGTTTTCATGTATTATCAGTAAATATAAAACATATTTACACATGTTTCTGTTAGTATATATAATTCGAGGTAAATATAACAACCTCAAAATGTATAGAAAAAAAATAAAAGTCTTAAAAGTATAAAACAACATCTTGGTATTGGGAAAAAATCATTTCCGCAATAACAAGAAAAGATGAAATTATTAATAAAAAGAGAAATGGCATCATGAAAATATGTGGAAGAATTCTATAAAGAATTCTGTAGTAATAAAGAACAAGAAACAAAATAAAATAATGAAGTGAGACACACAGTTAAATCTATGAAGGCAAAAGCTCAGGAAATGATGGAATTACAATTGATAACTTATAAGACGCAGGTGAATAATAAACAAAATGTTGGCAAAGTTACATATCGAATGTCTATATGATAAAGATGTGCCAGATGGTTAGATATAATACTATTATTGATGTTTAAGGAAAGTGATAAAAAAAATACTACAAATTACAGAACTATCAGTTTTTTATGAGTTTTATACAAAATCTTTACCAAGATAATTACAACTTGTCTTCTGAAAATTTTGATTCTGATTAATCAAAAGAACAAGTTGAATTTAAAAGTGGTTTAGGGTGTAAAGAAACACATCTAATTATTGATAGATATTATAAAAAGATTCAATGTATGGATATGTAATCTATGAAAATGTTTTCAATTCTGTAAGCATTTCTACAGAGATTAATGTATTGGATAATCAAGAAAATATTGTCATATTTTGAAGAATAGACTATCAAAATACAAGAATGATTAGATAACACAGTAATACTAAAAAAGATTAATAATTGAGAAAGATATATGTCAGAATGCTTCCACATCTCCAGAACTTATAAAATATATTTTGGGGATTAAAATGGGAAGCTAAGGAAGTAAAAAAAAAAAATTATTTAAGTCATCTAGATTTTGCAGATGATGGTTTATTTTTGCAAATAATACTTTAGAATTTCAGGAAATGTTGCAAGAGTTATCAGATAAAAATAAGTAAGTAGGACTGAAGGCAAATGCTAAAAGACTAAAGTAATGCTCAATGGATTTTCTCAGAAGACAACAAAGATTAATATTCATGAATTAGAAGATATTAAAAACTACAAATTATTAACTCAGATGGAAACATAATGAATAAAATTAATCACAGAATAAAACTTGGATGGACTGCTTTTGTTAGAAATAATTTAATATTAAAAGGAAATTTGCCTATGTGTATAAAAAACTAAGTTTTTTTTTAATATATATTTTTACCAGTTATTACTTATGGATCTGAGATTTGGATACTCAACAGAAGAACAATACAGAGATTTCCAACTATTCTATGAAATATGGCAAGGAGTAACAAAAAGAGATTGAAAACAAAAATATATGGGTGAGAGAACAAACAGGTATCATTGACATCAAACAGTTGATGTTCTAAATTGGACCCAATAAGATTATAAAAGAACTAGAAAAAGACCACGTGTAAGATAGATGATTGAATTAAGGAAGTTTACTGGTGTGCTGTGGAGAAAAAAAGCTAGGAATTGGAGTAACTGGATTGAAGTTAGAAAAATCTCTATTCTGCAGTGGATTGATATTGGTTTAAAATGATAATAATAGTTAAGGTAATATTTATTAATACATGACTTTCTGAATTATGTTAATATACACTTTTGTCAAATAACATTGTGCCCTCAAATTTTTTTATTAAATAAATTATTACAGACATAGGAATAAGTGCAAATGATTCCGATGGTGTATTTAGGGTAAACCAGTATCAATCAGGTATTCAAATCATGTGACATCTCTTTAAGGTCCATTACTTTTGCTTTATGTTTACTTAATGATAAATATGATCTAGAAGTTACATAACTTCAAGTCAGTTCTAAAATGAATTCCTATTCTTATTTAAAAATAAAAGTAATAACCATGGTAACAACAATGAATAAGTCAATTTTACGATACCTTTACTGTCATTTTTTCTGTCACTTTGTTTTATCCAGACAATTTTTTCCTTACATAGTCTCTATTTACATTATGTGGAAGCTTAAATTTCTTATGGAAAAAGAGCTGAAAGGTCTACTTTTTAAGAGCTTTAGTTATTATTCTAAATTTTAAACATGGCTGATTTTGTAAAATAATAGGAACATACATTATATGGTGATAACAGCAAAAAAACAAAACACACACACTAACTACTTTCCCTATGGAGGTAGCAAGAAGCATCTTGATGTCAATTTCACAAGATTCTATCACACGACTCCAGCTTACATAATGTTGTTTCAGCAGCGTATTCTCTTTCTTTCACCACAGTTATGCTGCTTAACATATGTTTTAGAAGCTTAGTGATGCCAAATAAACCCCCATCCAATATTCAATATTTGGGCCAATAATTTGATAGTAAAGCAGACCAGCAATTGATGACTGCTAGAAAAGCATTATATTTTAAAAATCCAGGTGCACTGTTCTAAGATCAAAACTCCTCACTGATGAGAGCCACAATCATTGGATAGATAGCACTGGATAGGAATTTATTAAACACTATCATCTGACCTAGTCAAAAACCAGGATTAGATAACCTGTTATTTGAGAATATAATAATAATTCAAAGGAAAAAAGACTAAATAAATTTGACGGTATTAATTTTTACAAAGGAATTTGTTTCTATTGTACCTATATGCAAACACTAACACTTGCAGTCTTCTTCAGAGCTAATTTTATTTTAATTTTTTAAAAATAAAAAATTGAAGTAAAATTGTCTCTGAAGAAGACTGCAGGACAATCAAAATATACAATTGGTATGCATATAGGTACAATAAAATGTTTTTGCTAAAAAATGTTCAAAGTAGTGGATAAATTGTATTTGTATAAAATATTAAGCAAAATAAAAGAAATGGTGAATTTGGTAATATTTTGAATAATCTTATATTTTTTAATAATATCTATTGGATATTTTTTCCTTATAAATCATCCTATTTCAATAGGAAACTCTATTGTTATTTAGGTAAGTCCAGTGTCAATTCGAATTTTTTCCAAAAATTTTTGATATAATTATATTATTTTAATCTATGTAGGTCTTTTCATTTTATTTTTATATGTTATTAGAATAATAAAAATATTTTCTTTAAACCATTATGAATTATAAAATTAATTATTATAATTATTCTACTACCTAATCAGGTCCAAAATTTTGATTCATATTCTTCTTTATCAAATTTTCTCCAATCCAAAAAAAACAACAACTCCTACACAAGATTTTACACAAAAAAAAAAAAAAAAATTGGAAAATTTACAATTTTTCTAGCGTCCTATCTTTTATTATGCCTAATTAGAGTGGTAAAAATCTGTCATTTAAATGAATAGCCAATTCGCAAAAAATGTAAACTACATCAACAAATTAATTTTACAATATATTATTCATATCAGGATTCTTCTAAATTCTTATGACTCGCCTTTTTTTTTTTTGCGAGTCAATGATATAAGATTTCATTATAAATTTCACAAACCTATCAGAAAAAATGCCAAAGCATTTTGAGTTCCAATTTCTGAAGCATCAGGGTTCAGAGCTTCAATACTATCAAACATCACATGATTACCATTCTTTTGCAGAGGTACAAACCTTCCTTCGTCCATTGATTACTCTGGCTTACACTGAGTGGCGCTACTGTATGGAGACTTTTGCTTCAAAGAAAGCTTCAATACGATTTAATATCGTTTTAAAGGTAATAATAGCATACACTAAAAATTAATAAAACCTGCTAGAACCAAATATGAACAATAAAAAAACAATACCCCAAAATACAAAATCACCGCAGAGTTCAAGATACATCTGAATCTTCTTGTGTTTATTGAATCAAGTAACATTTTTATGAAATGCCATTTCAAAGTTATTAATTTTCAGATTGGATACGACAATGTGGAAGACATGGAATAACGGATGACTGGAAGCATGTCATATTAAGTCATTTACACTTTTTTCTAAAATGGATGGGTTTACGTCTGGAAATCATCGAAATAATTTTATCAACCCAACTTTCTTAAAATTTGAGAATGGTGGAATTGTCATAATTTAACTTTCTTGGCCCGATCATTACTGGCCATGGATTTATCACAGCTGTAGAATATTGAAATACTTCTGAAGGAAGGGAAGGGGAGGTAGATACCTTTTAATGTTTGAACTTCATTTTTAAAGATGTTTGAAGTCATCGACAAAGCATGACTCCAATCACGTGACTTAAGTAGTATTGACCTTTGTCGCCATTTTTGAACGAACCGAATGGTCAACGATGTATAGTATAAGCTTTTCCCTATGAGAAATATTTTATAGATGCAGTTCAAATATTATATTAGAAATAACTTAATATTTTATAGATACACTGTAAATATTATATAAGGGCACTTCACTTTCAATATATATACCTCTTGTTCTTAATCCTTATTAATAAATGCATCACATATATTCCTATTATTTTGTCCAATATTTATATGAATATCAACATATTTATATTTTTACAATGAAAACCTCTGAAAAAATTATTAATAAATTTATTACATTATTGAAGAAAATAAACTTTTATAACTAATAAGAAAAAATACGTTAAGTAGCGAATCAAATACTAAACTATATTTGTTCATAAGTAAAGACAAAGAACTAGCTAAATACACACGTGCACATCCATCGCAAGATCAATTAAAGGCGGATTTAAAGTTTTATTATTTAATTGCCATTAAAGATTACAATATTTAAAATTACAAATAAAATTTGTATAATTTTAAAGATATTTCTAATATTGTAATAATTTTAACTAAATTCTATTTCAGAAGACGGAGAACAATCGAAAAAGATCAGCTTCTCTTTAAGAAGGTTAAGCATAACACTAAAAGATTAACACACACAAACAAAAAATGCCTTGTTTGTTGATATAAAATAGTTTAAACGTTATATTGCCATTTATAATATTAATGAATTCATATGAAAATATTTGTCTTTCGAAGAACAATCGTACAATCTTGATAATTACGTTTCCATTTTTGTTCACAAAAGACCCTCCCATTAATAAGAACATTTTGATAAAATAAGTCTAAAATTCTTTAAATTTTAATATTAACCAATCATTCAACATTCTGCACATAAAAAAAATCTAAAACATCGCAGTAAAAATGATAAGACGTATTTGTTTACCTTTTACCATGATAAAGACAGCAGTTTGGCGTCCCTGCCCTCTGACGTCATTAATCTGTGTTGGTTACCGAAAAGCTTGCATAACGACGACAATGAATTTTTTATTGGACTATAGTTTACATTTTTTAATCTAAACTTTTATGAAATCTTATTTTGAAATTGAGAAACAGTGTTTTTAATTTATAAGGATAAAAAATGGAAACTAAATATTTACAGAAGTCTCGCCAAAGGAAAGTACATTGTAAGTTTTAAAATGTTTTCCGTACTTTTTAAAGTTAAGAAATACAAAATCAACATAAAAAAAAAAAGATGTAAAACAATCCAATATAATAGTTGTCAGAAAATAATACTCTAAAAAGATATTTAAAAAAAAATCGAAAATAGCAATATATATTTTATAACAAGTCAATTCCAGTTTAATACGAACTTTTCATTTGATTTTTTTTTTCGTTAATTTGTAAAAGTTTACAAAAAAAAAAAACCTATGTAAGAATTTATTATATCATATACAATTTTTGGAATAATTGCAAACATATTTTCACAAAGTATGTGATTTTAAGAAAAATTATCTCTTTTTTTTCACAACCTTGAATTTGTTATGCTGTATCTCACTAATGTACCTTCTATCTGTAATCTGTTAAAATATGTGAAAGACTTAACAGGGATTTGGCTCCATATATTATTAAATAGTAGCATAATATTAAGCTAGGATAATTAGATTAATGAAACATGCAGAGAAAATGTTTATGTGAAGGTTTGTAGTAATGACATTTTATTTGTTATATGTTGGTGCTAGAATTCTTTTGTTTTATCTCAGACTGTTAGACAAATTTCCTGCTTATTAATTTTTATTTAACATGAGAACTTATTAATCTGACTTGAATAACTAATTTTAATAAATTATATAAGCAATTCGTATTAACGCAATATTTTCTATTTTAACTATTAGAAAACTTATTTACAAAATTTAGCATAAATTACATTCTTACTATACAATAAATTACATAAGATATAAAACTGTGGGACATAAAATAATAATATTTAATATGACCTGTAAAAAGTCCGTAGGTTTATGAATTCACTCTTCAGGTTAGTATACCTGGACTGGAAAATCTTTTACTGCAACGGTCAGTCTTCTGAATTGAAATGTCCCCTAATATATTTCTGCTCTCCTTATACTATTCTATAATCAATTAATGTGTTTCTTTACTTCTGGAATAACTATTGTATTTTTTAAATTTAATTAATGTTATAATTATTTTTTAAAACAATAGCAAACTCTCCATATAGTAGTGCCACCCAGTGCAATGGATGCGAGGTTTGTGCATAAACTTGATATCTATTGCTAACTCATTCAATATTTCCAGGCTAGTTTTTAGCTTATGGCTTTTATCAGTGAGGAGCCTTCACTCCAAGCTCATTCACTTGTATAGTTATATAGATCTGAACCCAGTTCAGTATTTATACATTTTCGTATCTTTGATTTTTTAATAACCATAGTCACTATAACCCCATAAGTAGAATTGATAATAAACCATTAAACATCACATGATCACCATACTATTGTTTTAACTGCTTATGTGATCATAGGAAATGTGGTCATGTGATCTCTATAGAGAGGGGAATTATCTTTTGTCTGAATTAATCTATTGATTACAATTATCTGAAATCTATTTTTAATAGTATTATTAAATTATCTATGTTTAAACATTTGATTAAATAAAATCTTTAATTAACCTTTTAGTTATTTTTAAAAATCATTTTAAGAATAGTTTTTTTCTCTTTTATTTTCCCAAACATAACAGTTGGACGTTGGACTATTTCCATCATTTAACTTTAACTGTTAAATGTTTTTAGAAAAAAAAATCAAATTTTATTTAAAATCTTAAATAAACCATCAAATATCACATGATCACCATTCTTTATACTAATACAAGCTGTTTTTCACAGAGTCAAACTCTCTCTCTATAGTAGTGCCACTCAGTGCAAGCCAGAGTAATCAGTGGATGCAGGAAGGTTTAAGCATGAAATCCCTATCTAGGGCCTACTCATCCAATATCCCCAGAGTAGTTGCTAGCTTGTATCTTTCATCAGTGAGGAGTCTTGAATCTGAGAGCACTGCACCTAGATCTTAGGATCTAATGCAACCCTCCAGCAGCCACTGTTTACTTTTTTAGCTAACTTTAAAGCTTTGGGTACAAAATGAAAACACAATAATGTTTTCAAGCTAAGTTCATTAGCTTGTATAGTTGTATAAATCTGAACTCGGTTCAATATCCATACTTTTTGATGTCTTTTCTTCTTTAATAACCACAGTCACCATTATACTATTGAGCAAGATTGGTATTAAACTATAAACATCACATGATCACCTTTATGCTTACACAAGCTGTTTTTCACAGAGACAAACTTTCCATCCAGGAGTGTGCCACTCAGTGCAAGCCAGAGTAATCATTTAAAACTCAAAGCTTTATAGTTAGCTAAGAAAGTAAAAGGTGTCTGCTGGAGGGTGATCTAAGTGCAGTGCTCTCAGATCCAAGGCTCCTCACTGATGAAAGCCACTTTAATTGACAGAAACATTCTGCAAAAGGTTTAGTTAATTTTTTAACAATGTTATATAAACCGGGGGAACAAAAGGTGAACCCTGGTGGTATAAATAATACACTAAATTAGTTGTACAATTTTGCAATTTATATTTGAAAATAATTTAATATTGTTTCTGAATTTTGTAATAGTTTGACATATTTAATTTGGATATGTTGCAAGAAAGATTTTAAAAGTTATACATATTAAATATAGAAAATGAAATATGTTGAAATTTAGATTTTGAAGATGCCATTAAAGATTTTTCTGTAACCAAAGTGAATAAAAACATCTTTTTTTTTTTTTCATGTAAAGTATAATAAAATGATTTATGATTTAATACACTATACAGGCTTACACACACCTGCGCATATATATAATATATAAGGGATTTGAACTAACTTTCACACGACCCTTAACTCTCCTTGCCATCTCATATTGCTGACCCACCTGATCACACACATATTGAAAAGATAAATAATCACTAATATGCATATTTTATGCTAAACCAGCACTTATCAGTTGGTCCAGATTACTAACTCCACACATATATACAATCAGTACTCAGCTTTATATTAAGATAGCCAATCTTCATACTTTAATGGACGGGCTTCAATCTACTCCAATCCACAACTCTTTAGCCATCCATTTCATTGAAAATCTGATGATGGAATGTTCAAAGCCCACATTAGTGCAGGTGACTAAGCAATATGAGATGGCATGGAGAGTTGAGAGTCATGTGAAAGTCTGAGTTCGAATAAAATTATTTATAACATGCTAGTGTTTCAGTATCTTTTAATTTTTAATAGGAGGACACAAAAAATTTTGTCTGGGGTAGCACAAACCCTCAGAATGACTCTTCCTATATAATATCTTAAGTTTCTACAATATAGGATATAAATAAATAATATTAATAAATTACTTGTTTATGTAATTATTATTATATATATTAAACAGTTGAATTATTAAATTAGGTTTCAAGATATTATAGAAGAACTAGAAAGTGACCACATATGAAATAGATAGATGAAATAGGAAATTGTGTTAGAATTAATGTGGAGATGAGAAGCTAGAGATCAGAGAAGATCATTGAACTTTGAGATACCTTCATCTTGTGGGGAATCGATAGTGATTGAAAATAATGATATTTAACATTTAACTGTTATGATAAAATATTTAAATGTTTAAGTTTGTTGGACTGCAATAATCATTTCATGCTATGTGAAAACTCTCTAGGATATTTCATATTTATTTGGCAAAGGCTTTGTATATTATGTTGAAGTATTTTATTAACTTATGACCAATTGATGAATGGTGTTCAGATGAAACAATTGTCTTGGGAGAGCTGATTGAATGTTTATTTTAATGTGATGTAAATGAATGTTACAGGTAATTTGATTACTTAGTTAAAAGTAAATTGCCATGTAATTCTAATTCATCCATGCACTTTACTACTGTTACACAATGCTTTATTTACCACCCTCTTTTACAGTTTTGATTGCCCTAGCAATCTTCTTCAGAACTTTATATCTCCACCCTCAACTTAGTAAAGCATTCTATAACAGTAGTAAAGTGCATGAATGATTTAGTATTATATAGTATACATTTGACAATGCAATAAGAGTAGTTAAAGTAAATTGATTTATGTGTTTTGAATGTATACAAATCTGAAATGTATGTGTGTATGCACGTGTTGACTCTACTTAAAACATCAGATGATATATCTTTAGTCAACTACCTGCATATCTCAAAAGCTAATTTATTATCATTATCGTGATTTTGATATCATTTACTAACAGCAGATTATTCATTGCCTAAATCGAGTTAGTCATATATATTTTGTTATAAATAAACGCATTGCCGAATATTTAATTCCATATCCACTTTTATGTTTCATTACGCTCGGAAGTTAATCTAAGATTAGTAAATGGTATCAAATTGAAAATATTTTGGTGATAATTTTTCAGATAGGTGATGAAGATTTATCATAACATTATTTATGTTTAGTAATTGTAAGATAACTTGTTGGCTGATGAGCTGATATTATTAAGAAAACTTGTGTACACAGATTCATATAAATGTTATATGAGTTTTTTTTTTCTCATAAATATAATTTTACTGTTGGTTTATCTCATTAGTAGTTGTTCAGGTTCATCACACTTTCTATCTTACATTTAATACAATTCTATATCACCTAATTTATAGTACTTATTTTTAACACCATTTGCTTTATATTTTAATTAAGGTGAAATTCCACCTCCAGATAGTGCTGTTCATGTAATGAAAAACCCAAATTCAATTGTTTTGTCTCAAAAAGACTGGCAACGTATCCAGAAGCACCTTGATCGGGAAGATATTGAATTGAAGGCCAAATTAGCTAAGAAACAGGAACGCGAAGATTTGAGAAACTGTTCCAAAGAAATAGTGAAAGGATGGCCGAATACTGTGGAGGTAATAATTAGTTTTAAAATGTTCTTTTGTAAAATTATACTTAAAAAAAAAACAACAATTTTATACCTGCTGTCTAAATTAAATATAAGCTGTTTGACATAATTGTTCTACCTCCAGGGAAGTATAAATGAATCAACAGAGACATCTACCAGTATTTTATGAGTAATCATAAACACTTGTTGGTAATAGTGTATATATAGCAATGCAATGTTTTTTTGAAACAATATGTCAATACAATAGTCAAAACGTTCACAGAGGAAATTATGATTATGGTAAAGACAATATTGCAAGCTTATGACATTAAAATGTGAATTAATCGGATTTTAAATGTATTAATACGGCCAAATAATGGTTGCAATAGGGTTGAGATGTCAGTTATAACTAATTACGTCAGCGACGCAAGTCTAAAAAGAAAATGTTTAACCAAAAATAGAATAAAAGGAATAAAACTAATCAGTTTTAATCCTGAAGACAGATGAAAAAATAATCGTATTGTTAGTCTCCAGCATGGCTAGCAATTAATAAGTAAAATCACATTATCTCCTAATGTCAAGTGGGCAGATTATGGTAAAGAAGACGGCAGACAAATGCAAATGAAATCGAGTTAGTTTGTCAAGCATTGGTGGCCGAGTGGGTAACACAGCTGCCTTACAAGCAGTTGTCCCGGGGTTTGCTTCCCGACCGACGCTTTGACACATTAAAAAAAGAAATAAAGTTAGTTTAGCCCATATGTCTATCCACAGACTTAAGTGAACTATGCCCATTCTACAGACTTTATTACATTTTTGTAAGCTGTAGGGCCCCGTTATTAGTATATTAGAAATGCAATAGTTCAAACTAAGTACCCAAATATCAGTTCAGTATATAAATATTTATGTAACCATTTCCACACCTATACTGTTTATCTAATAAAATAATGTTTATCTAATAAAATAATATAGAACTCTAGCATTAAGATCATCGCTTTGTGCATTATCAGATTCTATTGGTCATGTTATTATATACCACTGACACATTGCAGGAAAAAATAACTGGGTCACCTGTGCTGTCTGACTAAATAATAATATTGTATGTATACTGTTTTTTAAGGATATAAATAAAACTATTATGTTTGTAATAATTTGTCAGACAGGAAGATGAATAAATTTCTTTATTGTTAACACTGGAAAATTAATATAAGCAGAATATGCATTATGGATTATGCAATTGAACACTAATTATGCAGATTATTCAAGGTGCAATAAAACTGCAGAAATCAGTATGTGTAACAATGTGCATTACAGTAGTGGATTTACAGTAGCAAATGTCACAACATATACTAAGAACGTGAATGTATGGAGAATAGCCATGCATAGATAAAGATATATGGTGAGTAGTACATATAAATATATTAATCTAACCTAATGTTTGTTGAAGTGTATTTGCTGTGAGAAAATTTGTAACTAGATATTTAGCAGTCAATAAGCTAAGATCACCTGATCTCCAGGAGTTGAGGGTGTAAATGTAGTAGTAGAAAACCCACTTTAAGAATGTTATAAAAAATAAGAGAAGACAGTAGATGGAACCAAATGAAATCCTGGGTTAATCTGGTCCTTATGATAATCGCTAATCCTAGATGAACTATCAAGTCATACAGACTTTATTTTTTGTACGCCTAAAGGCCATTTTATTAGTATTTGATATATTAGAAATGTGATAATCATTCACACTAAATATCCAAGGTATATTTTAATGTGTATATATTCATGTGACTGTTTCCATGTTTTCTAAGCTGCTTGTCTATTAACATAATCTAGAACTCTAATAACTTTTATTGCCAATTCAGTTTCTGGTTAATGATCTCTATCATTAAAGAGTTTGAACTTAATGTGCCTGATATTTATGGACACAATGCATATCTCATTCAGTAGCAATCTTTTATTCTCTTTTTGTAAACAATGAAGTTAGCAGCCTCAAATTCAAAAATATCAATATTTGGAATCAAACCAAATTGCTTATGTATTTATAGCTGATACCTGATAGTAATTACATATTTTGATGCCCTAATTTTTTTCATAAATTAGGCTTTTGCCCTACTAGCTAGGATGGTATAAAACCAAAAGTGTCACAAGCATCATTTATCCCTTTGCTCTAATTCAAAGCTATCTATTGTAAATTTGAGCTTGTCTATAGACAGTAGATAGTAATATTATTAAATCTATATTCTCAAAGTTAGACATAATTATTCCAAACTCCTCTCTAATAAAGATTATAAAATAAAAATTAGTTGAGGGATGAAGAAAAGATAGCAATGAGTATAAATGAAATAGCTTTGGATCTAGTAAGGTGAAAAAAATTGTTGCTATATTATCCCTCTAAGCATCACATGATCACCATTCTTTATGTTTACCTAAGCTGTTTACACAAACAGTAACTCTTTATACAGTAGCACCACTCAGTGCAAGCCAGAGTAATCAATGCAGGAAGATTTGTGCATAAAATCCCTATCGAGTGCTTACCTATCCAACATCCCCAGAATAGTTTCTACTTGTGGCTTTCATCAGTGAGGATCCTTGGGTCTGAGAGCACTGCATCTAGATCTTAGGAACTAATGCAACCCTCCAGCAGCCACCATTTACCTCATTATTTAACCATAAAATTTTTGAATCCAAAATAAAAACACAATGATGAAAACACATTAATGACTTGCAGTGAGTGGCACCACAGAATACAGAGTTTAGCATATGTCTAAACACTTTGCATCAGCATAAAGAATGGTGATCATGTTTAGTGGTTTAATACCAATCCTGCCTGATAGGATTATGGTAACTGTGGTTATTGAAGAACCAAAGACACCAAAAAGTACGGATGCTGAACTGAGTTCAGATCTATATGACTATACAAGCTTATGAGCTTGAATTGAAAACTTTATTGTGTTCTCATTTTGGACTCAAAGCTTTATAGTTAGCTGATAAAGTAAAAGGTGGCTGCTGGAGGGTTACATTAGATCCTTAGATCTAAGTGCAGTGCTCTCATATCCAAAGCTCCTCACTGATGAAAGCCACAAGCTAGAAACTAGTCTGGGGATTTTGGATGAATAGACACTAGATAGGCATTTTATGCACAAATATTCCTATATCCATTGATTACTCTAGCTTGCCCTGAGTGACATTACTATATGGAGAGTTTGGTGTCTTTGTTCCTATATTATCCCAGTTGAAAGAATGCAAGATATCTAAAGTTATTATAAAAAGTGAGGATACCCAAAATATCTACTTAGTGGTTTGGCATCAGATTTAACCATTTAAGATTAGATTCAAGACATTAACATGTTATGGATTTGTGACTGGTGTTCTGGCAATATAAGCGGTAATCATTCAATGTTTGTTAGTTCTTGAGTTAATGGGATGTAAGTCAAGAAATGAAATATGTAAATTATCAGTAGTGACAGCTATTCATTGAAGATATAAGATCATCAAATTAGTCAGTGTCCTTCTAAAAAGTGTTATGTGACAGATTCCTGTCTTCCTCCATATGTCGTGATTTTAGACCATAAACAACATCTCATGGACTTTGAGGCCAATAATGATTTGCTTAGTTAGGTCTGTGCATCACATTGAAAGATGACCACATGAACAATGACTTTCAACCACTTATCAATTTCCAATCTAGTTGAAACTTTGTTTACATATATTCTCCCGATAACAATACTTTGTTGTAAGGAGGTTGCCTTGACAACAGTTTGAAATTATTTATTGTTAATGATATTGGGATTGTCTAAGTGTTGATTGGTTTTTAATGATTACTTACAAACTCATTTAGTCTTGAGCATTATTACATTTATTATTTAAGTAATATTAGATAATCTTTTCATCATCATTACTACTAATCAATTTTCAAACACTTATCAATTTCCAATCTAGTCAAAACTTTGTTTACGTATATACTCCCGATAATAATACTCTTTTTTTTACAGTTTTAAACTATTTTAGTGCAAAAATTAGGGAAAAAATTTAAATTTTTAATTTTATAAGGAGTTTCATATTGCTATCTAGTGGTATTAAATTGCATCTAAACATTTCTTGAAATGTATCAAACTATAAAATAGAAAATAAAAAATGTAAAAAAAAGTTTTAAAAATTGATTTTATTCATATAAATCATCAAATTGGAAAAGAATTTATTTTAATGATTTATATCGGTATTGGTTGTTTTTATTTCATTATTGAACACTAGATGGTTTTATGTCTATAATAGTTCATTAACATAATAGATTATTAACATTTGAAAAGGGATACCAAATCAGGTGCTGAAAAAGGCTTTTTATGTACATAAAAAAATTTGATATTTATATAGCTGTTGTAAGAATTTATTATTTTCTGATTATTATTCATATAAATGCGCTAAAAATATAAATGTTTTCACAAATAAAAGCATGGGCTGATCAAGTTTAAAAATTGTATCCATGACAATCTATTTTATATTGCTCCCTGCTATTATTTGTGAAAATCGAAGAAAGTTTATTTTTTTAGTTTCTTATTTGTTTTTTAATGCATTTATGTGAATAAAAGTATTTCTTAAAAAAATTACATATTTTTAAATTCATTTATGTCATATTACATATGTGATTTTCTGGTAAAGGTTTACTTTAGTGACCACATCATAAAAATCATGTTCGTCCTCTAGTTTTCAAAATTAGAAGTAAATTATTATTCCAAAATCCTACGTATATGCTACTATATTACAATTACATTAAAATTTATTAAAATGTAAAAGATAATAAAAAAAATATTTACCATTTTAAAGAAGTTGAAATAATTACACTATATTAATTAAAATAATTAGTTTAAATTATTTGAAACTTAAACTATCTACATTTATAACTATTTAAACTATCTAGATTTATACCACTTATTACAAAAAAAAACACACACTCTGGGTTCAAAAATTCGAATTACATGCACATGTATAGTTTTATAGTTACACGAAACGTATTATTTCCACAGAAAATACCACAGGGGGACTGTACGAAGAGGTCATTGGGTCTTTGGTGCTATAGAAAGAGTGACAAGGAAGTGCTTCTTGACAGAAATTACGGATAGAATGGCTGTCACACTGGAGGCCCTAATCCAGCAGTACATTTTGCCAGGTACTCACATAATTTCAGATGGCTGGGCTGCATACAATAACATCAGCAGACTATATATGCATTCAGTTGTCATCCACCAGGACAACTTCATGAATCCCGAAAACCAAGACATACATACCCAGAATACTCAAAATATGTGGAGGAGAATTCCAATCTGGTACCAGCAGAGCTTTATTTTCATCGTATCTCCAAGAATTTGTCTTCCGGAGTACAAACAGCACTGCTCCCTTTTTCTCCAACTTCCTAGTATGCATAGGACAGAATTATACTTAAAAAGGTAAATGATTTTTTTATTTATTTTACATTTTAATAAATATTTACTGTAATTGTAATATAGGAGCATATACATAAGATTTTAGAATATTTTAGTTCTAATTTTAAAAACTAGAGGGCGAATATGATGTACTCACTAAAGTAAATCTTTACCGATTTTCTTGCTTATTAGGCAGTCACAGTTTGCTATCATAATTATGTCTCATTTTTTTATCTGTGATATTTCTTCAAAAATGAATACTAGTCACCTGGCTTGATATAAACTCTATGTGTTTCATCTCACTTGTGGCATTCATTTAGGAATTGATAGAACTATCAGATGAAAGTATAAAAATAGAACTAGAGATAAAGACTAATGTCATGTTTAGTGGCTTTCCAAGAAATGAAAAAAATAGAGATAATTATAAATTAGAAGAAATTAGTTATTTATAAATACCTTGATCGATAGTGAATTGATTAAAGAATATAATAAAATATATAAAAGAATTACAGGTAACCCCCCATATAACATGGTTAATGTGTTACTAAAAAATGCCATGTTATGCAACTTTGTTATATGAAATAAAGAACTATTACAAAAAAATGGAATTAGGTTCCATAAGTTTAAAAAAAAATTATACTCTGCATTTTATAACTAAGAGAAATGTGTTTATTAAAACAAGAATTGAACATATTAATATTACATAATCATTAAAAATCACTCAACATTCAGACAATCAACAATTTCAAACTATTGTCAAGGCAACCTCCTTATAACAATAAAGGTGGAATTCCACTTTTATTAATGGTCCAATATATTTATATAGACATTCAAGATTGCAACTTGACCATTCTTTGTATCAATAATTTCAATTTCTATGGTCAAGTTATAATCTTTATATAAATATAATGGACCAATTATAAGGGTGGGATTCCACCTTTATTGTTATAAGGAGGTTGCCTTGACAACAGTTTGAAATTGTTGATTGTTAATGATATGAAGATTGTCTAAGTATTGACTGGTTATTAATGATTACTTACAAATCCATTTAGCCGTGAGCATTATTACATTCATTATTTAAGTAATGTTATGTAATATTTTCTTCATCATCACTGGTAATCACCATTAAATGAGTGTTTTCATACATGCTTAAATGACAAATATTGAGAGATGGTGTTTGCTCTTAAAAAACTCATCACAGCCCTTTGTTATACAGGAATTTCCCCTGTCAAAATTTCTTGTATGAATGTGATATTATAGGAAGAGTTTCTCTAACACTTGAATCATGTTAGAGTGGAAGTGTTGTAGGAATGCTGTTATGGGGGGGGAGGGGATTCCCTGATTCTCAAATCATGTTAGTGTGTTGTAGAAATGCCATGTTAGAGGGAGGTTAACTATGCATGGTTAATACATCTATTTTTTTCATTCAGCTAAAGGTCGGATCAAAATTTTTCTAATAATCTTTTTGGAAAGCTAGCTGGAACTACTTAAGGCTATGATGCAAATATTTTAAGAAGAGCTTATTTAGCATTACCATATTTTGCTGGTGAATATTGTGCCCCTGTTTAAAGTAAAAGTTTCCACATTAAATTTTGGACACTCAATTGATATTATCATAAAATTTATTACTGGTACATTCAAATCTACTCCTTTACAGTGACTTCTTCTTTCACATATTCTTTTAACAAGTATCAGATGAGAAGTTTTTTCCAAATAAAATATACAAAAAAAGAAAATTGAACTTGCCAATATTAAAGATATAATTTAACCATATAAAACTCTGGTTAAATCAAGATTCCCTTTTTGGATGTTCAACCAAAAATCTACACTCAAAGACATATGATATAAAAGATGAAATGCAATGTTCCAGATAAATTTCTTTTTCCAGATTGAACAAAACCAGATGGATCTGACCTTCTTAGATGTAACTGGAGCCTCATCAACAAATCAGGATATCCCATGTTCCTTGTGCTTATCTGCTACATCAATGGAATTTATCACCATTGATATATGTAAACGTAGCTACAGTGAAGAATTAAAGTACTTAATAAAGTCATCAGTGATTGTACCTCCTGGTGGTTCATTTATAATATTTTTTAATAGTTATGTTGTTGAAATACTAAAATAAAGAAAACATCTAGACAAAAATTAGGTTGAACGTACCCATCATATATTAAATAAACAATATGTTAAGAAGAAAGATTGAAAATGTAGTGTGTAAAAGACTAAAAATATAAATTTAAAAAATACTTGATTAAAAAACACCAATTTTGTTCATTAACAAATTTAGTTGCCAAATCTTTTATTATCTCTCCTAATGATATGATTTGATCAATCCATTTCACTCCCTTAATTCTTTTGCAAGGTTGCAAGTCCTTTTGGAAATCGTAAGGTTGGTTTTGTTAGACTACTGCATCTTTTGGATGATCCAAACCATTGTTTTCCCCATCCTGCATATTTCAGTGTATCCTTCCTCCCTCACCCTTTCCTATTTCAAAAGTTGTTGTTTAAACTCAATGCATTTTGTACGATTGGCTAAACCATCATCCCCCCCTCCCTGCACATTTATGTGCTTGCTGATGCAGTCTTTCACAAGTTGTTGTCCGAAAAAACTTGTTTGTTTTCAATCAAAAATAAGTACAGTAATTAATTTATACATGTCTCTTTTTTTTTTAATCTCAAAATAATACATGAAATCAGACAATATAGACAAAAAGTAATGTATTACTTTTATGTATAGAAACCAATGGCCCATGAACCGGTATATTAATGTGCATTGGGTGAAAAACAGCACCATCAAGCGGTGGAGTGCAGTATATGAACTATTACCATATTTACTTATGGATGTGAATTATGGTCACTAAACAGAAGAACAATACAAAACCTTCAGATCATACAGGGAAATATGGGAAGTAAAAAGGGGATAGAAGATGAAACACTTAAATGGAAAAGCAAACTGGAATCACTGTTATCAGCAAAAAAAAAAAAAGGAATAAAATGTAGTTGGTCATGTCTTACTATTAGGAGGTAAACATCTGAACTCCTAACCAAGATCCCAGTGATTATAAAAGATTTAGAAAGAGACAATCTATATGATAAATGAATGGGGAAGAAAATTTAAAGATGGGTTGGAGAGATAGAAGTAAACTTGGAGAGAATATTGATGATGATTAAAACTGATGATAACTTATTACAAACATCTTCAACTTAAGTATTGATTTTATTTTAATATTGTATTAAATGTACTAAATTTTCTACTCCATTTATTAATATATTGTACATCAGGGGTGGGCAATTGTTTTGGCTTGGGGGCCACATTGGAGGCCACTTTGTGGAAGTGAAGGCTAGTGGAGGGCCACACCTTTTTTTCTTGACACAATAAATACACTGCTTTATTCCCTGTATTACCAAAGAAATATTTGTTTGTCCATTCTTCATTAAACACATGACATTCATCACCGATTTTACAGTTTTTCAGAGGGTTCATAGTTTCACTAAAATTGGAAATGTATATATTTGTAATGCAAAGACAAAATTTAAATTAACCAGATCAACTGGAAAAGCACTGCACATGTGTATTGACCTGGCCATCCTAGTGGAAAATATGAGGAATCTTCGGTTGCGCATGGGAAGGAAATCTCAGTTCAAAGCGGATTTTTCTGATTGTCTTAGTGGGCCGCATAAAAACCCTTAGCCCGCTGCATATGGCCCTCGGGTCACTATTTGCCCACCTCTGTTGTACATTAAATATCTTATTGAAATGTTTGTCCAAATTTTTGTATAAGTAGGGGCGTTTAAATGTATCGCCTATATAATATTTTGAAGTAATAGAGTTTTCTTCTTCCTTTTCCTATATATTGATTTCTACTTTAATATATCATACCATTTAAAACTCTCTTAAACACTTTATCAGTATTATTGTATTGAATCCTATTGTATTATATTGAATACATGTATAAGTGTAATAATTATATATTTGAATATTATAGCTCTGATGATGACTGCAGGACAGTCAAAACTGTTAGTTTTGATATAAATAAATAGTATTGAGAAAGTGTTTAAGAAAGTTGTAAATAGTATGATATATAATATTTTGTGTATTTTAATATCTATCTTAATCAATTTGCTCAACATTCTCCCAATAAATGCAATCCAAAATTAAATTTGCGATTCTGTTCTCAATACAAACTGGAACCATTCAAATATTTTCCAAGTTGCTCTTTGCATTTTTCAAATGGAGTGTTGAACATCCTGTGTCAACTTCCATAGTTTCATATGTACTAATATATTTTAATTTACTACATCCAATCCCATTTTTGTCTAAATCGCCTTGAAAGTTGCCAATCAAATGATTTATCACCTGGAAATTCATAAGTAGTTCAAATCCTAGCTGTGGCAGCTGAAATGATGGTCCATACAGCTCAGGTCCCTCACTCTACTACTGCAAAAAACCCACATGGGGCATTGTAATGGGGTGATTTCTCACTTAGCAGATCATGAATTTGGAAATGTTAGAACTGGAACTGTGATTCATAGACTCTGAGCTCAAAAATCTGACTATTCAGGACATCATTTCTATGAAATCAAATATAACTACTCATTAACTCAAGATTTTACTTATGTCATATCTCTATTACATAAAAAATAGCACCAGTTTCTCAATTCATCTGTATTATTATATTGAAGCAGGCAAAACTCTCCATACAGTAGTGCTATTCAGTGCCAACCAGGGTAATCAATGGATGCCAGAAAGCTTGTGCATAAAATCCCTATCTAATGCCTACTCATCCAATATCTACAGACTAGTTTCTGTCCCGTGGCCTTCATCAGTGAGGAGCTTTGCATCCACGAGCAGTGCACCTTGATAGGGATTTCATGCACAAGCCTTCTGGCATCCATTGATTACTCTGGTTGGCACTGAGTGGCACTACTGTAAGGAGAGTTTTGCCCTGTTTTAATAACAGTAATGTGCTAGCATAAGAAATAGTGATCATGTGATGTTTAGTGGTTATTATTATATTGCTTATATTATCAGATTAGTTTACTTTTGTAATGTACATTGTATTTTATTAATACTTTTTATTGCCAAAAAAATGATTATTACTTCACTTCTCCCAATAATTTCCCCACATTTCATTCATAATTTACAGGTTTTCCCTAAACAATCTACTGTGTAAAAAGGCAACAAGATTTGTTTAATACTTGCTTATTTCTAAAATATAACTATTGTTTACATATCCGAAAATTTTATATTTTGACTGTGTTATTCATTTGTTAGGGTTACCGAAATCAGCGTTTAAAAGCTTTAGAACTGAAAGAACAGAAAAGAGAAGTGGAACGTCTGAAAATTGATCAAGAAGAAGAAGAATACCAAGCAAAGAAAAGGGAAGAAATAATTAATCGTGCTAAAACAATCAACTTTTATGAGAAAGACAGAATAAAAAAGTTCCACGTGAGTTCGTTTTATTTTTATCATTAGTATGATGATATTGTTTGTTAATAATATATGACAATACTTCAATTTTTATTTGAGTATGTATATATCAGTGTGTTTGTGTGTATGCCTGCAGAGATTACTTAATTTATTTTCTTTATGTCACAATATATCGAATGAATACATAAATAATTTTTTACATATTCATTTTTTTTATAAATCTATTTTTATTGTATGAACTAAATTATTTCTTCACTATATAACTCCACCTATGTTTTGACCATATCTTGCATCCATGTTTTAGAAAAAGGATTAGTCCTTGAAAATGAGCATAAGATATAAAAACATAGATATGAGTCTATGATATATATATATATATATGAATGTGGGAAAAAATTGATTCATATATAAAAACAAGATTTATAAATAAAATGAATATGTGGAAGAAATTTTGAATTAATATAGTGTATTGCCTATCTGGGAGCTACCTACTATAAAGAAAAAGATAGACTAAACAATAAAAAGTAGAATGCCTGCATTTGTTATTGAATTTATGCTACAGGGTTATATTAAGTAAAATTAAGAAAATAATATATTTTATTTTGCAAAAGAAATATAAATTATTTAACAAAAATATATTGATAGCAAATAAGCTATACATAAAAATGAAAATTGACAAGAAATGTTTGCATTTATTTTTGAATTTATGACATCCACATTTATTTTTGAATCTGTTATTATAAATATATATTAAATAAAATGAAGAAAGTAATATATTTTGTAATAAGTAAGTAATATATAATATATACTACTAAAAATTCAGCAATAAATTCGTAACTAAATGTGAACATTTGTTATGAATTTGCGTTTCTATGTGCATTTGATTTGTCTTACTCTTTTTTATTAAATAATTGATACTGTTTTGATAAATGAGTATTTTTATTACAAAATATATTTTTCTGGTTTTATTTAATGTGTTGTATACTTATAGTTGTGAATTCAAGAATAAGTGAAATTTTGTTTTTTAACCATTTTTTTTTGGCTCGATAATAAATACTACGTAGATCACTAAAGTTGCAGACTGTACACTATATTAGCACCGATAATTTAATATTAAAATTAATGGGACAATTTTGAAAGAAAAAAATATTTATTTTTTGATTTATTTAATTGTAAAGAATGAAATTAAATTTTGTGGCAGACATCATATTGAAGATTTAACATCGATCCAATTTATTTTCAAATTTGTGAGTATCTAGATTAAGGAGCCTTTTATTTGAAAGAAAGGCTTCCAAACAAACATCGTGGCATATAAAAGAAAGAAGACATTATTAACCAGAAATTGGTGAAAGACTGTGATTTCTTTATACATATGAAGAGTTAAACACTCATTTACTGACCAATAATAGATAGCTCCTACATTGGCTGCTCTGAAAAAAGTCCTATTTTTATTTGGAAATCTTTAGATATCTAAAAAAAAGTTATATAACAATTCAAAAATGGGTTGTGCTTATAGGATATGGGTGCATTAATCACTTTCTATGAAAAACTTCCATATATTTTATTACATCACATGGTCACTTTCTATGAAAAACTTCCATATATTTTATTACATCACATGGTCACCATCTCTTATACTAGCACATAATTGTTATTAAACAAGGCAAAACTCTCTCCATACAGTAGTGCCACCCTATGCCAACCAGAGTAATAAATGGATGCCAGAAGGCTTGTGCATAAAATCCCTATCTAGTGCTGATGAGTAGGCATTAACCTGAAATCCCTAATTCCAAGGGTTTTTTTGGATTTGTGAATTTTTTTATGTTCTTACAATACATTTCACCCCCCCCCCCCAATCTTAATAAATCCAAATCCTGCTGATAATTTAAAATAAATATTAGGAAGCAAATGGATTTACCAATTGGGAGTTCATAAAAGAAGTTGGAGTGCCTGAAGAACAAGAATTAGAATTGATACAAGGATCAAACACTCCTAAAAGAAGTTGGAGTGCCAAAAGAACCAGAATTAGAATTGATCCAAGGATCAAACACTCCAGAGTCTGAAGCTCTACCACTATGCTTATCCATACAGGGCCAAAGTATTTGAATATCTTTATTGTTCATGAGTTTGTAAGAAGTTTGCATAAAATCACACAGAGCAATAAATGTTAATTTTACTATATATATAGTGTGTGTGTGTGAGTTGAAATATTTTTTGTATACTGAATAAATTTTATTTTAGTACTAATAGTACAATATTTTTAAATACAGAATATGCTTGCATTTATATCAGCATAAAATTACATCAAGATAATAGTTTGCAATTTTTTTTCTGACACTAAAAGTTTTTGAAGGGTATTTATGATTGATGATCTCCACCTATTTTTACTACCATATAAATGTGAGAGTTTATTTGTCTGTTGCTTTATAGCATGACAAATATTGCATCTATCTTGATGAATCTTGCACGATTTTCTTTTTTTTTTTTTTTGAGAATTATATAGGCTAGATTTTTGCTTTGCGGTACTTAATTGTTTAAAAAAAAATATTTTGGTAATTTACAATATAAAAATGGTCAAAATCAGAACCATTTTTGAATGACTTCATAAAAATGCAAAAAGAGGGCAGCACTGATTAAAAGATTGCAGAGGTTGGAAATTTTTTTGAAGAGTATGTAATTTGATATACATACTACAGAAATGGATAAAATTATAGTTTTTTTGGTAAAGCAAGGTAAAATTTGATTTCGCAAATATATTTTAGATTAATTAAATTTGATTTGTACCATGTATTTTATTTCTCACTTGTAAGTGGAGTGTGAACAAAATACCACAATGTTAAAATTTCATAGATATTTTTAAAAAGTGTTTATTACATGAGAAATATATTTAAAAATAATACTGCTGTTGATAACTCGTGTATTATTATTTCATGTAAATATATAAGCCATAGGAATAACTACATATTGCATTATATTTTTTTATTCTACGCATGTGAATAAACCCACAGTTTAGCATAGCTTAATGTATTGGTAATTCAGCGGAATACATCCCTCTTCTTCAAGTTATGAATAAATGGTACTCATATAGTTAACAAAGTTAATAAATTTGCCTATTTAAGCTTTTGATATTTATAAGCCTATCTTTGCCTACATTGGTGGGAAATCAGAATAGATTTAATATGCCGCCAGATGAAATGTGGCATTATATACTTTATATAATTGATTATTGGATTAATAATTGATAATGTTATGTTTTCACCTGGCCAATATATTGGGTTTACTCTGAATTTTTGTCAATGTTATCAAGGGTAAACATACGAGCATCAAGAGCTTAAAAGGTAAATGGATTCATTCTATTATTGTCTTTTGATAATATATAGTATTATTTATTCATAGACTGAAGGAGAGTAGTTTTTTTTAAATAAAATTTTAGTATAGGATTTTATTTTTTGCCTTTTTAGGGAGCGCTTGGTTTTGTTAGAGCTATGAATGAACGAGATGCACAACTTGAACTCAAAAACCTTCTGCGGATAACACGTGAAGCTAAAGATGAAATTTCCAGAAACGTCCTTGGTGAAGAACTCGTGTCTTACGATAAAGCAAAAGCAGAAGAAAATGCCAAAAAATTACTCGAAAAACAACAATATGCACAAGACCAGCTGCAACAGTAATTTTATTTTTCGTTGTATCAATTGTCTCTCCTTTTTTCATTTTGTAGTAGTTATCCTACTGATTAGTATTTACTGTGTTTAGTTAGATAATAAATATCCAGGTGTCTATATTGATCAGATGGTTCCCAGCAGGCTTATAAAACACTTATTCACCAATAATGGCTTGGAATACATCTACAGGTGGCAAGACTATAGTTTTTGGCTAATTTTACACTGTGCAGAATTAAACCAGACAGTAGTGACATCTATCCGTCAATTCTAAAACCTAAACATGTAATTACTGAGTAAATCAGTGAATGTTAGATAGTTGTGAAAGCAGATTTCTATAAATATAAAAATAAGAGAAAAACGAATTGATTTATTTTGACTTTTCTAAGTCAAGATGAGAATGAGGAATGTAATAAAATAATATTGTGACTAAAAAAGTAGCTTTTATTAAAATCGAATACAGGATAAAATGAATGTCTCATTGCTGAGAGATTAATTTGTTAATAATAGATTAGAGAAGGTTCATAGATTGAGGAAATAATTAGGATTATAATAGTACAAAAACTTGCCCAGGAAGGGAAATTTTAATTTGACTCGTCATCATCATCAACCATTATCAATCTTGCAGGATGAAGGTCTCTTCAAGCTAAATCCATCTACTCCGATCTTTAGCTTCTCTTCTCCACATCATCCCTGCACACTTTTTTATTTCATCAATCCATCTCATATGTGGTCTCTTTCTGAGTCTTTTACAATCAGAATCTATATATATCTTTTATGCACAGAAATTTTATTTAAGAAGCCAAATTTTTATTTTACACCAGTAAGCGGGCTTCTTGTAGTAGGTACAAATTTAAATTGATTATAAAAATTAGGCTGCACTAATTAAAATATACAATTACCAACATTTTTGCTAATTAACAGTTACATTCCACTTAATAAGGATTGTAAAAAAGAAGCTGTATGGATAAAAAATAGATGACTTTATTGCCCAGGATTTCATAAGAAGTTCAATTACCAGAATAGAATCTGGAACTTTCTGTTACATTCTACCAACAGCACCAAACTGCGCAGGATGCAGAACAGATGAACTTACAGAACAAATTAGAACAAGTTAAACACTGCATTTTTTTTGTCTTAACAGAGTAAAAGCAATAAAATAAAGAGTGAGATCAAACTTGAGATGGAGGACTAATTAGTTGGGATTTAAGTTTAGTAGATAGTTTTTATTTATTTGTATAAAGAAATTCTTCCATAGTATAATCTAATTTTTAATGGACATCATAGATGAAAATATTTAATAAATGAATTTTCCATTTTATAATTTTTAGTTAAAAACTACAACCATATTCTTACTTAAGACAGCAGCCAATAAGGCTTAGCTGTCTAGGGTTATGCAATCAAAAGGAATTCCTTTTGATTGCCACACAGCAGAAAATTTATATAGATTTGAAAAATCAAAGAAAAACAGTTTTCACATTGAAATAGACTTCCCACATTTTTTAAATGACTGTCTAATTGTCTCATGTTTCACAGTATCCCATGAAGTTTTCACCCCTTGTGAAATGCTAAGCCTCTTAGTTATTCCTGTTGGGTGTCACTTCAAAACTGTAGATTACATCCAACTGTTTCACTTCTCCTTCATGAATCCTTTAAATGGTTTAATAATGCAGATGTGTCTAAGGATTGAAACTGGCTCATTATGCCACCTGAAATTACAGCTGAATTTTCAGTTAATTGATTTTATTTTTCACAGTTTCTGTTCTGAGACTCTGAAACTGATTCCATACTTGCAAGCAGGTTTCTTTAACATTCCACCAAAATGCTTAGACATGCACAATATCTACCCACAACTTCATTTTCTTCCCCCTTTATCCATCTCACTCTTAAGATGGGTGTCCACAAACACATCTTTATATATATAATATTTCAACACATGTATATTGTCAATACTAAATATAAGGAATTTGAACTCAGACTTTCAAGCCCCCTATATCTATCCAATCCATCTTATACAACTGATACACATGACCACCTACATGTGGAAAAGATAAATGATCTCCAATGTAAGTATTTTATCCTAATCTGGACCAATTGATGAGTGCTGGTTTAGCATGAAATACATATTTTGGAGATCATTTATCTTTTTCTCATGTATGTGGTTATGATAAAATATATTGGCTAGATATAGGGATCTTGAAAGTCCGAGTTCAAGTCCTTTATAAATATATTTATATATACATATATATTAATATAAATCAGATAGTTTAGACTGAAATTTCAATTCTTAATTTTGATTACTACTTCATAAGATGCACCCTTTATTTTAGGTTATTTTGAGGGGGGGGGGAGTAATTAAATTATTTAATGCTGAATAAAGTAATCTAAATATTTGTAAGTTTACAACAATTAAAAATAATGAAATGTAGATTGTACCATTATTTATCTACTCCTGGCCTTTCCCAAGCAGAACCTTTTTTTTTTCACAAAGGTGGTTTTACACATCCAGAGTTATTAATTCAACTTTTTCTTACAAATTTAAATGAAAAATACCACCACACAGAGTGAACATAATAAATGCCAGAGACCATATCATGTATCATGAATTTTTTTTATGAATTTCATATTAGTAAATTTTTATCATTTTAAAATTAAATTTAAAACATTTTCTCCTCTCATAAACATTAAATCATTAAATTTTTTAAAGCTGAGTAAAAAAATATAGCTATCTGTAAACCTACGATAATCAAAAATACTGTACATGAGTCCCCTTGTAGATTTCTATGAGAAAACTTCATGTGTTTCCTTTCTATTATATCAATATTGAAATACTTGTATAGAATTTTCAGTACTTGTATATAATACAAAATTCAGAAACTTGTCAGGGTTTTTTTAATTATACATTTTCAGGGGCTTCAAAGTATTTATGTTTTTTCCTCAAATTTTTTTTACTGAAGATGCGTTGTTACTTGTTAACTTATAAAAAATATTAACAAATCTCTGCTAAACTCCAATCATAAGATTTGATTATATATATTGTAACCATATGTTTTGGCTCAAAGATAGTAGGTTTTATCCAGTGGATAAATGTGTAAAATTTTAAATTTTAATGGGTAATAATTTGTTAAGATATGGAACATCAATGTGTAGAGACTAGTTATAGAGTGAAATGCTTGTGGATTATAATTTTCCCACTAAGCAAAAGCTCATCAAAAAAAAATATCTTAAGAGATGATGATGGTCTTGACTGATTGTGAGACACTGGAAAGTCTGATAGAGTGGTTGTAAATCCCATAAACATTTTATCACATGTTCCAGTGGCAGCTATTTCAAATGTTGTTTTAATAGTATTAAAATATTATTGGGAAGCATAAAAAAATGTTTGTAACACTTTATTTTATTGGTATTGTTAAACAATAATTAAAAACAAACAGCAAAATCAATTTATAAGTCTTCTAAATTTTTTATAAACAATCTTTAAATATACTATATTTTAATGTAAATTGAAATGCATCAATCTAGATGATTCTCACTAGAGGGATAAAACTTAATTTATTCACATTTTACAGTGATTGGCCCATAATAGAACCAATCCTGCCAGATAATACAAAGGATATAATATAAAAGTTTGTAGGGGGAGGGGAACTTTTTTAAGAAATGTAAATGGAACAAGACTACAACTCCACTTCTGAAGTAAAATAAAAGAAATAAACTAGAAAATAATAATTTTTTTAAAAAATTAATTGGAACAAAATTTCATAGATAGATGGATTTGAATACTATGGAGTAAACTCAATAACCCTGTGGAAATCTCTACCCTACTTTCCATCGAGCTTAGATTCTTAATTTTGCCTACTGAAGGAAACACTGGAAGTACCGCTATTTGAATAAGTATTTGCCAAAATGTACTATTTGGAACGGAAAATAATCCCAGAAAATGTAAGCATTTATTTTTGTCTTCTTTATTTTAACCAATTATCAGAACTAATCATAACACAAAAGTTTATTTAGACTGAAGAAAAAAAAGATTAAACTATTTTAATTTTCGCGCTGTTATTAATTCAGCATTAAGCAGAAAAATCCGTTTGCGTATAAATTAATATTTCAAGAAAATATTCTAAATCATTTTAAGAAATAATGAAGAAATTAAAATTTCACTTTAAATCATATAAAGTAATTAGTTGAAAAAAAAAAAAAGTACATAAAATATTTCTTATGTCATTGGGAAGAGACATCGTGTGCTAGGATATTCCCCGGGAAGAAGTAGTCACGTATATATATTCCTAATAATTGCTTAATATTAAATCAATTCTATTTAACATTCTTAAATATGAAATAAATTGCCAATAATAATAGTGAATAAAGAAATATTGATTTTTTTTCTTGATTATACAACATATAAGGTAATAATATTTTAAGTGTTTAAAATTACCCAGATTATTTAAGATTGTGACAATTACTGTGGACGTGAAAAACAAAGTAAACAAAATCCATAAATGATTTAAAAGTTTATTTTCAAAGATCGTAATAAACTGATTATAATTGTGCTACATTTGGAAAAATATATATGTTACATATTAATTAAAATGGAAAAACCAAGTAAACAAAATCCATAAATGATTTAAAAGTTTATTTTCAAAGATCGTAATAAACTGATTATAATTGTGCTACATTTGAAAAAAAAAAAAAATGTTACATATTAATTAAAATCGCTTAGAAGATCGTATTTATTTATCGTTAGTAAATAACTTGCAACGTGATAATATTTTAAATGGTTTTAAAATCACCCAGATTATTTAAGAGTATAACAGATCTTCGCGCTGAAAAAAAATAAGAACAGCAAAAATAAATAAATCCATATATATAAATTAAACCTCTTTAAATGACTTATTCTCGAAAATGTTTTGATATTGCTTCAGTATGCTTACATTAGTACACAAACCGATAAAGGATTTCTATTGCCATTGGAGAAATGTTTGAATTTTGTCTGAAGATGTTAATATTGAACCGGATAACCAATATATATATATTACTCAGGAATGTTTGCCTATCATATCCGTTTTCATATTGTTTTACTTATAAGAACGAATCAAACTTCGATAAAGTCCAATGGTAGAAAATGTAATGATTGTTTAGTTTGTTAATTGCTATATATAATATTGTAATACGTTTTTTTTCTTTCATGTGTTATTCAGGTATTAGGTTTTTTTTTATTTTATCTATATCAGGGTATAGAATATATTAAGTAATGATGTAGATATGTATAAAATTACTGTATATACATTTATTATCCATATTTATATTATTTATCTGGTCTGAAAGAGAAATTTTTATCTCTTTCACTGCTAAAACAGATGTTAACATTATATCGAGGAGGGGAATAAATAGATCCAAACTGGTCAAAAATATACACATACTGATACCATTGTTCTATTATATAAAATAATTTAATAGGCTTTTTTTATTATTATTGCTTAATTTTGATTATGAACGAAATGTCCACTTTAAATACAAAATGTAGTTTAATCCTCCTTGTTTATGTGTACATGGCTTGCTATAATAAAAGATATAATTATTGTTTTGAAATAATTAATGATTATTTTACTGATATTGATGGTCTGTTTATAAAACACTGACAGTTTCTGCAAGATGCAATGGAATATTTATGTTTCCACTTAGATTAGTGTTGTTTTACCTTGCTATTGTATTGATCAGAGTTTGTGATAGATTTTAGGATGAGTTTGGGCTACATATAAGAGCCTTAGATATAATAATAATTAATATTGTACATGGGATGATAGAGAATTCCCCATTGTGATTAATATGAGAGGATGATATTGTTGGGGCTGATTAAGAGTTAGTGCTTAGAGCGTAGTTACGCCTAAAATAGGTAGATCCCATGGTCTGAATTCTGTTTTCCAGTGGAGAGGCACTGCCCACACTTTTATACCTATGAAAAGGTATCAGAATTGGCCATATTCTTACACAACTATTATGTTGTTTCTTGATATACAACTATCATGTTGTTTTGTAGTGCCTCCTTTATTTAGATCCCTCAAAAAGTTATATAGTTAATATTCCACTGTGTATGATAAAGTGTAGTGTGTTTTAGATCAAATAGCAAGGATAAGATAAAGTCTGATATAGCTATAGTGTTGTCTAATTGAAATAGTGTCTTTCTGATGTTGTGTAATCTTCATCAGTTTATAAACAGACCAACCAAAACTTACTAGTGTTTGTAGAACTTCTACATAAAAGAGCAAGATGTGTACATGGACAATGTGGATTGGTTTTCAACAAGTAAGTATTTACTGATGAATTAATAATATCAGTTAATTAATAAATGGTTAAGTTGTGGACATAGTGAATGTTTTCGGTGTCATGTATGCATTTAACTGATGATGTTTGCCCCATGTTAATGCAATAAAAAAATTTATATAGTAAATTATAATAAATTATTACTTGTATTAGTGTGATAATTGCCCTTATCATATTCTAATAACTTAAACAGCTACAATTTGATATAATAAATTGTAATTTAGAGTTTTTTTTTATTTAAAAGTTGCGTATATCCAAAGGATATTAATACATTTTGTTTGCAATTTCAATGCTAAAATAGCTCAAATAAGCTCAACTATCCTAGTTTACCCGATAGAATAATAAACAAACATCTAAAATGTTTGTCATATTGGTTGGTTAATACTTACCACATCATTAATTTCCATCCCTAATTTTGGAATGGATTTATCTTGTTTCGTGTAATGTGTCTGAAAGAGACTTGTATATAATGTAAATAAATATTGTGTTAAAATTTTATTTAGTCTTCAGTATTCTTATTGCTAATCAACACACCCACACATTATTATTGTTATTGCTATCGACCTATCCTGTGATTATAGTGAAATTGTCATCAATCAATATTGTAAAAGTCACTATATGTAAGTATATTAGAATAATTGTGTTAAGCCCTATAATTTATGAGTATATCTAGGGCATTATAACTTAATAATTAAACATACTAACCTAAAGAATATTAGTTTAAGTGATATACTAAAAGATTAAAAACCTAATATTGGTTCGATCAGTTCATTTGAATCCACAGATCTGTCATTCATTGGTCTTGATCACCTTGTTTCTGATTAATGGAGAAAGAAAGTTGGAAAGCTATTATGTTTATCTATTGAAAAATTACTCTTACTTATTGGAACTTAAAGTTTAGCATAGTTAGGGAATGTATAGAATTTATTGAATATGGTTTAGTGATTCAATTCAGTATTAAGAGCTATTTTGTGTGTGTTATGCTTGGGTAGTGGTAAAATCCTTCTCACTGACCCAAGTGTATCTTGTATATCACCCTTTACGCTATGTGAACCCTGAGAAGGATAAATTATATCAATTTGTGATAGGATTGGAATTTATAGTAAATTTGTATCCAGTTAATTATTGTAAGTAGAATGGAATTGTGTTACATTCTTCGTGAGATATAAGGTCAACCAAACCTTAAAGTATCTATTACTTCTTTTGTCTGAAATGTATAGTTGGTTTTGACTTTATGGTGAATATTCTGGTCTTGGTAAGCTTAGAATCGATATTTTATTTAATTGTCTTATGATTATTTAATTCAATGTCAAATTTATAGTTCTGTACATCATCTTTCATCATCATCATTCCTCTCATCTGTCATTTCAATCTTTCTTTATTCTTTTTTTTTCATCATAATTCATTATCCTAATTCACTCATCATTCATTAGCTCTTATTCCATTCTCATCTTAATCATCCATTAACTCTTACACATCTTCATTCTCAGACTCCTTTTATTTTATTATTTAATTATTACTTATTTTCATCATTCATTTAATCATTTACATCCTCATTCGCTTATTGCCTAATTTATACTTCTAATTCCATATTCATTCCATCGACCTAAGTATTATTTATTTATTAGTTTGACAATATGTTTATTTTATAATTTTTTGTTTGTTTGCTTGTTTGTGGATTTTGAGGCTAGCTTGACCAGAAATTATTAATCCACCTTGCAATTTTCTCTAAGATTATAGTTTCATGCGAGCTTAGCTAATAAAGAAATCATCTTTAGTTTATCATTTATTTTAGATATATATATTCTAGATTAGTTGTAGCTAGGAAAGTTACAGAGAAAGATATGATTTCCAAACGTGTAAATTGGACTAGTTAGATTAGGGGGAAAGGCTACAGGTAAGATTATAGCACCTAAAATGTGCGGTATGATTTATATATGATTATAGAAATGTGTAGACCTGATTGTCCAAAGATCAGAGGAGAAGGTTACAGTATATAATAAAGAGCATGCCAATATTTCTAAACCAGATTATTTTATTATGTTTATTTCTTTATTTTTTTATATGATAAATGCTATAAGAGAAAGCATTCAAATCTTTATCTATGATTATCTCCATTCCCAGACCGGTTTTGAGCTATGGTTTTCTTCAGTGAGGAGCTAGGATACCAGATTCAAAAATACTAACTGTAGTCAAGCATTTCTCTAATACTTAACTATTATGAAGGTCTGAAAGTTCTGATGTCTTCAAATTCAGCTCTCCAACTAAAATAGATATATGGGCCTGAACTAAATTCAGATACTCCATATATTAATAGCCATAGCAATTTAATATAGCCAAAGCTCAATAGCCAAAATTATAATAATAATATAACCAAGTCCATATCACATGACCTATATAGCTTGTATTTACCAATATGTAATAAAGAGCATGCCAATATTTTTAAACAAGCTTATTTTATTATTTTTATTTATTTTTTATATATATTCTAACATAGAAGTGTTAAGAAATTGATTATAAATTCTTGTTAACTTTAAAAAATATTAAGAGATCTCTTATAGGTTCCATTCACAAGATATAATTAATAATTTTTTTTTATAGATATTAAAACATACAAACGTTAACACGTTAGACATTGCCATGATTTTTTTACGTTAAGCATAAGATTGTCATAGTCTTTGTTACTTTCTTTTTTTTTTGGAACATTTTACCAAAGGATTAAAATTTGAGATCTTCCATTGATAAAAAAAACAAGTAGTGGAGTTTTTCCAAAATTACAGGGTACTAACCAACAGGGAATAATGTTTCCATAGCAGTAGTTATTCGATGGTTTGTGCAGAGACATCAGCAAATGCTTTATTGTAATTATTATAGGTTTACTGGAATTATATTACATTTATTTTAATTACAATTGTACTTTTATGGAATTTCTTGTATTTTTATAATAATATTTAAAAAAAAAAAAAAAAGAAATATGACAGTCTCTAATCAGCCATATTGTTTTCAAGGATTATTGGAGTCCCCTGAAAATGTATAATTAAAAAAAAATCTCTGTTAAATTTTCAGCAACGGGATTATACGTAAGTACCAAATTTTCCTATTAGTAGATATGCTTTTAAAACATTTATTGATGGTAGAATGAGTGTCTGTTTTGTAGTGCATATGTGAAGACTAGGTTAGTTCTGCAATACTTCATATATGTACAAATTGCTATATTATATATACAGTATATATAATTCGCTCAAAAAAATTGACATTTTAAATATATCCGAAAAATTTGTTTTAAAATGTTCTACATCTTGTTATCAAGTAATAATTACAAGCTGGACTATTTCCATCATATAATATTAATCGTTCTCCATTTCTTATGCTTGCTCTTAACTGTTATTAAAACAGGCAAAACTCTCTATATGTATTGCCACTCAGTGCAAGCCAGAGTAATCAAGGGATGCCAGAAGGCTTGTTATAAAATTCCCATCTAGTGCCTACTCATCCAATATTTCCAGACTAGTTTCTATATATAGTTTGTGTATAGATACTGAACTGAGTTCAGTCCTATGTGTCTATATAAGCTGATGAGATTGGAATGAAAATATAGTGTTTTTCAATTTAAGTCTCATAGTTTTGTAGTTAAGTAGAGATAAAAGGTGGCTGCTGGAGGGTTGCATTAGATGCCAAGATCTAGGTGCAGTGCTCTCAGATCCAAGGCTCCTCACTGATGAAGGCCACAAGCCAGAAACTAGTCTGGGGATATTGGATGAGTAGGCACTAGATGGGGGATTTTATGCACAAGCCTTCTGGCATCCATTGATGACTGTCTTGCAATGAGTGGCAATGCATATAGAGTTTTGCCTGTTTAGATATTTTTCAGTTCTTTTTTTCAAGTGTTGCCATTTAAACCTGTAACAGTAATATCACAAGAACTGGCCCTAAACATTTAGATCCAGATTCAATTTTCTATGCCGGTACTATCGCTGATTTGGCCAGCAATACCTGAAGAAGAAAGGAGAATAATACCACCCCAATGTTGTGCTGTATGCTAACTTTTGTGCCTTTCTAACAGCTGAAGATATTTGAAATCTTTAAATATTTGAATTTGTCTAAAGATATTGTGACAATTCACATTAAATGCAGGAAATAGTCCAATATATAATTTTTATTAAAACGATATTACTACAAACTTTTAGAGATTTGATTCTGTTTTTTTAAAACAGAGGCAAAACTCTCCATACAGCAGTGCCACTCAGTGCAAGCCAGAGTAATCACTGGATGCAGGAATGGCAAAGAACAGCTTCAGTATGCATAAAGAATGGTGATCATGCGATTTTTCAAAACACTAAGATCTACAGTTTTCATTTTAATTTAATATGTAAATAATTGTTTTTATATATTTGATTTTTAAAATTTTTTTTTAAAAACATCGAATTTACATTTTGTTTTTTTATTTTATATTCAACTTTAGTTATATGGTGACTTTGTATAATTTTGAAATGATCAATCTGCATTATTTTATCCAGAATTGAAGAACATAAAAGGGCGGCTGAAATAGCGAAAATCAAAGATTTTATAGAGCGTCAGCGAATAGAAAGAGATGTTGAAGCATATTTAGAAGAGCAAAAGCTTTTGGAAACAGTATACGATATTAGAAAAAAAGAAAAACATATTGATGCATCAAATTTTCCAAAAGTTGCTCAAGCTAAAGCAGCAGATGAGGAATATCGTGAAGAAGTAAAGATTAATTAAATTAATTAAAAATCCATTTCTGTTTAATATTACATTCTCATTATTAATAATATGACATAATGTAATGTTAATATTCCTACAGATAGAGAATAAAAGGCGTCACTTGTATCATGATACCATGAAGAAAATTGATAAATTAAAGAAAGAAAAAGTAAAACAGCTAAAAGAGTAAGTATATGTAACAAGAAAATGTAGTTAAGAAAAAATATATGATTTAGTCCAGGGATTGGCAATATGGCTCACGTGCCATGTGGTTCTTTGATTCCAATCTTGTGGTTCTTTTTATCATGACAAACATAAACACATTTTTTATTTCCTCTTGTAATTTTTAAATAAATATTCGAGGAGAGGAAAAATGTGCATTATGTTTCTGGAATTTGCTCTTATTATAGAATAGTACTTATCTTATACGATGAATATTTAAATATTAGATGAACTGTCAAAGTAATTTTTTATACTTATTCTTAAGACAATTTTTATTTTCGTTAAGATGTATACAGACTATTACTGAAATGTATGTTCAAATATATCCACAGCCATTCAGCAATTCATGATATGAACATATTTTTCACTGCTTTTCTTACGGGTCTTTAATGGGGAAGGGGGATTTTAACAAAATGGCTCTTTGTGTTAAAAAGTTTGCCGACCCCTGATCTAGTCTAATGATTTTTAATGAGCAAGTAAATAATTTTATGGCTTGACCCAATATATAGCACTAAGAATGTAAACCATTCATGGAATAAACGAATGCAAAAATATTCACAGAGGCAAAACTCTCCATGATCATGTGATGTTTGGTGGTTTAATCCAAACATATTGTTAAGATAATTCACAATCAAGATTCCTAAAGAATCATTTAAATGAACATCTAAATAATATCCATCTTTTGTTATAATCAATGCTAATCTATTTTGTCAGATAAAAGATAATCTTTAGGAATCTTTGCTATTTGAATTATTTTAGTAACATTTGAATTTGTTATGTGAATGGATTTATGATCTACTTCACCTTTCATTCAGGATCTAATTCATGGAGAAACAACTAAGATTATAGAAGATTATCAATTTCACTCTATTACAAAGCCTTCTCTTGTAAACTTTAGTAAACAATATATGGTACTGCTATTAAATTCACATCCAGTGCCATCTTCTCCACTCTCCATTCTAGTTTTTTACTTAAAGTCTTTATTAAAGAAGCTTAAACTTAGTGCATCTGGGAATGTGGATGAGATAGGACTGTATGTACATGAAACAGCATTACCTTATGCCTATTGAGGATTCAGGCTTATAACAAATGTCTGCAGTACAGTTAAGAAAACTATGTGATATTTGTTGGGTTTCATTTTTTATTGGATTTCAATAAAAATTTATTTTTTATATAAATCATCATCATCATCAACCATTATCAATCCACTGCAGGATGAAGGTCTCTCCAAGTTTAATCCATCTTCTCCGATCTTTAGCTTCTCTTCTCCACATCATCCCTTCACACTTTCTTATTTCATCCATCCATCCATCTCACATGTTGTCTCTTTCTGGGTCTTTTACAATCTCTTGGAATCCAGTTTAAGATTTCAATTGCCCATCTATTATCATCTCTTCTAGAAATATGTCCAGCCCAACTTCAATCTTTTAATTTTTTCAATGAGGTCAGTAACACCTGTTTGTTCTCTTACTCATACATTGCGTTTTTGATCTCTTCTTGTTACTCCCAACATGCATCTCTCCATACTTTTTTGAGTGGTCTGGAATCTCTGTATTGCTCTTCTATTAAGTGTCCAAGTCTCAGATCCATAAATAAGAACTGGTAAAACACATTTGTTAACAACCTTCCTTTTCAAACACATAGGCATATTTCCTTTTAGTATAAAGTTATTTTTACCAAAAGCACTCCAAACAAGTTTAATTCTATGATTATTTTCATCCATTATGTTTCCATCTGTATTAATAATCTGACCAAGGTATTAGTAACTGTTAACTTCTAATTCATCATAATCAATCTTTATTTTCATATTTTCTCAAATCAATTAAACATTACTTTAGTCTTTTTAACATTTATTTTTAGTCCTACTTTCATCTGATAACTCCTGCAACATTTCCCACAGCTCCGAAGCATTATTTGCAAAAACAACTACATCATGTGCAAAATCTTATCATTAATTTTATTGTTATTAGGACCTACTTGTAAATAAAAAGTTTTACTTTTATATTAATCTTTGCCAAATAATAGAGGGGATTTGAACAAAGACTTTCAAGTTTCTTTCAGTTATCCACTCCATCTTATACAACTGATACACATGACCACACCCATGTGAAAAAGATAAATGATCTCCAATATAAAGTTTGAAGATGTGCTATCTTAATGTAAATTGATTCGTTGATTATATATGTGTGTGGAGATGATGATCTGTATCAACTGAAGAGTGTTGGTTCAGCATGAAATACATATATTGGAGATCATTTATTTTTTTCACATGTGTGTAATCACGACTATTGGTTAAATGAGATAGAGTGGATAACTGAAGGAAGCTTGAAAGGCTGTATTGAAACCACCTCAAATTACATCTAAAGTTCAGTATTTACAATATCATCATCATCAACCATTATCAATCCCATGCAGGATGAAAATCTCTCCAAGTTCAAACCATCTCCGATCTTTAGCTTCTCTTCTCCAAATCACCCCTTTACACTTTCTTATTTCATCTATCCATCTCACATGTGGTCTCTTTTTGGGTCTTTCACAATCTTTTGAAATCCAGTTTAAGATTTCAATTCTTCATCTATTATCATATTTCTTCTAGCAATATTGTCCAGCCCAACTCCATTTCAGTCTTTTAATTTTTTCAATGAGATCAATTACACTTGTAACCATATATTGCATTTTCGATCTCTTCTTGTTACTCCTAACATGCGTCTCTCCATACTTCTTTCAGTGGTCTGAAGTCTCTATATTGCTCTTCTATTAAGTGTCCAAGTCTCAGATCCATAAGTAAGAACTGATAAAACACATTTATTAAAAACCGTTCTTTTCAAACACATAGGCATATTTTCTTTTAATATCAAGTTATTTCTACCAAAAGCACTCCAACCAAGTTTAATTCTATGATTAATTTCATCGATTATGTTTCTATCTGTATTAATAATCTAACCAAGATATTTGTAGCTGTTAACTTCTTCTAATGTTGAACATTACTTTAGTCTTTTTAACATTTATCTTCAGTCCTACTTTCATCTGATAACTCTTGCAACATTTCCTGCAGCTCTAAAGCATTATTTGCAAAAACAACTACATCATCTACAATATCAATGACTTAAATAATCTCTATTTAATTTCACTCCTTTAGATTCCTATTTCAATCCACAAAATACTTCTTGCAGCACTGAAGTAAAAAGTTTTGGAGATATGGAGTCACCCTCTTACACCCTTCTCAATGTTGACTTTCCTAGTATCATTATGTAATCTAATTGCTGCTGTTGCATTTTTATAAATATTCTTTAAAATATGACAATATTTTGGATCTATACCTTGATGATCCAATGCTTTAATGATTGAAGAAATGTTTATAGAATCAAATGCCTTTTCATAATCTACAAATCCAAAGCATAGTGGCAACTCATATTCGTCCTTTCTATAATTTCTCTCAATACCTGGATATGATCTACTGTACAAAAACAACTTTTAAATCTAGCTTGTTCTCTTAGTTAATGGGAATCCAATGTTCTCTATAGACAAGTTGTAATTATCTTGGTAAAATTTTTGTATAAAATTGATAAAGGCTGATAGGTTTGTAATTTCTAATATCTTTTTTATCACCTTTTTTAAATATTAATATTAATACTGCATTCTTCAAATCATCTATACATCTTTATCATTTAGACATTTGGTATATAACTTTGCTAAAAAAATATCTATTTCTTTACCTGCTTCTTTTAATATATCAATTATAATTCCATCATTACCTGAGCCTTTCCTTTCTTCATAAATTTAATTGCATATCTCACTTCATTTAAAATTCTGAGCAATTCAGAAGATATAATAGATATAGGAGGTACTTGTTCTTTATTATTATATAATTCTTGATAGAAGTCTTCTACCCATTTCATGAGGTCATCTCTCTTTTTAGTAATAGTTCCATCTTTTTTACTTATTGCAGATATAAATTTCCAACTATAACTGTCAGGGAATATAGACTCTTACCCTATCTGCTGTACAGGGCACCACTAGGTGATTTGAATCTAGAAAATTTATAATGTAGGCAGATAAACCTTGGGAAAAAATCCAGTTTTGACCATTAGCCCTTGCCACTAGCTCAAGGAAAAACAGAGATTTATAATGTAAATTCTTAAAACATATTTTAAATATTAAAAAAATAAAATAAGCCACTGCCAGTAATTATCACAAAATATTTATTTAGGCACATATAATTTTGAGAATAAATTAATATTGCTTTAGATTTTATTATTAATTTTAAATTTAAATTGTTATTTTAGTAAGTTCACACAGATGGACAGTTTATATAATATTTTTATTTTAGAATGTTGAGCATAGATAAGCTACATAGATTATGCAATTAAAACTTTTCAAAAATCTAACCCCAGGCTAAAAGTTGTAGCTAAACCAACGCTCACTTCCTGATATACAGACACAACCAAGGCAATAAGAAGATGTTAGCATAAAACCATGCTGACAGGAATGTGTGTCTGCAGTGTGATATTATTTAAAAGAAATGATTCTCAACCAGTACAGGAATGTGCATCTGTCTGGTGAAGGAATCATATATATAAAACATTAAAAAGAAATTCTACTATGGAGGGAGAGCGGTCTTTGCTGATTTATAGTCCCTATCCGAGCGAAAGGAGATCAGTGTCACAGAGAATGCTCTGCATACATTGCAGCATGATGACTACACCTTTGGGGCCATGCGTTCATTTGGGCACATTGCCCTGTATGCTAACATACTTCACATTCTCTCCACCAGCATTGACTCAACTACGAAACAAATAGTCTCTGATTAAACCCCTTTATACTAACAAACTTTAACGAATCTATGCAGCCATCTACACCCAACTTTAAATTTAATAATTTAGTTAACAAACAAACAAAATAAAAAGAAAAATGGAAATGATTAAAGCAAACATTATACATAAAAAGTATTAATAATTGATTTAGTTCTTTTAAGTTAGATAAGAGTTCATACTTTAGGTTACTAATTGAAAGTTTGTTTAAAAAATCGATCTATAAGTTCATATTGATAAAAGTTTATATTTTCCAGAGTAAGTATTTACGAATCCTCCTGATTGCGGCAGGTTTATGGAAGTCCATACTAAGTCTTATATTTTGTGTAGGTTCTCCTTGGAGATGAAACCACTGCTTGCCAATACTTTCAGGAAACACAACTGCTACAAGCCACTTTCTGGAACCATGGTCGGGGAAGACTCGGCCAGCATAAATGAAGGAAACTAAATCTAGTGTCGGACTCCTACATCATGAAGTCTGCACTATATAGCTAGCTGTAATACATAGTGAGATTAATAGTCAGATTATTTATAAATTCCATTACTTTGTCTTATAATTTTAGGCCTCCCTTATCATAAATCCTATGGATCAATCGAACATGATGTCACCAATCCTAAGATCCGGATGTTTTCCTTTCTGACCCATGCATGGCTTGGTGCTTGCATTGGTCATTCTGCTTCACAATCTTTATTTTTTTTATCTGTTATCTGACCTTTCAATTATTTAAGTGCCCCAAAGGCTAGTTTGCTTTACATTTAATTAATAAAACAATCATTTCCATTTACTATGATTAAAGATGATTCTTAAAATAGAAATTAATTAACATTTATTTCTATTTTCTTTTATATAACTTTTTACTAAAAGTATTAATCTTTAGATCTTTACTTTGCTTTTTTTTTACATTTCTTACTTTTAAATACTTTTTTTTTAAAAAAAAATAGTTTTCCATCTGTACTATAAATATATATGTTAAACATAACTCTTAATTTTCTTTTAGTTTTTAATAAATCAATTTTATTTGAGGTTTATTTTCCCCTTTATTTTAATTTTAAAATAATGTAATGGCATATGTATACGCTTACAATATATAGGTATAAACTTGAAATTTAAATAAATTAAAGAATTTTAAAAGACTGATTCTTTTAAAATACTAAGTAAACAATTTATAACTTTAAGATTAGAAAAAGATTATTTTCTAAAATGATAATTAGAGTAGAATATGTCATTATTTAAGTTAGATTTCCTTTATAAGATAAACAACAAAATTAATGTTATTTTTATAGTTTGTAATATATATATATATATGTAACGAAACTTAAATATATTCCAAACAACGGTAAACAATTTATAATACAATATAAATAAAAACTCAATAAAAACTCATAAAGAAATATTTTCGATTATATTCATAATCATTTTCAACTCAACTTTCAAAATGGAATAGATGATTCCATTTTGAAAGTTGAGTTGAAAATGATTATGAATATAATCGAAAATATTTCTTTATGAGTTTTTATTTATATTGTATTATAAATTGTTTACCGTTGCTTGGAATATATTTAAGTTTCGTTATTGTATTATTGATATTAGCGGACATTTATTTTGTTTTATATATATGTGTGTGTGTGTGTAACCCTCTCCCAACACCTCTCCTACCTTTCATAACCACAGATACAATGGATCTTTGACCTCCTTAATTATGTTACAATATATATATATAAATAAAAAACTTATTAAAGTTAGAAAGTTAACAATGCAAATTCTTGTATGGAGATTAAAATGAAGAATTGCCTAAACTGCTGGCAAGAAGAATGAACTAATCAACTGCATCGTTTAAAACAATGAATGCACCAGTATGAGTTGAATCAAGAATATTACCCTTGGAGTTTCACCTGTGCATGTGGACATATATATTGAAGCAGATCGTTTCCCATGGCATAGCGACTTCAAGTGCAGAGAGCTGGCCTCCAAACATGGGAACAGCCAGTGAGGACTCGTACAGGTCATAGTGATCTAAAGTATTATTTATGTATATGCCATTAGGCCTTATTATGTTAAATTATCGTATCTAAGTAGTTAAAACACTATTAAGGATTGTTCATTAAATTATCTTAAATATTAACTGTTTAGTAGTGATTTATACTTGTGGGGAGTGCACCCTTAGATCAGACAGATGTAGCAATTGGCACAATTACAATAACAGTTAAATTTAGGTAAAAGAACAACTAGGCAATGCAAATAGCAATCGATGAATTTAACATCAGTGAGGCAAGTAGTTGGCCCCTGTACGTTCAACATGCTTATTCATTAATAAAATTAAAGATGCTAAATATAAGCTTGCTTCATTATTATACTTTGCTGGGAGAGTAGTTATTGAGATAGCAAACAGGCTTCCTGAACCTCTAACTCCTTAATATTGTACATACAATCAGATTAAAGAGCATTTGTTAAACCACTTTAACCCCCAACCCTTGAGGCATCTTGCTAGACTGCAATTCCAAGCTTGGAACCAAGATTGGAATGAAGGTATGAAAGATTATGATAGTGCTCTTTGTAAGCTAGCAAAAAATTGCATCTATAAATTTTTCCTAGATGTAGCCCTGCTGGAACAATTTCTTTTTGGTATATGTAATGATAATATATGACAACAATTATTGGCCATTAGTGATTTAAATTATATAGAGACTATAAAACATGGGATAGCTTATGAACTCATGCTTGAGAAATCTTGAAAATTCGCTAAGTTCAAAATTAATAGCAAATCGCAAACAGATGTTTGGAAAAATGTAAAGAAAGAATGGTTGAAAAGTAATGAAAATAATGCTGGCAAACTGTGTTTATATGTTTTTGCTGTGGGAAAAAGGGGCACAAAGCCATAAAGTGTTTTCACAAATCAGAATGCTGCAATAATTTGTAAAAAAAAAAAAGAGGGCACATGGAAAAAAATGTGTAAAGAAAAATGTAATGATTACAACAAGAAAAATAATAAATGTTCATATCAGGAGCAGGCTATTCAGCATACCAATATTAAAAAAATGTCCGCTTATAATGACAAAATTATGTCATATTAATGGTCAAAAATGATAGTAGATTATCATTGATATCAGTCTGTGATTTGAATTCTGTTAATTCCAAGTCTAGGAAAAGACATTATACAAAAAACTAACCTAAACACATTAAATATGAATGGTAATGTCATTAGCATAAAGGGCATAATTGAAGCGCCAGCATGTGAAAGTCAGGGCAAAATTAATGTACTACCACTATATGTAGTACACGCCTCTATCAACCCCATATTAGGACAAGACTGGTTCAGTGAAATGGGAATAAAAATAATTATAAAATATTAATAGCCCTGAGAGAAAAAAGCTTTCTGAGGGGGTTAAGATGAATTTGGATAAAATAAATATATTCAGAGAGCAGAAACCTTTCCAACAGCCAGTACTTAACAAAAGCAAGTCAGAGAAGATCCATGATGACCAGAAACATAAAGAAATGAAGTCTAATGACATACGAATAAAACACAAAATTGTAACTCATTGGGCAGCTGAAGACAATGGCTACCAATGGATTATGAAGCAGTTTCAAGAATGCTGGCTGAAGAAACACCCTAGTTTTCTTCACAAAGAACTATGGAATGCCTAGAAGCAACTGTTGATATGCAAAGGTTGCATTATGAAAGGCAATTGTACACTGATTCTGGTCAAGGTAGACACCATATAGTAAAATGGCTGCATAATAGTCAGTGGGACATCAGCAGAGCAAAAACTCTAGTGCTTGGTGGCCAGATATTAGCATAGACATGAAAAATAAGGATTGTGATTTTCAAAGAAATACATTTTCTGATAGTAGTGAGTTGAGACATAATTAACAACATCCTAAAAGGAAAATAAAAAGACACATGTATCTTAATGACTAGGTACTGAGTTCGGAGATTAAAAATTGATCTCTGAACTTGGGGGAAGTAATGATAAGTTTGTGTATGTTTAAATGCACATATAGTACATATATAGGTATAAACTTTATGAGAAAAAGTTATAAGTTTAAATAAATTAAAGAATTTTAAAAGACTGATTCTTTTAAAATAGTAAGTAAAAGATTTATAATTTTAAGATTAGAAACAGATAATTTTCTAAAATGAATAAGTCTAATTAATGAGAGTAGAATACATCGTTAATGAAATGAAACAATGGAATTATATTTCCTATATAAGATGAACGTCATACTATAAAAATAACGCAAATTCTTATATGGAGATTAAAGTGAAAAATCACCTGAGTGGATGGCTGGAAGAATGTGCCAAACAGCTGCATGGATTAAAACAATGAATGCATTAGTACGAATTGGATCAAGTATAGTACTCTTGATTCTTGAAGCTTCACCTGTCCACACAAACATATATATATATATATATATATTGGAGCAGATCATCTCCAACGGCACAGTGATTTCATGTATGGAGAGCTGGCCTTCGAACATGGAAACAGCCAGCTAGGACTCCTACAGATTGTATTGATCTAAATTATTATTTATGTATGCCTTCGGACCTTATGTTAAATAATTGTATGTCTGTAAATAGTTCAAAACGCTATTAAGAAGTTCATTAAATTACTATATCTAAATATTAACTGTTTAGTAGTGATTTATACTCATGAGAAGTGCTCTTATACCAGCTAGACAGAGCACAGGGCATAAATCAACTTATACTTGCTAGTAAATATGAATAATTTGTTTTCTTGCTAGTAAATATGAATAATTTGTTTTCTTTTTAATAAATATGATAAATAGTCGGTATATCTGATCAGTTTATAAAACAAATAATAATTTTTGTTTTAAAATTTCTTGATTTGGTTGTCTATTTTGAATACATACTTTTGATACTGGTTTGAATTTGTCTTTATCAATAAAATTATATAAGTAATATGTTTTTTGTTTTTTTTAAATCTATCTTTCACTGATATAAATAAAAAAATAGGTAGTTTGGAAATATTATTTAATATATTCTTGAAATTATATTTTCACTAACTATTTTTTGCTAATTGTTCAATGCATAATTACCGGTGAGTATAACATATATATTTAATTGAAAAATATTTTGACAATAGATCTAGTGTCTGAACCTACCCTGACACATCTCTGAGGAGTGCCAAAGCACGAAACCATGATCAGGGGTTGGGGAAGGGTTCCTGACAGAGATATTTTAAGTGCTGGCTCTGGCTAAGCATTTATCATAAAGCTTGTAGAGGAATTGGCAATCCTCACTGTTTATAACTTACAAGCTTAATAGATAGGGTCATGTGATCTATGACTCTTATTTTGACAAATTTTGCATTAATCTGGAAATAGATTATTATTTTAATTCCTGAATATCACTGCTCTTTGCCCAAATAATCATTTGTAGCCACAAAATCAGATTTATATGAACTCATTTAACATATATATATTATTTATTGATTTAAAAAAAATACGATGAGTTTTGCCTGGGAGATCACGTGACATAAAGCTCCAAGTCAATTACTTATGCCATCTAACAACACAGGGCTTATTATTTTTTATTGTATCCTTAAAATTAACATTCATTCTATATTAATATACAATTTGTCTACATTTAGATAAAGATCTTAACGTATATTAATCGTTTTTGTTTTACATTTTTTGCTAGTAATATTTTGTTCTCTTTTCCTATTATAGAGAAAACATAAATAAACACAAAGTGTTGGAAAATTTAGCGGTTGAAATTGAAAATCAAAACCAAATGACTAATGCTCTTCTTCTCAAACAAATGAAAGAATTGGAAAAAAAAGAATCACGTATTCTTAAAGCTAAACGTGAAAAAGAGCTCAAACAATTTGAAGATCTTTGGAATGTGAGAGCAGAACAGGTAATAACAATTTGGTGATTTTGCTTATGGATTTAATTATTTTGAAATTTTAAAAAAAAAATTATATGTAGAATACTGAAGAGTTTTTTAGAGCTTATTTTATAATAATCTCACTAGAGGGCAATTCATTGCTCTGTTGGAACATAGTGATTGATAAAAAAAAAAAAAAAAATTAACAGTGTTTTCATATAATAAGTATGATATAGCTAGAATTGTATGGAAGGGAATGGCAGTAGCAGGATTAACATATGGTAATGTGTTACGTGTTAGTAAAGGGGTATTAGATTACTTAGAAAAAATACAAAGAGAAGTAGGAAGATATGTATTAGATGCAGATTTGTGGAAGGCAAAGGAGGCAATTCAAGGAGAAATAGGATGGTCAAGTTTTTATATGAGAAGGCAGTTTGTGGATAATAAGAGAGTAGCCAAAATAATATTCAATTGGGTTATGAGTAAAGGGCAGGCAACAAGATGGGTGAGAAAGGTAGTACAGTATGCAGAAGATTTTGGCTAAAAAATTTATGTCAGTGTACTTATACAAAAGGTGGGATGATTGTAGGAGAATTTTTGAGTGTTATAGTGGTAAGGAATGGGATAAAAGAATAGATGCGTTAATAAAGAATAGGAAGTTGGAGAGATGGAGAATTGCTACGGAGAATAAAAAAGAGTTTATAGAAGTAATCAGAATATTGGATGAGAGTTAATTTATGTTATTAACAAGGAAAGTAGTTTATTGTTTAAGGCTCGAACGGGATCTTTAACAACAAGAGAATATACATGTAAATGGAAAAATATGGGTGATTTAGTCTGCAAATTATGTAAGGAAGGCATAGAAAATATTAGGCATCTGTTGTTTGAATGTAAATGCCTGAAAGCAGAGAGGGTACATTTAATGGGTTGTGGAAGAATAAATATGAACAAAGTGATTATACCGAAAATGAGTTGTTGGATTTTATGCTGGGTTTGGGAAAAGGGGGATTTAGATATAAAGGCCATGGAGTTGACAAAGATTATGTTGTGGAAATGGGATGGAGCAGGATAGAGAAGAATATAGAAAAATTAGAGTGGGGAATGGAAAGATAAAGTGGCTAACAGGTTTTTCTGGGCATAGTGACTGAGAGATTCCTGACTCTGTATAAAAAAAGAAGTCATAGTACATCATATCACATAAGGTATTAAAAAGTCCATACAATATGCAAGGTTAACAGATAAAGAATTTATTTTTCTGTATTTGTATAAGACTTAGGATAAATATATGGAGAACATATTCAACATTTTCAACTATTATCAATTTATTACTAAATAAAGTTTTTGCCATGTTTAGTAGTCCATTCTTTTTGATCTCTAGTATCTCTTCTCCAAACATCAGCAAAACTCTTATTTCATTATCCCTTTCACATGCGGTCTCCTTCAATCTCATGAGATTCATTTTAAAATCTTTTTATGATCATCCACTATCATGTCTTCTAGAAATATGTCCAGCCCAACTCTATTTCAGTCTTTTAATTCTGTGATTCCAATTTCTCCTCTTACCCATTTTACAAACACATGCTTATGAGGGGAGAAAAAACCAGATAGATAAGTTGGTGGAAAAAATATTGTTATGGAAAATGAATACTGTATAAGTAATAACAATAGTTGCATAATAATAAAAATATATATATAAGCTATGAAAGAATGCATTATAACAGTAGAGGAAGTTTAATAATTAATTTAGTGAAGAACATGAGCTTTCAATTCAGACCAAGGAGGCAAATATGGAATATGCATGGACTATGGATCTAGATTGTATTGAAAGGAAATGATTGAGAAATAAGGTATGAAAAACAATCAGTACAAATTATATGGAGATCAATATATAAAAAAGGAAAGGGTCCAGAGATAGGGATTTGGTACTTTCCTGTTACCTGGAGCTATTTGATTTGGTTATATTAATTGTCATCTCTTGACTTCCGGTCTCCAAATAGACTTCAAATGCTGCTACATTCCTGTTACCAATTTCTGGAGCCATCAGAGTTTCAACTCAGTCTGCCAGTTTAAGATATATATCGATTTTAATTCAATATTTTACATGAACATTTATATATATAAAAAATAATAGTAAAAGTCATGAAACATTGCTAAGTAAAAAAAATAAATTCATTTATTAAGATTTTTTTCATTAAATAGTTTATTTATTCTGCTTCTTACCCACATTTAAAAATGAATTCTCTTTGCCTTTTACCAAAGGAGAACTTGTAAAAGAAAGAAATACTGCCAGCTAGGATGATGAGTCAAAGAAATCATGAAAAGGTTCTGCTTTGGTTTATGTATTTTCTGGAATTGCAGAAAATCCATTTACCTAAAAAGGTCAACATCCATCATGGAAATTGGTTCTCCAACAATCATCTACCACTCATAACAGCTGTTTGCTTCTATTACCGGGCCAAGGAATTGGCATTGAGCAAGTTCTGCAAAGAGGAATCAGGTATGAACAAAAAGATAACATACTCAGAGGAACACTGCAAAAGCATTTGAATTTGTACTTGGCCAAGTTCATTTAGAGAATGGAAATCAGAGATAACAATGTATTCGAATCACTTTTGGATGCAACTAAAATTGTCTGGTCTACAGAATGTAAATTATAGGTGATATTTTACCTATACATTTTTTTTTTTTAAAAAAGGAGAAATAAAAAAAAATCGAATGGCTCCAGATAATAGAAAAGTACCAGATTTTTTGAATTTCATTTAAAGGAATATGAGGTTAGGATATTGGAGCCCCTCAACAGTTCTTGTCAAAATAGAATGGGAGAATGATTTGGTGATTGAAGATTGAAAGATAGCAGTAAAAGAAGGAAACAGGTTCACATAGATATGCAACAGTTTTAGAAGGAAAGAATGTTCAGTTTAGTTAACAGTATCTGCAGAGATATGACCTACGTAAAAGAATTTCTGAAAACAAACCATCATATATGACAACCCACATATATGCAATGATACATAATTATTTACTGATGAGTTCTTAAATTTAAAATATCATTGGACATACATGCACCTTAATGAAAAGATTAAATTTTATGATCATCATTTTCAAATGCTACCAGTCCACTGCAGGATGAGATTCTTTTCAAGTTTAATCCAGTTTCACTTCACATTACAATAACAAGTTTGCTTATTCTATCCATCTACATCACATGGTCTCTTTGTAGGTCTTTTGTAATCTCTTGGGATCCAGTTTAAGACTTCAATTGTTACATCTATTATCATCTCTTCTAGCAATATATCTAGTCCAGCTTCATTTCAGTCTCTTAAATTCTTTCAGTAATGTTAATAACACCAATTTGTTTTCTTATCCATGTATTTTATTTTCACTTCCTTCTTGTTACTCCTAACATACACCTTTTCATACTTCATTAAGTGGTCTAAAGTCTTTACATTGTTCTTCCATTAAGTATCCACGTTTCAGATCATTAGATAAAATCTGATACAAACACATCTATTAAAATCTTTTTTCAAACACAAGCATATATCCTTTAACTATTAAGTTATTTTAACCAAAACCACTCCATTCAAGTTTAAATCTATGATTAATTTAATTTATTACCTATTTCCATATGTATTAATAATATGACCAAGGTATTTATTTGTAATTGTTAACTTCTTCTAATTCATGATTACCAATCTTATTTTCTTCTGAAAAAATCAATTGAATATTTAATCTTTTTAGCATTCATCTTTAGTCCTACTTTAATATATAATCTGATAATTCTTGTAACATTTTCTGAAGTATTATTTGCAAAAACAACCATGTCATCTGCAAAAAGTGTAACTTAAATAAATTTTTAAATGCTTTTTATTGTCTGACAGTTTCGACTATGTAGTAGCCGTTTTCAGAGCTATTTCTGAAAACTGCAAAAAGAAGTGAAGGTTTCAAAAATTTGTTTACTATATGTAAAAAGGAATGAAAAAGCACCTGAACATATTAAGTAATTTGAAGATATAAAAAGAAAGTAAAAAGTCTCTGGGTTGCTTTTATTATTTAAACATTATTGTTTTAAAATGGAGCCCTAATTATTACAGCTATTTCATTCTCATTAATGTTTTATTTTTAGATAAAATATGTAAAAGTTGCAAGTGGGTTACTTTAATAAAAAAAATAACCACTTTAGAAAATCTCCTTCAAGTAGATGACTAAAATTTAGAAGTGGATATATTATTTTATATATTTCCAATACTTATCCATAAAGATGTTGGTATCTCAGTACCACATTATTCTTTTACACTTAAGCTGCAACAAATAACGATAATCTTTCTCCACTCTTATACCAATTCTGTATAAAAATTGAATAATGGTCATTAGATCGGCATAAAAAAACAAATTTTCTAAAACCTGCTTTTGTCTAGTTGTCTTTTTAATGCAAGAAAAAAGTGTTGATTTGGAAAATTCTCCATCAAGTGGCTATGGCCAGCTTTTACACATAAAATTATGACCTGTATTTCCCAGCCATGATAGCACGCACCATTTTATGATTATTAACATCCAACTGAGTAACCTCTTTTAAACTGTGACCTTTATACTACTGTTAAAATAGTTTATAACCCATTTACCAATATTTGGCTATCTGTGAATTGGATGTCTAAAAAAATCCTCAAGTATCTGAACATTCCCCCCCTATATTCCACCTGAATATGGCTGACAAATGTGCTAACTACTCAAAATGCTTTTAAGATTAATAGTCTGAACAGCATAAAGTGATTAAAAAGTGATCACTGAATGAGCCCACAACTTTTTACCAGATCAGTTAGTAATAGAAATCATTTTTCACTGATTAGATCTAAAATCCATTGATTAATCATTGACAAACTTTCCATTCAGTAGTGCCACCCAATGCAAGCCTTAGTAATCAATGGATGCAAGAAAGTTTGTGCATAAAATTTCTGTCTAGTGTCTAAGCACAAGATAGGGATTTTATGCACAAACCTTTTTGCATCCACTGATTGCTAAGGCTTGCACTGGGTGGCACTACTATAAGGAGTCTGTTACTGTTTCAACAACTAGTATAGACATAAGAAATAGTGATCATGTGATGTTTAATCATTGAATTAACAATATTAATTTCCGAGAAAGGAAACTTTTATTCCTTGTTGGATCAGTATGATTAATTTCTTCTTGGAGACCATGACACATTTGTATGAATAGTAAGCCTTGGCCAAAAATTGTTATATTTCTGCTATAAATCAAATGGTCTGTTAAATTTTTGCTTAACACATGGATTGACTTTCACATCTTGTTTAGGCAGAAAAATTATTATTAAAGGACTTGAATGCATCCATGTTCAAAACAATGGCATTTAATAGACTGCATTATAGTTAGGAGTCAAAATACAAGTGAAGTCGACATTATAAGAACATTTACAATTGCAATTCTATACTAGTATACTGTACTCCAAGTTTGAAATGACAATTGTATTAAAAAATAGATCCTATTTCATTTGTATTCATAAAAATTTGACGCTAATTCTTTATATGTAACTTGTCTGTGCTAAATTTTAGTAGCCATTAAATACTAAAATTGCTAATTTGGACATTCAAGATTATCATGTTACTGAGGCATGGAATTCTTTTAAGGAGAGTGTTAAATATAAATTTAGTTTGGATTCATTAAAAAGAAGAATCGATTGTTTTCTGATAATGATCTTATTATTAGAAAACACGTGATATTTTCTGTATGGCAGAATAATGGATTAAATGTGGAACTTTGTAATCAGCCTAGAAATTTAAAGGAAAAATTTCATTGAAAGATAATCTGTAAAATTCTAAAAATATTATAATAAAACTAATTAATATGTTAACTTTATTTAAATATTCCAATTACATTCATTTATTAGTAATAGCACACACGTTTCAAAAGTTATTCTTCTTCTCTCTTCTTCAGATGTTGCTGGCCTGACCAGTGACAGTACTAGCATGGGAATCGAACCTGAATCTAGATTCTTGAATTTTAAGGTACTGCTCTAACCAACTGGCATTATAATTCAGCTGGTTAGAGCATTACTTTAAAATTCAATATTCAAAAATCTAAGGGTTCAGGTTCGATTCCCATGCTGATAAAGAGAGGAGAATACATCTCAAAATGTTGAGCATATACTAACCTGGGTGCTATTATTTAACAGTTGAATAGTAGTAATTAATTTATAGAGTGCACAGAAAGCTTATGTAAATAGTCTGAACAGGGACTAACCTGTATTCAATGCGCTTTGAATACAGGTTAGTGCCTGTTCAGACTATTAACAGTTGAATGTAATTGGAATATTTAAATAAAGAAATTTTTTTCTAGACATTCAATACTTAATATTAGATAATTAATATGTTCATCTTGCTGGATTTGCTATCTTAATATAAACTGAGCCCTGATTGTGTATATGGGTGGAGGATTATGATCTGGCTCAACTGATGAGTGCTGGTTCAGCAAGAAATACATATATTGGAGATCATTTCATATGATCATGGATATTGGTTGTATAAGATGGAGTGAATGTCTGAAGAGAGCTTGAAATCTGGGTTCAAATCCTCTCTAATTATATCTACTAATGTAAAATCAATCATCATCGAATTAGACAAAGTTTTTCTAAAAAAGTATATTATGATGACATCAAGTATAGTTTTCATGAGAGTAGCATATCCCATTTACATTGTAAAGATTATCTCAGATATACCCAAGTGTAATACTGCTTTCATTGGAAAGACATAAAGAATAGAATATGCTGGAGACTTACAAGATATTGAAGTATTTCAGAAAGAAAAGTTTGCTTTAAAAGGTAAGAGAATATTATAAAATAACGAGTAGAATAATGGATAAGCATCTTCATATATGGACTTATCTATAAATCACAGATAATTTTTGCAGTCAAACATCAAAGCAAAGTTTCTTGAGCAAAAGTTCAATAAATTCTATAATTCACAGAGCTGTCTGAATTATTCACTACTCATTAAAATGATTATCTATTACAAAGAGTACAATTTATAACTCTGTAACTTCTGTTGGGTACTGACTAGTTATACATTTATTAATAAAATTATATATATAAATGTGTATGTGTGTGCAAGCTGATCAATACAGGCAATGTTAAGCCTCTCTAGAAATAGTTATATACAGAAAAAAAATTAGAATAACTGCAGATAACATTCTAATTTGCATTATAATTGTCTAACAATATGCAAATTAGTAAAACTTTCTAAATGAAAAGAGACTGAGTAGTAGAATGGAGATGGGGAAAAAGTGAAGTGAAAAAACAGACTAGTGAAACTTGAAGAAGAGATTGATAGCTGATGGTGCAGTTGCAGACAAGTTATAGCAATAGAAAAGAACTACAGTCAAACCTAATTAGACCGACTCAAGAGTGAATAGCAAAGTGCTTACTTAGAAATTGTTTGTGAATGAGCATCTGAATTTACGAGAGTTAAAGAAATTAATAGTTATTAAATAAAAAAACTTGTGGAGTTAGAGATTATCTCTAATTATTTATCTAATGATAGATCAGGTAATAATTCTACCTGAGGGGAAGCAGTTATTATACTATGAACACCCTGGGATAATAAGAATGGGAGAATTGGCATGAAGTGGTCTCAAACAGATTTAAAAAATGTCAAGCTTACCAACAAACAGCAAGTTTTCCTGCTAAAAACATTTCCATCATCATGAGGCTAAAAGAGAATGGGAAAGAGGTCATTTAGACCATGTTGGGCCATTCCACAGATATATTTTTTTAATAGTTGTAGATGCCACAAATTCATTCAAAATGGATAGAATATCGCTTAGTAAAATATATCAGTACAGAGTGTAATAAGTCTTAAATGAACTTTTTTTCCATACACAGATATTCTAAGACTGTAATATTGAACAATGGCATGACAGATTTCCTTACTGTGAAGGGGATAATGCATGAACTTACACTGCCATTTCACCATCAATCGAACAGCATTGCAGAAAAGGCCGTCCAACAGTTGAAAAGTACTTTAAATAAAATTTTTTCTGACATCCATAAAGTACTAACAATAGTAATGTTTTACCAATACTTCATGCCATGTTCTATTACAAGAAAAACACTTGCAGATTTATTAATGGAACACCACATAAGGACGTATTTGTCTGTTTTAATATCAGGTAAAATTAAAAAGAGACATAAACTTAGAATTAAAACAGACAATTTGGAGAAAAGGTAGTTACCAGGAGAAATAAGTAAAATAGCATCTGCACAAGTACAGGATAGGATTAGAAGATATAATTTTGAGATGGCGTATAAATCGTATTAGAGAACATCAAATTGAAATGCTAGAAAATATACCTATTACTCAGATTATGGATAAAGATATTAAAATGAATGTTTCTACAAATATGGAGACAGAAATCTTTGGAAAATTTTCAGTTTAGATTTACAGGAGCTAATTACTTCTTCAGGTAATGAATTAACTACTGACGAGGAGGGACCCATACCACCACCCACAACAGCTAGGCTATAAAGAAACCAGTAGAGTTACAAGATTTTATTTGCAATTAAAACTGCTTATTTCTAGAGTGAAGGGAAGATATTGTTGTGTACGGACTCATTATGTATTTATTAATAAAGTTATATGATATGAGTGTATTAATGATTCATAGTTTAAAAGTGTATGTACTTCTTTATGAATGACTGCTAATGATGATTAAAATATCCACAAATTTCTACATAAATATTAAGTGACTTTTATCTTCCAAGAAAAAAATCTCATCTGTCAATATCTAAGATTATTAAATACACTCACACATGGGCCAATATATTAACATGCACACATTTCCTATAAATGATTAATAGGGCCATTATATTAATCTTGGGTTTGCTTCAATTGATGATTTCAAGTCACATAACATTTCTAGTAATATCATTGGCTACCTGCCAAAAAAGCTGTTCCTTCAAATAAATCCAACACCCATTTGGAAGCCTTTCTGTTTGTTGCTTTTACTTTCCGATGTTTGTAATTAACTCAGCATGGAGTAGATAATCTATTAATTTGTCACAGTCTGAATAAAATGCCAATATTGACTCTTACAAATCATTGTATGCATACTTAGAGCATCACACATTTTGGAACTACAACTAAGCTGTTTTAATTGATTTCATCACCCCATCTTTCCAATTTATCATGATAAATAGAATGACATTTTCAAGTAAATATTTCCTCGTGCAAATATGATTGAAACATACTGGTAATTAGTTTATATTTAGCATAACGGATGGTTTTCTTGAAATTAGACCTGCAAGCCTTTTATTGTCAGTCACAATTTGATTATTATATCTTAATTAAATAATAATGTGATAGAGAAAATGTTTAAATTAATAAGATAAAAAACTCTGTGAAGTATTTATTACAAAGCTGGTTGTCACATGCATATTTAATTCAATGGGGCAAGGTTTATATAAAATGGAATTAATTCATTTCCTATATGATTAGGTTATATTAGTACATCTGCTTAATAACTTTAAAAGGCAACAAACATATTAGTAATTCTAAATTCTTTAATGTTTTTAATAAATATTTTACCATTACTACTCATGAATCTGAGATTTGGACAAGTAGCAGAAGAATGGAGAGATGCATGTTAGGAGTAATAAGAAGAGATCAAATACACAATATATGGGTAAGAGAATAAACAGATGTTAATGACATTGTTGAAAGAATTAAGAGACTGAAGTGGATTTGGGCTGGACATATTGATAGAAGAGCTGATAATAGATGGATAATTGAAATCTTAAACTGGATTCCAAGAGATTGTAAAAGACACAAAAAGAGACATGTGAGATGGATTGATGAATTAAGAAAGTGTGCAGTGGTAATGTAGACAAGAGACTAGAGATGGATTGAACTTGGAGAGGCCTTCATCCTGCAATGGATTGATGATGTTTGATAATGATGATATGTTAATAGTAAGGTTTGCAAATAAAATGGGATTAGTATAATTTGTCTAACTGGATTATATGTGCACTTGTTAATTATAAAAACATCATATTTATATAAATGTGTTTTCTCTCACATTTTTAAAATAAAGCAAATGAAATCAATGCAATATAAATAAGACTTAAAAACTGATCCTGTGAGTCTTTGCTGTTACAGTTCACTTGAATGCATCATTCATAATGTTTTATATACAAGTGCTTCAAATGAATACATTTATATTGCCTGTATTGATATTTGAAATATTATCAAAGTTCTTAATGTACAAAGCTATTTCTATAGATAACCTGCTTCAGAATTATTGATGATTTGTGAAGACTGAAGTGTGGGACTGTGTGTTGGATCTTAGATATTATGAACCTTTGTTTATCTTTCAATAATCTTAATAAATACTAAAGGATTTGTGATCTGATGGTTAATATAATCAATCTGTTATGACTATGGCTAGCGGCCAAGTCTAACCTAGATAATTCAAGTGGTCTGTATTTCGCCATTAATGATTCATGGGTGGCAATTGGTTATTCTTAGAGGATGAGATTCTCATTTAATCTGAATTTGTCACATGAATTTCATACACTAACTCAAAACACAAATGTTATATGATACATATTTACCAGTGTTTGGGAAGGGGTATCTATCCTACAAGCACTGTGTCTATAGTTACTATTATTTTACTTAATCACATGAATAGTTGCTTAAGTCGTATGATTTTTAAGCATCAGCAATGATAGGGTGAACCTCAACAGTCTTTGATCCTTCAGGGTTTGCTTCAAATAATTGATAAATAGTACCTAAGCAACAATGTCCTGCTGCCTCATGGGATAAAATGCTAGCCAATCAAACAGTGCACAACATTTCCAGCACAAAGTCTTTTCTATCTCTCACGTTTTATTCTTTTTTCTTACCATCTGCAGATACTTAAGATAGTATAGGATCGTGACCATCTGGAATTACATATTTGTGCAACTCTATTGCCATTATTTAATTACAAACACAACACAATTTTGAGTTCAATGGGTTTTTTTTCCCTGATGTTCTTCCAAAATCATTTTTTCCCACTCTAATTCAAAGCCGTGTATTGTTAAAAGTTGAGAAAATCGTGTTTGTATCACTATTCTTACATTTAATAAGACTGACATTATTAAAATGTATAATTATTGATCTTACATTAAATCAGTATAATTATGTCATGTTTTCCAGTCACAGTGTGATTTTAGACATTCAAGATAAGTTTTTTGCCAAGAAAATGCATTAAAAAAAAAGTCCCATTAAGTGTGATTTATATATTACTTTTATCAATATAGTTGATATTTGATGCAGTTAATGAAAAAAAATTATGGGCATATTCAAGAATAGCAGTTTTCATGTAAATTAATTCATATAACTTCCTGTAAAGGTTTGAGATGAATTATTATTAAAGGAAATAGAAAATCTGAGATATTGAAATGAAGTGCTATGTAACAGGGACCCTTTGCATGATAGTTCTTAGTTGTCTATTCTTATGAAAGAGATTTTTGGGAGTTTATAACTTGCTTGAAAATGCAGGCACCAAAACGATATGGTGTTTTTAATTTGAACCCGAATAAAAGCAAGAACAACAGTCTGATCTTTTTAGCCTCCAGATTTACAATATGCCGATGATTACTCTTTTCTTGCCAATTTAGAGAAAAAAGATTTTGATTTAGTAATTAAGTGCTTTATCAGCTGATGAGAATACAAGTTTTAATATAATCACTTTAAAAAGATGAACTTAGATCTTAAAACTTCTATGTGCCATTGCACTAAAAAGTAGATTATGTCATCACTGTGACATATTGAATTGGTTTTATATAGACATTATTCTGCTAAATTTATTGTACGATGATAAGACATGGAAGTAACAAAGACATTGCAAACAATTTCATCTACTGATGCTTCATAATATATATCTTCTAAGTGCATAAGACCTATCAGCATGTTCTTCAGCCTTCTGGATATATGAATTATCATGCTAAAACATCTTGTTGGATTGAGCATATGAAGTGATTGAACATTATTTGAAGAACTTTTGATACATGATTAACTTAAATATCTCATCTGGAGACTCTCATGAATTGACCTCCATCGTTTAATGTAATGATATAGTGGTGGGTTTGATCTACAGGTACATGGATTATATCTAAATTCTGATGCTCAAACTTCATAAGACCTCCTAAGCATCAAGCCATTTGATTATTTTGATGATAATAATTTCATTAAAAAAGTTTTTAGGGTAATGTCAGATTCTATTAAAGTTATAAAGATTAACTCAAAAACACAAATAAACTTTTTTTTTTAGCAAGATATTCCACAATGGATTTAAAATCTGACAAACCCTCATATCCTGTTAGGATAAAGAATCACTGCACTTTTAATTGCTGATGCGTTATGTCAAAAATTTAAAATTCGTTGAGGAAAATGTATGACTGATATTTAATAAAATTATATCTACTGTCCATTGTGTAAAATATTCATCGTTGGTCAAAAAAATGCTATTTTGTTTCATGGATTGTCTAAATTTTCTTTATAACATGAGAAATATATTGTAGTACATCTAAAATAAAGACAAAAATCCTTTGAAGAAGACAAATAATACCAAATCATTCATCAGACTTGTTAAACCAAGATATAATCAACCTTTCTACAGTTAAAATTTTGCTCAGTTGAACTTTACATATATTACATGGTGGGATTATCTGCATTCTAAGATCTACTGTTTGATTAGAGCATTATGTAGGTATGATGAAATCAATTTTATCAACATTATATTGAAGTACTTTATCTTGATGGTGTATTGAGTACACCTTGTAATTCTTATATCTTGCAAAATTCTTCAAACATTGCCATAAGCGATATCGAAAAATCTGCAAGGAAAAATTTTCCTGTTTTTACAGCAAGGCTAAAATTTGACATATTGGGCACTTTGCCTTCTATATTATTTCCTTGCGAGGATACTGCTGAAGATAAAAAATAATGGAGAATTATAATTAGACAAGGTATTGAAGTCTTTTAGAAAAAAAATAATAATAATGCAGATATTAAAAGAAAAATATATATATTTATATTTTTACTTACATGTGATTAAGTATAATGATAGGTCATTAGAGCTGAAGATCTATGTTTTGTAACTGTTAGCGCCCCTAGTGCTCAAACTTATAAACTTGCGAGCAGTAATCTATTTCATTATTTATTTACATTTCATGGATTATAGTCATTACAAAACTAATCAACTTCATTTTTCTTTTGGGATAAGAATGATTATTCATTTGAGCGATCACTATATTATATATACATACACAGTATATCTGTTTTTACTTATTTTTAGATCAAAATGAGAATGATTACAGAATATATGACCAAAACAAAGGCATTTGATTTTTTTGCTATCATTTTCCATCTTTAGTGATACATTACTCTCCAAATGTAATTCATTTTCTTCAATCCATAATTTCTCTTCTTCACACCACTCTGAAAGTTCCTTTTCATTTATCTCACATTCTCTTTCTAGATCTATTAGTCTTGGGATTCAGTTTAAGGCTTTATTTGTCTATCATCATCTCTTCTAGCAATATATCAAGCACAATCCCATTTGTTTTCTTGATTTTTTTGATGATGCTTGTTTGTTCTTTCATCCGAGTTTTTTGTTTTTGATTCTTCCTTATATCCAAATATAATATACAAAAGGGGAGGGGGTATTATGGTAACATGATTAATACATCTATCTACTTTGACTATGATTTTAAATTTGAATCAGGATCTTTCTTTTTTTTTTTTTCAGATGGTTACTGAATTTCAAACTTTCTATTTTTTTTAATAAGTAGCTAGCTTCCAGCTATGTGTCCAATAATTGGTCACTAACTGGGTGTTCAGTTGTTTTAAATAAGAAGAAAGCAAAACCATCAATTGCAGTTGTTTAGTCTGGAAATGTTTTATTTTTTCAGTCGCTTAATTTTCCTTTATAATGGGCCTTTAAAAGCTGTTATCACCCCATTGAAAGGCACTAATTTTTTAACCAGTTCACTATTATTTTACAGGTATTTATATTGCTTTATTAACTTCTTGAATTTCAGTAGGTTTATACCTTTAGATTAAAATTTGATTAAATTATGCTGTTTACAAAGACACCTTCACACTATGGACAGTAGTGGGTGTGAATCTTGTATGTGACTACAATTTGTTAAAAAGAATTTTCACATTTTCTATGGTATATATTTTATATTTGAAAAATATTTATTCATCTACATAAAAATTCAGTAGTTTATTTATCTTTTCTTATTACTGTAGGTCAAAGAAATCCGAGAAAAACGTTTACAAGAAGAAAATTTAAAAAAATTTCAACAGCAAGAATATAATGAAGATGCTGACAAATATCACCAGGAAGAAGCTGAAAAGGCTAAAAGAAAAAAGGAGGAAGTTGTAAAACTAAAAGAATTCTTGAAGCAACAAGACAATGAAAGAAAAGCAAATGAACAGAAGTTACGCGATGATGATCGGAAAATGTTAGAAAATATTTTCCAAGAATTACAATCAGAAGAAAATGAATTTCAAAATTATGTCACTCCAATTATTGAAACTTTACGGAAGCAAGAAAATGATATCTTACCTCTACTAAAAGAAGCAACTCCTGGTATTGGTGGAGGTTTGGGACCATTGCTCAAGGAACGAGGTGGAATACGACCTAGTTACTTGCCAGCATTAGGAATGCCGACACAGTTAGGTCGTATACATAATGAAGAAAACTTGAGAATGCAAGAGCATCTTGAAGGTACGATGAACTCTTACCAGAAACTAGGATTTATATGGTGAAAATTATGAAATAATTTAGTAAATTGTTTAAGGATTTTCATTACATAGTCTCTTAATTATATAAATGTTATTTGTAATAAATAAAAATTGTAAAAAAGTTATAAATGCTTTCATGATAAAGCAATTTTGCAATGCACTCTATTTAAATCATTAAATAATATGCAATGTGTTAAACTCTTACATTAAATATTCTTATTACTTTAAAACCCTCTGCAGTTTGGCGTAGTTGTGTCCAACTTAAGTTGGAAGATCCCAGGGTCGATTCTGGATCTCGAACTTGTTATCAACTGTGAGCAATAAAACCATATCCCTTTTTTTTTTATTAGTTTAAAAATAATTTATATTATTAAATCTAATATTTTGTTGGCTGGCAGTTTGTATGAAATTTCAAGCACAAGAAATCGCAGAATTGGTCATAATTCTTCGACTCTTAGCTCTAGATTTCATCCATCTACTATTGCACTAAATCACACAGGGCAATTTACATTATTTGTATAATCATTAATGTTTTTATGACAGCTTTCATCTGAATTCTAGACATCATAAAAATCTGTCATTAAAAATAGACAAACTATTTAAATTAATTATATATCAAAAGAAGTAATAATAAAAATACAGTAAAAAATTATAATAAATCCTAAATTATTAAAATTTGAAGAGAAGGTTGCTAGAAGTCTTTTTTTTTTTTGTTTGGTTCTTAATTTGTTAAAAATAGATATATATATATATTTTATTGATAATACAAAGAATCAAAATTATATTCACTAGTAACATTGCATATGAATGTTAAGGTTTTTAAATAATTCTAATAATCATCTTTAATCCCATTTTTGCTCCCGAAAGCATTCCATTTTATTTTTATGCACAGACATTCTCTGCCAAAAACATTAAATCATCTAAAACTCAATCATATCTGATTGCTTAAATTACTTTTTAATCCTGAATATTCACCAAAATGATTGCTTAAATTACTTTTTAATCCTGAATATTCACCAAAATCACTCCAGTCTTCAACAATCTTTCTTTGTTGCAGCGTTTTTCATTCAGTGCCAAAAATTATTTCTTTTCTACAAGACTTTTTTTTATCATATACAAAGTCCAAATCTGACATATGTACATGAGCTTATTTTATAATGTAGCCCTAAATTTGAGATGCTACAAACATTTTATTATGGGGTATAGCAAGAAATAAAAAATTTATAATTGTAATACTCTATCATGTAGTTGCCCTGCTTAAACTTTGGATAAATAAGTCATCATGCATATAAGCGAATTATTGTCTTATTGTGTGAGAGGAAATTCCAGTCTCATTATCATTTTGTTCGATTAAAAAATGGTTACTGTTCTTCTGAACTGCTTTATTGTTCTGTTTTTAAAAGTGTTAGTTTCTTTTTTTCAAATACCACTATACAAGCCATAAATATTACTTGTCTTCATGCTGCTAGATAATGGAAATTTTTACTTATGAACTTTCTTTCTTGCAATATTCAATTTTTTTAAAAAAATATTAATATTCTTTAACTTCTACTTAAAATAAAGATAAGAAAACAATTGGTTTATCATTCATGAGTTCATACGAAGTTCGAGCATTAGGAAGTGATAGAGCTGGGCTATCATTGATGAAACTTGAATCCCCCTCTGCCTCTTTACCTTGCATTAAACTATGCAGAGCAGAATAATTTTGTAAATAGTACCTTTGCCCCTTTTTTGAAGGATGTTTCCAATAAAAATTTTAAAAAAATTATAAAACGTATCCCCACCATTTCTTAATAAGTGGAAAAGATTTATTACTCTTGGTTCCGTTCTCATTTCACTTTCTTTAATTAAAAACAAAATAGAAATACTAATATTAGATATGATTACTAAAGGATGAAGAAAATCAAAACCTTTATTAAATTCAAAAATAAAAAAAACAACAAGTTGCAATGAGTAGAATGTAGTAGGATGACGAGAATTTCTTTTGGAAACATGTTGCAAAGCTAAAAGAAATAACATGTTATTGTGTTGGGAATAATCTTTAATTAAATACAATTAGATTTATTTACCCATTTCAATAATGTCTACTTTCCTTGTTCTTGAGGGCATCATAACATTAGCCATAGAGCTTTCATAATTTGAGATATTTGGGAGGGATATCACTGGTAACAAAAGAATTTTACAAACGGACCAGGTCTTAATGGGGTAGAAGCCAGACTAAGAGAAATATTATAGTTGTGTGCATTGTCTTTACTGAAAAGTCTATGATTGAAGATGATTTAAGGATAAAGAGTGATTTAAATGAGTCAAGAAATTATAAATACAGTAATAAGTTACTTCTTTGTTTCTGTCAAGTAAAAGCAACTATGAATTTAATGTCTAGAGGAGAGTATATTCCCGTTGGGGATGCAGGCTGCATCGATACTTATCTGACAAATCCAGGTCAGCTTAACATTCTTACCTAATGGCTAATAAGTCACATATCTAGTGACCACAGGTTGACTGTGGGCTAGTCACTTTTAAAAAAAATTTTAAGTCTATTTAAGACCTGAAAAAATTCCAAAGTTCAATTAACTTTCAAACTCCAGGTCATAGACATGGGAGGCATATTCATTAGAATAAGATTATTCATTTCTGTCAAGAAAGTTCGCCAAAGGTTAATCAAGAATGCAATGAAACTTAATAGTAACATATCTATGTTTTTTAAAAAAAAACAATCCACAAAAAATGTTTTTAAAAATTTTATTTGATTTTTTTAATAAAATTTTTATCAATTTTTTAAACATTTCTTTATAAACATTTCATTTTTTTATTTTTTATTCTGAAACAAAAGACAACTATAATTGTTTGTTCAAAAAGGCTACAGTAAAAAAATTTAACGGAAAAAGCCTACAGGATGCCTTACAAAATCCCCCCTCCCCCCCAAAAAAAAAATCACCATACAGATAACAAATACATTTCAGTTGGGATCCTATATGGCTGATCTACAGTTTAATTATAAGTACTTTTATTACATGCTGATTGTAAAAAAAATTTCATTTTGCCATATTAAAAAAAAGAATGAATTTCAGTAATTCTAACAATCTTACAAAATGTTTACAACTACTAAAATATAATTATTTATTTATTTACAAGATTCCACTAAATAATATTTCAGAGAATAATTTTCCCATTTTTTTTTTTTTTACTTTGTCAAAAAAAAAAAAAGTTTAAAATCACAAATTAACCGTAATAATAAACCCAATTATACAAAGCTTGATAAATTACTACAAAAATTTGACCAGATAATAAAACTTTTCAACAATTTGAACTCGAGACATACGATATTGCCTATTACTTTTCTGATGCAATCTCACATATCTAAAGATCAAAGTTATGGAAAACTTTTATAAAATGTTATACGTTATAACAGCTATTCAATATAAAAATAATAAAATAACTTTTTATAGTCACTTGTAGTATTATGAACATATAAATATACAATGATAATAAAAAAGTTTTAAACATTATCTAACCTGCATCAATTCTCCAACTGCAATATCTATTTAGGGCAGGAAACAGACAATGGAATTTATCAAGCTCTGCAGTTATATAAAAAATTAAACAGGAAACATTTCCTCAGCTCTGAAAAATCATTTACTTTAGTTACACAGGTTCATGTGACATTTCATCACCAGAGTGACAGGATGGGCTAGACATCAGTTCAAGAAGGAACCTTTAGCAGTTTGTCAATCACTTCATAGAGTATTAAATTATTTATATTAAAAATAAAACCCCTAGTAAAAATGGGACAATTATCATTCAATGAATAAATAAATATATTTTACAAACTAACATTTAAAAAAAACCTGCACAAATTTGGATTACAATTAATTACTATGATGTCCAAACATCGCACAATCCCCTGGATAACTAGCCATATCGTCATTTATTTTAAACACAATAATTTTATAAAGCTGAGGAAATAGTGTAACAGATATTAAATTCTTAGCCACTGAAGCATGAAATCCATCTTTTTAATATTACAGTTTAGCGGATTTCATATTGGTGGAAAATGAAATTTTTTTTGTTCATAAAATTGCAGTTTTATAGAAAAAATTATGAAAAATGGTTACATTGTTAAATTCTGTAATTCATTCTTAAAATACATTTTTATCTAGGCTCACACACACACACACAAAAAAAAGATATTAAACCAGACAACAGAAAGGATCACCCATACATAACTAGGATAATGTTATACAAAATATCACCTACAGTTGAGAAATGAAATAAATAAGTCTCTGGTTTTTCCCTAAAGAAATTTTATTTTAAAGGTTTTAATAAAATATAAAAAAATATATTATGTAAAATTTACATATTAAAATATAAAACCACCTAATGTATATAAGTTTTGGGGTACTTTCTTTATGGAAGATATTTTTAAAAGCAAACATTTTAATTAAAAATAAATAAATAAAAATACTTTTATGATATGATTCTTAAAAAAATCCAGATGTTGAAATAATTCTTTTAAAGGATAAAGGCAATAGTAAACTACCACAATAATGATCAAATTTTAGAGCTTGGTTATAGAACTCTATTGCCTAACCATATCTAAATCTACCATTGGCAGAAAACTCAATATACGTCATCTTTAATATCGATCTGTCAGTGAAATACATTTAATAAACTGAAAAAATAACAAACAGTAGCAATAGTAAATAATTGCAAACAATGTTCTGTATTTTTACATTTAAAGTCCCTTTTTAGAAATACAATTTGGATACATATCTAGGAGTGAGGGTGTATGCATTTATGTAAATTGTTAACACATACACTTCAAACAAGTTTAATTTCATAATTTTTCATGTGAAATATTTGTTTGCTTTCAATTTAGAAAAGCACATGACATCATGACGTATAAGATATGAAAGCCCCATTAACATATATACATTAGTAGCTCCGAATTACCATAAATAGAAAATATAAATCTCAGGGAGACATTTAAGAAAATAAATAAGTCTATGCGACTAGGATTTGTTTCAGTCTTGGAATTAAAAAAAAAAAAATTATGAGTAACAAATAAAACAATTAGATCAAACAAAAAAAGCAAAAAGCTATAATTAAATAACAAACAGTAGTACACAGTCAACATCTAGAAATCTATATTAATTTTAAACATTGCACAAAAATATTGCAAAAAAATTATGCCGTATCAAATTCTCTTGGAACATCAAAACAATTAATATAAAATACAAACAGAATCTATGATGTTAATATCTAAATGATTTTTGGTGGTTGTTTTCATTTATAAATATTCAAATAAAAATGAACATTATTAACATTTTACAATTATTCATTTTTCTTTTCGGCTAAAAAATAAACTCGTTTTAATTACATTTTAAACATGAAGCTACCATAAATTGTATCGCAGAATTACCACAGTAAGCTTTAATTATGGAGTAACAAAAGTGGTAAAACATTTTGTAATGCCTAACAAGTAATATAAGCAAAGCGCAACATAATATTAGAAAAAAAAAATTATAGAATGCTTTTGTATAATGGGCAAAATACCTTTTAGAGTTTTGTTTCTTAGTAATTGCATAAAAATAAATATTATATCAATATTTATTTCTTACAAAAGTAAAAATAACTCTATATTGCACAAATTTCCAACATTTAACAAATTTTTTAAGTTGCGAAACAATGATTGTCCGTTGAACTCTATATTTTTATTTATTTTTTCAGTACCAAAACAGGGAAACAATTAACTATTAAATTAAAATTTATATATACAGTATATATTTTTTACAAAACAAGATATTTCAACGCTAATAGTCATAAATATAATGGACAAGCTATTGCAAAATGATAATATTTGCAAGAGAATAATATCCTTTTTTTTCCATATGTCATAGCATCGGCCGGGAGGCGAACCCACAACCGTCTGCAACCAACTACTTGCTTGCAAGGCAGCTGCGATAACCTCTCGGCTAACAACGATTGACAGAGAATAATACCTTATTAGAAGATATTTAATATTTTGTAAAAAAATATTATTTGATTAAAAATATCTTCCATTTTTTACTAATACTTTCAAACAAAATTTTTAAAAAAATATTTTAACATTTTGACCATTAAATAATATTTGCTGAAAAATATTTTGTTTATTTCTTCTTTAAATTTCTTTTTGCCATTCTTAAGGGAATACTTCACTTTGGGGAGGAAAGGAAAAATTTTTGCTTAATTTCAAATTATATCGTTTATTTTTTTCACATGCATGTGATCATATGTATCAGTTATATAAGATGGAGTGAATAATTGAAGGGAGGTTGAAAGTCTGTGTTCAAATCCCCTCTAATTATATCATTAATTTAGTTATATTTTTGCATTGAATTCTTTATATACAATTCTCTTATAATTTTGTTTTTATGCAAACATTTTTGTATGATAACAAAATTATTATACTCTTCTAATTCAATTATTAGTACTTATCATAGTATAAATCACATACGTAATTATATATGTAAATGAGGAAAAAAATAAATGATTAATTACTAGTGTCACTCTCTCTGCCGATACTGTTAACAATTTGCTCCATATGGATAAGGACTATAATAAAATGCAATTTTAATACAATTAATTTACACCATAGTAACCAAATAAATTCAAAAAGAATGACTGAAAAAAAACAATTACGGCAAAATACTTTGTAAAGTGTTTAATCCATGATACAGCATCGAGACAGGAAGTTATGATAGTCTTAATATGTAATGATCAAGGATAGGAATCACTACGATGGTCAAATATCCAATATAATTTATTTGTCCATAATGTTACCACAAACACATAAATAAATAATCGATCAGACAAGATTGAAATAAACAACTATTAATAAGTATATTTAAATAGTTATCAAAGCGGCTTTCATCTCCATTGAGACCTTCTCAAGAATATCTTGAGAAGGTCTCAATGGAGATGAAAGCCGGTTTGATAACTATTTAAATATACTTATTAATAGTTGTTTATCTTGAGAAGGTCTCAATGGAGATGAAAGCCGGTTTGATAACTATTTAAATATACTTATTAATAGTTGTTTATTTCAATCTTGTTTGATTGATTATTTATTTAAGGATAGGAATTATTATTTCAAGAATCCTTTGTAGTAAATACCTCTGCTTACTGCAATTTGGGATTGAAGTTATATAATGTTTTCTAATTTACAAAAGAATGGAATTGTTCATTCAATGAATCAATCTATTTTTTTTTTATAAATCACATGATCAGCATCTTAGTTTAAGCACTGGTTCCATTATTAATTAACCAAACTGAGATATTTATAATATTTTTTTTCAACCGGGAACCTATTCAGAAACTTGTCGACACAAAGCTAAATTGTCAAGGCAAAAAAAAGCTGTTGGGTTCATGAAAAGTACTAGAACTGAAATGAATACTTTGTTATGAATATCTACTAGTGAAATCAAAAGTAGAGTGATAACATATTTTGAGATTACATTAAGTTTATAAACAAAACTTCAAAGTGAAACATTATTTCTTAATAACAGCAAAAGAAAAAGGTCAAAATAATTATACATTTATTGAATAAAAATTGAAATTATCTTTGTTTTACTTCTTAATTATTGCAAAATATTTATGACTAAATCTATTCTACACATTATATGTATATACATACCTATACACATGTAATGTATATATACACAAAAACTTATAGAAATCCCATAAAAAATCTTGTATCTGATCGATGATGAAATGATGTTCTAATAGTGTATATAAAAAAAATCAAATCAGGATTGTATAAACTTATAAACCATTTCTTATTTGATTAATAAACATTTATAATGGTACCATTCTCTAATATATACCGATTTGTAAGTAAAAATCAACAATTATCATGGGAACACTTTAACAGAACAAATACAGCAAATATGACCAACTTGTTTCACTGTGCTACCATGTGTCTTTTCAGTAGAAATGCATGTACAATAGTTATATATCCAGAGAAAAATAAAAAAAAAGACTGAAAGTCATGTGATAGATCATAAATAATAATCAGTTTATATTTAGAAATTAGTTAACAATCAATGAATTTTATTATTAATTATAACTTATTATCTTCTAAATTAGTTAACAATAATTTTAAAGTTAAAAATCAAATGTATTAAATGTGTGATAGTGGTCATCCTCTATCATCCATTGATAGGTAATAGGCATTTTCAGGGTAGACATGTTCTTCAAAATTTGTTGTTACTTGAGTTTATCCAATATGAAAGTTTCTATATTGTGTTGCAAAATTTCAATTATATTCATTTTGGTCTGGATTAAATGGCTATGAATATAATGACTTTGGCTTTTTTTTTTGAATAAGCCTCTTCGTAATTATATAAATGAAAATCTGCTAAATATCAGTCTTCCTCACACAAATGAAGATATCAAGAGAGAAATATTCAAGATTTTCAATTATGCATACATTTAATAGAACACATATGATTGAAATTTATAGTAATAAACATAGTGTACTCTATATCTAATATTAATATGACAATCTCTAGCCTGATAAATGCCTTAGTAATGATTTTGATATATTTATTTAAAAGACGATATGTTATCATTAAAGTCGCATGACAGTTGCAACACCTACAGATTAAATCATTAAAAACATATATATATCATTAATAAGTGAAATAATGCTTAAAGCTAAATGGGATAGGTAACCATTAGAAACCAGTCAACACCTAAACATACCAATATAGATAGTAGTCAATATTTCTCATTGTTGTCAAGGCAACACTTATTATTAAAAGGAGAGTGGTTGCCTTAACAACAGTGAGAAATATTGATTACTATCTATATTGGTATGTTTAGGTGTTAACTGGTTTCTAATGATATATATCATCGTACGACATTTTTTCTATCAAGATTCACTCTTGGAAAGCAGATTTAGTGACTCTGCAAAATCTTAAATAATCAGTTTATAGTGGTTTTAATGATGTAATGATCATTTAATGCACAAAAAAGCAATGATTTATTTTTGTATACTTCACCATTATATTGATAGTTATATTTGTCTATAAATGAAAACTATCAATGTTTTTGCATATATAATGTGCATACATCTATTTAGTTATTGTAATTATTTGATTTTCTTGAAAGCTTAGATACAATTTTAAAAAAAATAATGATTTCGTATAATAATCTTCATTTTAAACAAATGAATGTGTGTTTGTAACATGAATGACACATGCATATAAGAAAACAGTGAACGAAGTGGTCATAGCAATTACTATTGTTTGTCGGTGATGGTGTTACAACATTTTACAAAGTCGTTGCTGCTTCTTCTTAATATCACACTGACTAAAAAAAATATGTATATGCTGGCAAGCCTGGGTTCAAATACAACTACAAATTCAACACAATCTACATTCAAATAAAAATTTAAATAAAATTTAAACTCTTTATCATAATATATATAAAATAAATTATATGGAAGCTCTTTTTACAATACAATCTTGCTAAAAAAAAATTTATATATATAAACTGCACAACAGTAATAGAAAAACTATGTTTAAATATTGTATATTTACATATGTTATTATTCCTGGGACATTGTTGTTTTAAATCTGCTTTATAAGTTTTTTAAAAAAAAATTATATTTCTGAGTCGAGAATCCAGGCTGTCTGTCTTCTGGTTTCTTCAAGCAGGAAAACTTTGAGGCAAGTGAAATATGGCATTATGCGGACAATTTAAACCAATTTTTTGGTTTCATGGAGATATAAACAGTCATCGATTAAGAAACTGAAAATGTAATAATTTAATCTATATATAAAAAATTGCATAAAATTTATAAAGCATACAACATAACATTTATTTTCACAGATAAAAGATGCCAAATGTTTTTTGATATTTTACATGTGTAAACAAATAGAAAAACTATAAAAAAAACAAAAAAAACATTAAGATACATACACACACACAAAGTATGCAGAATTAAAAAATAATGAAATTTAAATTATTTTATCAAGTCTTTGTGTAGGGATATGATAATAAAAAACTTTTCTCTAAAGTTAAAAAAATTGCACAGTGAAATAAAAATATTTCAGTATTCACATTAAAATTTCAAATATCTAACAGATATTAAGATGAATTTATCACAAACAGCACTTTGAAAAATTATTATTTATACTATCACAAAAGCAAACTTAAATGCATTTTTTTCCCCAGAAAGCTTTAGAATTTTTTTTCATTAATTTTTAAATCTTGTCCTCTAACTTCCCTTTTTTAAAATTAGTTGTGGTTCACTGATTACATGAAACTGTTGATGAAATGCGCTGTGACTTCTCCTGATGTGATGTATTTGGCTTCTCCTTAAACGAAATCAAGAATATCTCGGCAATTATGCCCCGATAAACCTGTTAGCCATTTTATTCTCCATTCCCCACTCTTAAGTCTTCCCATATTCTGCACCATACCATTTCCACAACATAATCTTTGTCAACTCTATGGCCTTTATATCTAAATCCCCCTTATCTCTTCGCAAACCCAACATAAAAACTAATAACTCACTTTCTGTATAGTCACTTTGTTCATGTCTATTCTCCCATAACTTCATTATCTGTACCCTTTCTGCTTTCAAGCATTTACATTCAATCAACAGGTGCCTAATATTTTCTATACCTTCCTTACACAATTTGCACACTAAATTATCCATGGTTTTCCATTTATATGTATATTCTCTTGTTGCTAAAGATCCCATTCGAGCCTTAAATAATAAACTACCTTCCTTACTATTATCATAAATTAACTCGCATCCAATATTCCGTTTACTTTTATATATATTTAAACTCTTCTTACCCTCCATACTAGTTCTCCATCTCTCCAACTCCCTATTTTTTATTAATGCTTCTATTCTTTTATCCCATTCCTTACCACTATAACTCTCAACAATCCTCCTAACACAATCATCCCACCTTTTATACAAGTATACTGATATAAATTCTTTATCCAAATCTTTCGCATACCGCATTACCTTTCTCACCCATCTTGTTACCTGCCCTTTACTCATAACCCAATTGAACACTATTTTTGCTATTCTTTTACTATCCATAAACTGCAACCTACCAAACATTTTCATTTTACTTTTTGCAACTCTCATATAAAAACTTGACCATCCCATTTCTCCTTGAATTGCCTCCTTTGCTGTCCACATCTCTGCAGCTAATGCATGTCTTCCTACTTCCCTTTGTACTTTCTCTAAATAATCTAAAATCCTTTTACTAACCCATAATGCATCATAACCATATGTTAACCCTGCTACTGCAACTCCCTTCCATACTATTCTAGCTACATCATATTTATTATATGAAAATACTGTTAGTTTCTTTACCAAACCCTTTCTTTTCTTTGCTTCATTTACCAATTTTGTCTCCCATTCATCTAAGCAATTTTCCTGATTACATAAGATGATTCCCAAATACCTATATCTATCCACCACACTTAACTTTATATCCCCCAATAAAAATTCTACATCTTCTCTTTCCCCAGTATTAACCATCATTATATTATGATTTTTCTTCACTAAATTTAATCTCCATCTCTTTACCCATCCTTGCATATGTCCTCAACATAATTTCCATATCTTCTCTTCTTTCTGCACACAAAAAGATATCATCTGCAAAAAAAAAAAGACCCGACAAAATATATACTCCCTTGCCACCTATTAATGGTATCTCTACCCCTCTTCCTAGTCTTTCTATTGCTTTCTCCATTTCACTCAAAAACAACAAAAACAAAATAGGCAACATAGGGCATCCTTGCCTTAATCCCACCCCATTTTTAACTTTAACTGATTCTATATCCCCTAATTGGTAAGTATAATAATTATTTTCATATAATTTCTTAATAATATTTATTAAAGCTTCATCCATTCCTAAATTGGCTAACCTTACCCATAACCTATTTCTATTTACTCTATCATATGCTTTTTCTACATCTATAAAACTCATATATATAATGATCTACCTGAATTCCTACTCATCTCCATAAGTTGTGTAACTACAAACAAACTATCTCCTATATGCCTATCTGACCTAAAACCTCCTTGCATTTCCCACACTACATTATTCTCTTCAATCCATTTTACAACTCTTCCAGCTACCATATATGAGAAAACTTTATATAAAACTGATGTTACCGCTATCGGTCTATAATTATTTAACTTTCTATGATCCTTATCCTTTCCTTTAAATAATAACCTTATTCTTGTATAACTCCAACTAACTGGAAAAACTGTCTTCTGTGCCATTTTATTAAAACATGATAATAACTTTGCTTTTGCTCTATGCCCTAAATTCATTACCATCTCTGCTGCCCATCCATTTAAACCTCTCGCCATTTTATTAAAACATGATAATAACTTTGCTTTTGCTCTATGCCCTAAATTCATTACCATCTCTGCTGCCCATCCATCTAAACCTCTCACCTTTCCACTTTTCAATCTCTTCCCTGCCTCATTCAATTCATTTTTTGTGAACCTAATATTCACATTACTAACTGCTTTCATTTTTTCTATTACTACTTCCTTCACATCTAACATCTTTTCTATATATCTATTTAAGATTCTCTCTACCTCTTCTCTAGAGCTACACTCTATTCCCTCATCATCTATTAATACTATCTCTCTTTCCTCTACATTTCTCCTTTTAATATAATTCCAAATTTCTTTTACTCTACATTTCTCCTTTTAATATCGTCCAACAATTTACTATTTAACTTCATCCTCTCTCTATAATTATCCATTTTAGCCAACTTCTTTTCTAAATACCCCCTAGAAAAGATCCCCACCCTTGTGCCCCCTGCTGTAAGTTTGAGTAATTAGTGATTACCAGACATTTTACTAAACTTTAAATTGCCATCCTCAGATTAGTTTCTGGCTTTATTGTTATTATCGTATAAAACAACAAAAACGTACAATAATCCCATCACTAAAATGTAATAAATTAAAAGCAATTATACTAAGAGCTGTGAAATGAAAATATTAAATACAACTTTAATGCATTTTCAGTGTTGAACACCATTATCAAACACAGCTGTTTGTTATTGTTTTGAATAAGTTACCTTTGACAATGATGCTCAACATCAAAAATGCATTAAGGTTGTATATTTAATATTTTTAATGTTTTCTCAGACTAATAATTATGCTTAGACTGGTGAATCTAATAGAATAATAATAAAAACATTGAAATCAATAATGATATTAAAACAGATAATAAAAAGACTTTTTAGATATTATGCCAAAGTAATACCGTTACTCCATACTGGGATATTTCTTTTATCAGAGCAAATAGCAACTAATATATTGGTGATCACATGAAAATCATTTTTCCAGAATAACTTGCCTTCTGGTTGGTTTTTCAAGTTGCACAAAGGTACATTCATTATTGTGATGGTGGAACAAAAAAAACAAAAGGCATATAGTATTATTGCAAGGGAGTTCATAAGAAGTTTGAGTGCCAGACCCGCGAGCACCAGAATTGATCCAGGGACCTCTCGATCCCAAGTCAAATGCTCTACCAACTGTGGTAGGGTACGATGGAGTTTATCCATTTCATTGTCGGCAATTGTCCTCTTCTTTATCACCAAATTTTCCAACTTTAATTACTTTTCTAATAAATTAAATCATCATTAATAAGACAAAATTGGACAATTTCAACTTAGTCATTTATATTTCAAATGAGAATTGAGGTATTTGTAATCTATGGCATCATCAAAAATCTTTGTCAATATCACAATTCAAAAAGCTTTATTACCTTTTTGGTTTTCGATTTTTGCATTCAAAATGAAAGGAATTGCCATAGATTGGACAAATTCGAATTCTTTATATTTAAAGATATGTCTTAAATCTAAAAAATCATTTCCAAAATTTTCAACACACCTCTGCTTAATGTTAGTCTGCAATGAATCTCTTGATTGCCAGAGGCAGAAGTTATCTTCATTATCAATTTTGAAGTCAGTTGCTGACCCTGCCATCATAATCTTCACTTCTTCATATTTTGGCATAATCCTGTCTTAATCATTTATTTTTCCTCAACTTTTCTAATGAAAGACTTTAGTTATTATCTATTTTCTGCTTTATGAGTGGCATCATGAGCAAATTTACTTCCACAAATGATAAATCCACATTCTTCTTTTCAATTTGGTTTCCTTCATAACAAATTTAGTATGTAAGTTGAATAGGTAGACCAAAATTATATAGTCCTGTTTAACTTCATTGTTGATGTGAAACCAATTTATTTAGTGTTAGTCTGTTTTTGCTTTTAACCTCCAACACTCATAAAAACAATGACATTTCATGATCAACGGAATATTATAATCAATAAAAGGCAAATAGATTTCTTTCTTGGCCACTTCTATCAACCAGTGTATATAAGTCAATCATTAATAAAATTAGCATAGATTCCCATTCAATGTAAAGCCCAAATCTATTTTGTATAATTTTTTGTGTAAGCCACAGCATCCCCCCCCCCCCCCAAAGTTAATTAGCATAACTTGACCCTGTACTTTTACTGATTCTTTTTCAATTTCCTTACGCAATTCCTATGGCCTTACATTTTTGTATTAATCCCAAAACTAACTTCGTCAAAAGTGGTTTCCTTGATAACTTTTCTGTATATTCCTTTCACTACTGTTTGAGTTACTTTAGTTATAATCTGTCCATTGGTGTTCTTTGGAAAAACTATTTGTGGATGAATCATTCTTTTAATTTAAATGAACTCTATGAAATACAATTATTGTTTTTCTGAGCTTATTTCTATTTTTAATATGTTTGCAAATTTACTGTAATATTGCTCTTTGTCTTGCTTGGATGTCTTTTGGAATTTCTTACCTTAGTTCCCTAACAAGATTTTGGCTTCTTTTCTTTTGCAATTGTATTTTCTGAAATCTATTTTGAATTTCCTGTTGTTTTTTCCTCATTAAACTTAAATTTATCCCAGATTTTTTAAAAATTATTTCTTCCACTTCCATCCACAGATTCATTACTTATACCCAAAATCTCAAATTGATTTACGTTAGTCCTAAAGGCAATAGGTATTTCACTAGATTACATTTAATTTCTATGAACTCCACTCAAACGATGTCCCTATGTGCAAACAGTGTTTTGGCTAAAAAAAATATATAAATAGGATAAACATGTATTATAGGTATACAATTATGAAAGATGAACACAAAGGATACATAAATTGGTTACAGAAAAGGAAGAAGAGTTGTATTAAAAGAATATATCTAAGAAAAATAGTTTGGAGTTATATAAGAGTAAAAATTAAATGAAATATAAAAGGATATATAATAACACTAAAAGAAACTTATTGTTTTTGATGCAAAGGCGGAGGCTTTAGATACTAGAGAAACGTGACAAAAACGGAATAAGGATTTTGAATTATAGATATAGTTTATGTAAAGACAAGAAAAAGAATATTGAATATTTATTTTTGGAATGTAGGATGTTAAAAAAGAAACAGGATAAATTGTATAAAGAAAGGAGAAATTTAAAAGATAAAATGAGTGAAAGAGGTAAATTTTATCATTTTTACTTCAGATCTTTACAACAAAATTGGAAGATCATAAAGACAGAATATTGGAACAAATGAAAGAACTTTTATTAAATTGGAATAGGAGTTAAAAAAAAAAAAACATGGCTAAAAAAATATTTGGTTATTAAAAATAGATTGATTGTAATAAATAATGATTTTGCAGAAAAGAAATGTTAAACTTGGCCAAAAGAGTTTCTGGTCACATAGCCTATGTACACAACTTTGTTAAAAGAATAGATCCATTTCACATTAGATCATAACATTCGTATGCATAAAAAAAAGTGTATTGGCAATGAAAATATTGCTGAATTCACAAAACGTTTCTTAGTCACTCTCTTTCTTACAAATACATAATGACTATTGCATATCCTTCTTCAATTTCAATTCAATCACCAATCAGTTCTACCAGCACGTCAACATAAAATTTCTCTATTCCTTCTCTACTTGCTCCAGTTGTTAAGACATACAATTGTATTACAGTAGTATTGAATGGGTATCTATAAATGTAATTGATATCAATTGATCACTTGCAGATTAAGTTGAATGAAAAGTCGTTTCAATTCCCTTCTGACAATGAAAGTTATGCCATTTTTTTTAGTTTCCCAAGGCTTGGATAATAGCAACATATTCTATTTAAAATTTCCTACTCAAAAGATCTTAACTCACTAACTACAAAAATAGTGATTTCTTGATTACAGCAAATTTTCCTTGATTCATAGCTGGCATACAACTTGCTCCTTACAGTTTCGGATTTTCTTTTCCCGTATAGAGACATTAGTGACTAAATATCCAAATAGATTTGATTTAATCATGTCAAGGTTGTTATGTTGAGAAATATCTTTAGCTCTTCCTTGGTAACATATTGAGACACTCCAGATCTAAGTTAAGCACCTTCCAATAGTTTTACACTATTCTGTTAAGCCGTACAACAAATGACTTAACAATATTGCATGCAAAAAAGTTTGTAATTGCTTTCTCCATGCATTTTGAAATGATGTTTAAACTGTTGGCATAAATATCTATCATCATCTTATATTGTTTATATACATTGTTAGCAAAAAACATTAGGAATATAAATAAAACAAATAGAAGAATGCAAAGTAAAATAGAAAATAAAAAGGTTGAGAAAAAGCTATAGATCCTTATATAAAGAAGGTGAAACTGGGTAAAACTGGATAATAAGAAAAATAAAATATTCAAACGTAAACTGATAATTTCTTACCAAAAACAAAATGATAACAACACAGAGATTAATAAGTTACTACTATTTTTATTACTTATCTGTCAAGACCTATATTGGACCACTTTCTCTAACTTTCTGATCCTATCTGCTTTTCAAACACTCCTACTAACTTGAAAAACACCTATCATGTTCTTTTATTTTTGCTACAGTTTTTTTATTTTATATACAGAAGTCCTTCAAATAATTCTTTCAATAAACTTACCATTGATTTCCTTTATTTAATTTCCGAATGAATAATCAATTTCCAATTAATCTTTTAAAAAAAGAAATGTAATAGATTAACTTATAATTGAATAAATAAAGTCCTTCTCTTTCCCATTCAAATAATTTTAGATTGGTTCATAAAGAAAAAAGTTAACATGTATATAATAATAATCATAAACCACCATTTAAAAATGAGTATGACCATTCTAACTACAAAAAACAAAAAAGAGAGAGAGAGGAAAAAAGGAGAAACTACTCTAGAAATGAATTTTGCAATGACTATACAAATCAATCTGTAAACTACAAATACATCTATATTAAACCACTGAACATCACATGATCACCATTTTTTATATGCTTCCTCATAATTGTTATTAAACAGGCAAAACTCTCATACAGTAATACCACTCAGTGCAAGCCAGAATAATCAATGAATGCCAGAAGGCTTGTGCACAAAATCCCAATCTAGTGCCTACTCATCCAACATCCCCAGACTAGTTTCTGGCTTTCGGCCTTCGTCAGTGAGGAGCCTTGGATCTGAGAGCACTGCACCTAGATCTTTGCCTGTTTAAATACATCTACATATAGAATATGCTGTTCCATTGTTCTCTTTACTTGATATTTTATGATGTTGCCTTTAAGTTTGCTTAGCAGAAAACTTGCTTTTTTGAATTACTTATCAATGGAAACATCTGAAATTGTACTTTTTTAGAATGTCTTTGAGCTAATCCTTATAATGTAGATGCGGTCTATCTTCACCATCAAACTCATGCTTAAGTTCCCTGTAAAATACTCTTTTAGGAAGTCTTCCATTGTTCATTTCTTTCACATGATGTCATTTTATAAGGGTGAACTCAATGGTATCATATAATAGTAAGCTGAAGAAAATATTGATTGGTTTTACAATCTTGTTACTACATTTTAAAATTTTTACAGAGCATCTTTAAATGAAACTATTCTAAAGAATTTATATTGTGCCAATAAGATGACCAAGTATCAGTAGTTATTTTCCTGTGATGAAATTCTCTACATTTTAATTTGTCGAAAGCAGCGGCAGCACACTGGAATCTGTAATGGATCTCAACATTTAAGTCCATCTTTGTACTTATAAAACTACAAAGATATTTAAATTGTTTTATATTCTTAAGTTAATAACCATTCAAGCTAAAAGTTGCTGAGGATTTTTCTTTCATCACTGGTTGTTAAAGAACTAGAGTTTTTGAAATATAAATAAATAAACAGAGATCTTTATAAGTTGCATTCAAAACGTTAGGAACGTTCTGTAAATCGTTTTTCGAACTAGCAAAAAAATAGCACAATCATCAGCATACTGTAAATCCAGAATCCAAAAAGATGAAGTTCTAATTTTTGCTTTTAATCGATTCAAATTAAAAATTCTACCATCAAATCTGTATCGAATCTTGATTCCTGTCTGAGTAAAGATATACAATTAGTATAGAATGCTTTAATTCATCGTAAGTGCATCTAAAAATCCCTTTATCCCAATAACTAATCCCAATGTTATATCTCATCTGGAAAGCAGGTATTAGAATGTTTTCAATGTCTGAAATTAAGTTTATCTTAAAATTTAGATTTTCTTCTACATAATAATAAAATGACATGAAAGTATGATCAATTATAAATCATAACTTTTTTAATGAACATATCACACACAAAAAAAAGTTTTTTTTTTACCTGTACCAGATAAAAGGCAATGGGGCTGTTCCAAGGTGCCACAGCGAATGTGCATCAAATATCCACCAGATGGGAGGGAAATCTCCTAACTCTAACAGCAGTAAAATATTAACCAGGATGACTGAGACAATACACTTCCACACATAGGGTTGTTCTGTGAAATGCTTGAGACTCCAGATTATCCAGCCTAGAGAGTTCAACAGACCTAATGAACAAATCAATCAAAATATACAATAAGAGCATGTCATGCAGCAATGTAGTTTAACTTACACAATAATTCAAATTTAATCTGAAATGGTCATGAAAAAATAATTTTTACCAAGAAACATCAACCTGTCGATAAGATTCTACTAAAGTATAGGACATAATAAATCAAGCTGGCTTAATGATCGCCTCTAAAAAATAAAATTTGGTGCTCTGCAAGAAGACCATTTCTGATGCCACAATTCTTTGAATGTTTTAAAATATTTTTGAGTGAGGGATAAGTTTGGTCTTATGCAATAGCTTTCTTATATTTTCTGTGAGGTAAATTGTCTTCTGATATTCGGAACAATACACAGCATAGTCCACAGAAAAGGTGACTGCTTCTCTTTCCATAGTCTGCAGAGCCATTTCTAAATCAACATATATATTACGTACTGACATAGTTAGCTATTCACCATAAAAATTTTCAAGCCCTAATTTATTTGGGTCATGAGTTACAACTTTGTAGACTGTTTTTAATGCTCTATTTCCCATCATAAAACCTCGCAAAGCACTAGAAAACATTTTTTTGACTCACAGCTTCACTGTCATTACAGTTTGAATCACTTCAAGCGTTTCAGTACCAGTTTTGTCCAATTTATAACTAAATTTAATGCCAGTAATTTTGTCCATTGTGGACTAAGGTATGAGACGTACTATTGCCTTAAAATTTTTGTGGTGAATAACAATACTATGTAACACATACATTAATTTAATGATGGCTCTTTAGGCAGCTTGAAGAATCAATCACTTTTTCACTGAGACACACTCTATATACAAAAAAAATGGAAAGCTATTGCATGAGAAATGAACTTGGGAGTATTTCTCATGCTTATTTCAAGGTTTAGGGTGAGTAGATGACAGCCTTCCTGCAACCCAACTTGCTAAAAGCATGGTTTTATCTGTGAGGCTAATGCTTCTACTTGGAAAGCAGCCTTCATCTTATAATATAACTCCTAATTAATTGGACAACAAATTGTAAAATTTCTACCACTGATTATTCATTATATTCTGTAAAATCCTTTTTAAACTCCAGATTGAACAATATAGCCTTTCTGAAATATATACTGAAATGTTTGTAGTTTATTTAAAATGCTATATTAAAGATCATTACCAAATGGAAAATTTCTACTTAACAAAATAAATTTAATTAATGTAAACTATAATTAAATTTACAGAGTTGAAATGGGACTGAACGGATTGAGAATAAACTCACAACCTGTAACTTCCCCATTGGTTGAAATTCTCCAGAAACAACAAAAGAAGTGAAAAACATAAAACTTGTAGCAGAACAGAAAACTCTTTTTTCTTTGTTTAGAAACCAATTGAAGTGGAAAAAAATCAGCAAGGTCTCTTTGCCCAGGATCTCAGCTCTTTTAGGTCACCACTTGGAAACAGATCGCCCCAATGTTATTATGATTTTTAGCATGCCTCAAGGATTGCAAAGATAAGGTAGTAGAAATCTACTTACTATTTTATGCATATCTAGTATGGTATGAGTAATGTTTGTTTATTAACTGAATTATGTAAATGTTATATAATTAATATAGTGTAATTATAAGCATTTTGATTTGCTGGTTTATTGTGTCCTTCATTATGCTACGAAAATTAGTTGTATTCTTACTCCTAAATAAAATAGGATTTTTCTTATAAGGGAGTTAGAAGTTAAAAACAATGCAAATCTTAGCGCAGTCGCATTTCAAATCTAGCCATAGAGGAAATTGGATCAGCCAAACTTCCAAACTAGTTATAGAAATTATATTGGTGACATAGAGATTAAAATTGCCATAACGGAAATTGGCAATCAAATTGCAGTCAGAAACTATTGAAAGGGGGGGGGAGTCTATGTTTTGACAAATCTGTATTTCAGTTTGAAGTAAGCGATGCTGCCGAATAACCATTGCATAACTCAAATTGAGAATTTTTTAAATTAAATGGAAAAGAGGACAATAAACGCAAGGTGTTGTAGTATTTTTAAGTGCAAGAAATATTATAGATAAAAAAGATCGATAAGAAAATTCAAGAAGTTTAAGTTAAAAGTATTAATTAATGATAATGAAAACTTTTAGGAATGTAAATGATTAGTTACATAACTAAAAGGTTTCAACAGACTTAATGAAAAGAATGAAAATGCAAATGTTGAACAGATTAGCAAAGATAAAATCTTAACGGAAATAGTAGATCCAGTAAGTGCAATTAAGTAAATGCTTCGCAAAGGAATTTTAAGTAATGGAAATTGCGGATAAAATAATAATTAAACTGAAGACTATAAAAACTGGAGTTTGTAGAGTTAGTCTTTTTGCTCTTTTCCTACTCTGTGTTTGTGAAATGTTTTGTGTGCAACAAATATCGTTGGTAACCAGTCAACATCTGCAAGGGAATAAACCCAGATGTTTCAGAATCTGAAGGTATAAAAATTCAATTAGATTTAAAGCAGATCGTCCCGATCTTATTTTGTTTTTTTGTAAGCCTAAAGGGCTCTTAAGTATTAATTTGGGGAACTGTATTTATTTAGCCTAGTTGTGAAGGAATCAATGCATTAAATGAGACAGTAATTGTCGGACTAGAAGTCTGGGAGCATTTATTATTATTATGTGTATAGATTATTTTGAGCTTGTAATATATTCTAGTTTTTGTATTGTATAATTTGTAATAAATCTTCTAGTCTAAATTTACTTTTAGTTATTAAGGGTAGTTTGCCTTATGCAAATCATGGGTAAATACACAACAGTCCTCTTATGCTTTTCAGATAGAAAGATAATAAAAATAACTAACAAATAGACAAATGTATCATATGAGGGAATAATAAAAATGTTAAATAACTATTTTAGTTTCTGCCCAACTCCCCACATAGCTTGTTTAAAATTAAGAAATAGGAAGCAAGCAAAGGGTGAGAAAATTAAAGATTACATGAAACCTTTAGAAAATTGGCAAAAGATTGCAAGTAAGTGATTTTGTCAATGAAATACTCATTGATCAACTGTTTTGGGGTATGTCTGATGACAATCTCAGACAACAATTTTTAACAGAGCCAGAGATATATGGCTATTAAAAAAGGTATAACTTACAAGCTGATATTAGAGCAAGCACATTTTGAAAATAAAACATATAGTAGTCTAAATACAAGTCTATAAAATGAATAACCAAATCATTAAATACAAAGAATGATAAAGCCACTTGTTACTATTGTGGGAAATATGGTCACAGAGCAAAAGATTGTAGATGGAAAAAGGAAAAATGTTTTAAATGTGAGATTAAAGGTCATTTGTCATAGGTATGTAAAATAATTGATAATGGGAACAGCCATAGAAGACACAAAATAGCCAATAGACAATCAAATAAAATGTTATAAAAACATATTTATAAACAACAAAACATAACACTTATATTAATTATATAAAAAGCCTTTTTCGGCAAATTTATTTTTTGCCCTTTTCAAACAATGTATTAAAAAATTTGGAAGTTACAGGGTTGAAGCAAATTATGATGAAAGTACATATCTGTAGTAAAAATATTATCATGGGGATAGATAGTGGCTTATGGATATCCATAACGTCTGAGAAAGATTGGAATGCACTGTCAGCTATCTATGCTAAAATTCCAATAGAGAATGCAAACATTAAGGCTAAAGATGTTAGTGGGAATACACTTAAATTACTAGATCAAGTAAAAGCACCGATAAAACATCGGGCAAAAATAATTAACCTACCATTACGGTAATTCACGTCAATATTGTGAAAAAAATTTCACTGAATCAGGAATTTCAAAAGGAATAAACAAATTTGTTTATTGAAAAATTAGGTTCAATATTAATTAGTCCAGTAGAGATTGCTACTTGAAAATGCTTAACCAGTTATTTGTAAACTGCGCAAAGTAAAATAGAGGAAAAAATTCAGGGATCAGTTAATAAAGGCATATTGACACCAGTAGAAATGTCAAATTGGACCATGCTTATGGTGGTAGCAACACAACCTAATGGGAAAATCCAGATAGGTAGCAATTATAGAGTAACGGTAAACAAATATTTAAACAAAGGGTGTATCCAGTGTCAAATGTGAGAGAAATATTAGCCGGTCTTAAAAAAGCCTCTCACTTCACAAAACAAAACCTTAACTCTGCCTTCCACCAAATACCAGTTACAAATAAATCAGCAGAAATTTTAACCTTAATGACCCCTATTGGTTTATTTAAATGTAATCAACTATCCTTTGGAATTATTATGTCACTGAATATTTTTGAAGCAAAAATTAATACCTTACTTCAGAAGTTAGAGGATGTAATACTTTACTTTATGACATTCTTATTTCTGCTGATTCTGAAGAAATGTTACTCAAAAACTGTTTAAAGTATGCAACAAATTAGAGAAATTCAGTGTCAAATTAAAAGCATATGGAACACAATAAATTACAGTTCCTAGGGCAAGTAATCTCAAGTGTAAATGTCCATTGCCTGAGAAATTGCGATCAAACCCACAAATGTTAAAGAACTCCAGGCTAAATGGTCTGATAAATTATTTTCCAATATTTTTTTGCAGAATAAGATGAAAGTAAGAAAACCATTATATGAGTTATTAAAGAAAAATTAGAAATACAATTGATTACAAATTTATGAAGAAGTATTTATACAAATGAAAGCTTTTTCTATCATCTGAAAAATTGCTGGTCCATTTCGATAATAATCCGGAAGTAGTTAATGAGAAATGTTTCAGAATGGGGAGTGGAGCAGTTATATGCCATCCCTGCTACAATGGAGAACGAACTATAGTTTATGCATCCAGAACGCTTTCAAAAGCTGAGAGAAACTATAGCTAATATCAATAAAGAGGCTTTGACTATTGTGTTTGGTTTAAAAAAAGTTAAATCAGTATCTTTTTGATTGATCTTTTCAACTAATGACCAATCACATATTGTTAGGAATATTAGCAAGCAATAAGCTAGCTCCAAATCATTTAAGTCCACATATGTTGAGATGGAGAAACATACTATTAGCATACGATTAGCAGTCAATAAATAGGAAAGGAAAAAAGAATTCACAGGCTGATGCATTGTCTAAAAATTCAGATAAAGAAAAACCACATAGTAATGAAACATAAGTAAATTAGGTAGATATTTTATACTCAGAAATCCTGAATAGCAATACAGTTGCAAAATTGACAAGAACTTATAAAGATTATCAGCTACTTATAGACTATAAAAGCAGAGGCTGGCCAATCAAGAAACCTCAATGTATTGTTCCCACTTTTTGGATGAAATTGGGAAAACCTAACCATTAATAAATGCTATATATATATAGCTCGCAAAAATAAGCTCTTAACAAGCTTTGAGAATATCCTCAATCCCAGACCGGTTTCTGCTTCTGGCATCGTGAGTTGCCAGGATGTTCAGCATTAGATTAAAAATACTAGGACAAACCCAGCATTTTATCTAATGTATAACTATTGAGTAGAAAATCTGAAATTGTCAGACATCCATATGTCTTTCAATCCAGCTATCTAACTCAAATAGCCATATGGGACTGAACTAAGTTCAGATACACCATATATTAATAGCTTTAGCATTATAAAATCGCCAAAGCCTTAATAGCAAAAAATAAAATGATAAAAAAATCAAGTCAGTATGACTTAATTTAATAAAGCTTGTATTTACAAATATTATATATAGAGCTCGCAAAAATAAGCTCTTAACAAGTTTTGAGAATATCCTCAACTCCAGATTGGTTTCTGCTTCTGGTGTCATCAGTGAGGTGCCAGGATATTCAGTATTAAATTAAAAATACTAGGACAAGCCTCACTGACGAAGCCAGAAGCAGAAACCAATCTGGGGTTGAGGATATTCTCAAAACTTGTTAAGAGCTTATTTTTGCGAGCTCTATATATAACATTTGTAAATACAAGCTTTATTAAATTAAGTCATGTGACATCTGACTTGATTTTTTATCATCAATAAATGTTATATTTTGATGGGAGATAGAGTTATAATACCAGCAGAGGGTAGACAAAGAATCTTAAAATTGTTGCATGAAGGACATCCTGGTATTGTCTGCACAAAAGTGCAAGCGCATAGTTATGGCTGGTGGCCTGGAAATGAATATGCAAACTAATATGCAATGTGGCTTAAAGTGACTAAGCCTTGGCAAAGACTCTATTTTCAGGTAGGACCCATCAATGGAAAGATACTCTTTATCCTTACGGATGTATATTCTAAATGGGCAGAGTATCACCTTGTAAAAAACATAAGAGCAAGATAAACAATACAGAATATGAATGAAATATTTTCATGCCACAAACTACCAGAAGGCTTTACTGTTCAAACAATGGAGAACTGTTTCATAAATAAAGGCATAACACACATCTGTACAGATGAGCTCCTAATCATCTTGAATCAAACAGATTAGCAGAAAACACCATTCCACAGGCAAAAAAGGGCTCTTAAGAAAATTAATAATGCCAATATGCAGAAAGCTTTGTACATGGCAATATTGCATCAGCATTCCAATGCCATCGATAGTTTCGGGAAAATTTCCAAGAAAATTACTGATGGAAAAAAAATTGCAAACTAAATTATCAATGCTAATTCCAAAACTGGATGTACATATGGCGGTAAAAAAGATAAATATGTAATAGATGAAAAAGTTTGGGTATGGAACTTGATTTAAAAATAAATAGATAGAAAGGATAATTAGAAGTAAACTATCCAAGCAAATAATAATAGTGCAAACAGATAATGGTACAGAATAGCTAAGACTCTTGAACCATGTTTACTGACATCAAACAGAAGAAATAGTGGCCAAAAATAAAAGCTAATGGCAAAACAAATAACTTTAGTGGAAAACAATACATAATCAAGTTAGTACCAGAAAAAATAATTACTCCAAATAAAAATCATAGTGAACCAGAGACGATGGAATCTGACTAAATGATGGAAATCCAGCAAGAAGTATCAGAAGAACAAACAGAAACTCAGCCTCATACAGAACATAGACTATCAAGACCCCAAAGACAAAGGTGAAGAAAAGAATATATATAACATAAAGTAACATATTTCTGGAATAAAGGGAGGGATGAAATATATATTGAAATGATTGCAGTTTATTTAAAATGCTATATTAAAATTAAAGATCATTACCAAATGGAAAATTTCCATTTAACAAAAGATATTTAATTAATGCAAACTATAATTAAATTTACTGAGTTGAAATGGAACTAAATGGATTGAAAATAAACTAACCACCTGTAATTTTCCCATTGGTTGAAATATTCCAGAAACAACAAAAGAAGTGAAAGGGATAAAACCTATAGCAGAACAGAAAACACTCTCTTTTTTCTTTGTTTAAAAATCAATTGAAGCAGGGAAAGAAAATCAGTGGGATAAATCTTTTCCCAGAATCTCAGCCCCTGTAGTCACTAAGACAACTTGGGATTTTAAAACAAATTGCCCCGATCTTATTGTGATTTTTAGTAAGCCTTAAGGGCTGCAAAGATAAGGTAGTAGAAATCTACTTACTATTTTGTATATTTAGTATAGTATATAATGCTTGGCAATAATTAGATGAGTAGTGTTCATTTTATTAACTTGAATTGTGTATATATAATACTAGACAGTAATTCAATGAGTACTATTTGTATTAACTTGAATTGTGTATATATATAATAGTAGGCAGTAATTCAATAAGTATTGTTTATTAACTGAATTATGTAAATATTCTACAATTAAAATAAGTTTTAAATTGCGCTTTTCGCAAAAAAGTGAAGCTTATTATTAGCAAAGAATTATAAAGCTGAGCCGTATAATCTTTGCTAATAATAAGCTTCACTTTTTTGCGTAAAGCGCAATTTAAAACTTACCACTCAAAGATGAAGTATGAAACAAGTATTTTATTATAATTAAAATAGTGTAATTATAAGCATTTTGAGATGCTGGTTTATTGTATCCTCCATTATAGTATGAAAATTAGTTGCATTCTATATTGGTGATTATTTAACTTTTCAGCATATATGTGTTTAGGTGTATCAGTCTTTTTAGATAGAGTGGTGGGTCGTGTGAAAGTCTGTGCGCATATACCCTATATATTACATATATAGACATAGGTATATAATAAGCCTGAGTTTCAGTTATTCTTACTCCTAAATAAAATAGAGTTTTTCTTATAAGAGAGTTAGGAGTTAAGAACATTGCATTCTCCAAATTATATCTATTTATCATACAATTGATTTAAATTTTGCTTATACCATGTATAAATATAAAAACTAATAGGATACATGCAAAACTGAAAGATAAAATATTACATTAGCACAAGCTTTATATCTCTTTTATGTACACATGCATATGGTTATAAATTTTAGAAGCAAATCTCTTCACTCTTCACCAGTGTCATCTATTGCAAACTTCAATAATCAATAGCCCAAGATGATAATGGTATTATTTTCATAACTTGGGATTGATTTCTCATTTGTGGCCTGGAAATATAAAAATAATAGCACAACCCTCTAGAATCTATTGACTACTTAAGTTCACAAAAATCAGCTCTTGAGAAGTGCTGAAAGTACATGTTAAATGTAATCAGAGAAAGTCATTTTATATTTTAAAACTACTAAAACATCACATGATCATCATTTCCTATGCTTCCGCAAGCTGTTAATACAGTACCAAACTCTCTATACAGTAGTGTCATCAAGTACAAGTAATCAACGAGATAAAAGAAGATTTGTGCATAAAATCCATAGCTTTTTAGCTAACTCTCATGAAGACATCCTTTGATGAAAAAAAGTAGTTAGTTTTTGAAATGAATTATGAGATGGGCTAAAAGAAGTAAAAGGTTACATTAGATCTTAAGATCTAGGTGCAGTACTCTCAGATCCAAGGCTCCTAATCTGAGGATACTGAATAAATAGGCACTTGATAGGGATTTTATGCAAATACATTTTTGCATCCATTGAATACTAAGACTTGCATTGGGTGGCATTACTGTATGGAGAATTTGCTACTGGGTTGTGATATTTTGTTGGTATGATTACTTATAGCACAATTGCTTATTAGTTGTGTAACTAATGTAATACAAAAATCAAAATTGTTATATGATTATCCAACAGTTTACTGTCTGAATTTTCTATATTACTTCTCTAATTGACTTTCATTTCTACAAACACCATTTTAATTTTCCAACACAATAAATACTGAATTCAAAATAATTCTAATTACCTCAACACTTGTATTATTCTAATGTAAAACCTTAAGAAAATAATTTGTCTTTCAAGTTGCTTAGAATGCAAATAAGTTTTTGAAACAGATTTTGGAGGGGGGGGGGATATGTCATTTTATAATATAAAACACAACCCTTTAGTTCAGCGGCACAATCCAAGATGTCACAAAAAGTTTAAGGTTCATAAAATTCTCAAAAGCTTTTTTTTTCTTTAAAAATATAAATATAAATTAAAACATCTTATTTAAACCTGCCAATTGTCACATCGTGAAACAAATCATACATTTATATCATTTAATAACATTTAGTTAACTTGAATAACTGAGTAAAATTCACCTACTGAAAAATAACATCACAAAATTAGTATTTCCTAAATTATACATTTCATTATAGTAAAATTATCCCAAATTCAGAACTCAACCAGATTGGCCAAGAAAATAAACTCTAAAACACTAGTAATAATTTCATTGCTACAAGAAGACTTCTCAAGTGTAAAGAACTATAAAATAACCTATTTATACTAAACATTACCCACAATTCCAAGTACCTCCCATACACCTTTAATATTAAAAGAACTTTTAAATAAGATAATTGCTTCAGAATCATAAATTTTTAATAATAAAGATTCTTTAATTCTTCTTTTTATTTCATTTCTCTCAAAGAAGACAACCTTAGCTTCATCAAAATTAATAGTGTGGCCTGTATCTTTTTCATGGATATATAAAGCAGAACTAAGATATTTATTTCTAACCCTACTTTTAAGTACCATTATTGTTTTATTTAAGCTCAAACTACTCTGACCTATATATGCCTTCTTATAAAAACAAGGGATAATATACACTACTCCAGGAATAGTCTTCCTATCAAAAATTTCCTTTGTATTATTTAATAAATTATTCAAAATAATACGCTTTTTCCAAGCAATTTTCTTATTTCCAAACAAATTACTATTTTTACACATAATTTTATAAGAAGACAATTTAAATAGCAAAGAAATAAAATCATATTTTTTTTAATCCTTTACATCATTACAAATATTACTATTCAATAAAATACTTTTAACAAATTTATCAGAGTAGCCAACACTCAAATAATCTTTATAAAGTTGACCTTTTTGAAACAAAGCTATCCCACTAGAATTATTTAATTTCTTATTCCTATAACAATAATTCCTTAAAGCAGCTACTTTATAAGATGCAGATTGATAGCTATCAGGTTTAATCATAGACCTCTTTACTCTTAACATAATGACTACATACCAAACAACTATTCTTTACATTTTAAACACCAAAAGATCTAAAAAATTTAATTTAACAAAATCTAACCCCCTCTCTTTCTACCAAATATTTTATAGATGGATCAAAACTATTAAACTCATTTCTCAACTCTTTCAATTTATCAGTCTCAACTACAAACAATCATCCACATATCTAACAAATAACTTTAAATATAAACAATCCTTCTTAATAATAATTTCCTCTTCCAAATAATATAAATTGAACAAATTAAAGGAGAAATAATATAAACTATTATCCACCCTTCCATAATCTTATAAAAATTACGATTAACAGTAAAATACATAGAATCCTCCAATAATATAAGCAAATCATTAATAACTTTAATTTTATTCTTTGACAATATAATTTCATTATACTTACTTAAAGAAAATATTTTGGGAGGTTGTACAGAAATTCTACTTAAGAATAGAGTGACAACAGAAATAAGTTGTATACCAATGCCTTGCTTTGTGAAAACAAATCTCAATTCTCGATAATAAATATATTGTAAAAATATTTGTGTGTACAGTATATATATATGTAACTACCAGTCTTACATCATTGTCTATTAAAATTATACACCAACAAATTTTCAAACATAAATTTCAATTATAAGGTAACAATTGAATTGATTAAATGTAAATTAACACTAATCTAGGAAAATTTTTACCTATGGTAACATTAGCTTTCATGTTGTATCCATAATCAAATCGAATAAAGGCAAGATAACCGACGTGGTAAATATAAAAAAGAATAAAAAAGAAGGCACATGTTTTCATTTTCTCTTTTTCTGGACCTATAACCCTGCAAAACAGAATGACTATTATATACAATAAATTATATACTTACGATAAATATGTATTTATTAATAAAATATTATTTTCAAATTATTAATACCAATAATAAATATTATCTAATAGAAAAACTAATAATATTCAAAAACTTTCATTCATACTTAATACTATGCAATTTATTTAACCAAAGTGACAATTTCAACTGTTCAATGGTCTTCCTCTGAGCTTATAGCCTGCTGAATTAAAAAAATGTTATAAATATTAATTCTCAACATATGTGGTAATTTTGTTCCATGAATGTAATTAAGCAACAGGATACAATGAGAGAGTGATGATATTTGAATATCACCGATAGCAGTATGCAAATCTTGTGATTCCCTTACTACAGTTCTTCTAGCATTTCAATATGTAGAGATATATCATAATTTTTAATGAATCTCTCATATCTTCAAGTAGCAGCGAAGACAATACATGTTTGGAATACTTAGATATCCTCTGAATTATAATCCTGGGGAAAAAAATTTAAAATACAGTAATGGCAGTCCAGGTAAAAATTTAAAAACATAATGAAAATAAAAACTTCGAATGAACTTAAGCGTACTTGGATTAAAAAATTCTTTAATTCACATTACAATAAAGAAGTGAATAAAAAATGCTGTACATATAATTTTATTCCTGCTTTCTGAATATTATTTCATATCATTATTTTCAAAAATTATTGATCCACTGCAGAATGGTCTCTTATACAGATTTTCTGACTTATAGCATCTCAACATCATATTAACAAACTTCTTTATTTCATCCATCCATTTTGTCTCTTTCTAAATCTTTCACAATTACACATTCAATTTTATTAAATTTGATTTGTTTATCTATTTTCATATATTCTGCAATTATATTTTAACATAGAATAATTATTCTGCATGCTACACATACTATTTAGAATACCCCTTTATGATTACAATTAGACTTACAATAATACAATTGATGATATTTAACTTTTTAATATAAGGGGCAGCTTAATTGGTCAACCACTCTCTTAACAACTAGGATATCATATCGTTGGACTCAGAAGTATCACTATTAATAAGAATCTCTTGCGTCAAAAAACATAAAAATAAATTAAAAGTAGTATACACCCAAACAACAAAATTTAATATCAAATTCATAAAGAAAACACAACACAATATTGATATATATTTATAATATGTATCTTATTAAAGATACTAAAATTTATGCCTTAAATCACAATACAAATTTAAATATTTCTCAATTTACAAAACTCATTTAATGCAACAGTGGTAACTATAAACAACAGTTTGTATTTGTCTACCTCTCATATGTTTCATATCTTGTGTCATATTAATTATCAACTGCAGATATTTGAGATTGAACATTTTTGTGATATAAAGTCAACAATTGAACAATTACCCTGTATTTAGAATTTGCCATTTTTATTTATTAATTGCTCACAATAGATAGTTATCTAGTTTATTAGGTTTTAAAATATCTTCTAAAATTTTCCCAAAACTTAGTATTAGATGAGCGATCACCAGGAATGTTCTCTACAAGAGCAGAAGGGTTTGAAGTAGGCATTGTCTGGTGCTATTAATATGGCATTACTGATCAATCTTATATGTAGTCATAGACAAAGCAATTGAATGGTTTATGTTAAGTCAGTATTATCAGGAATACAATAAAGGCGAACCAGAGTTTTATTATCTAGCTTCATCTGCAATTTATTGAACTTAAAGCTATTATTATTATATCTAAGCCAAGCAAAAACATTACTTTCAAAACTTGACCATTGCTTGAGAAAAGTTTCTTCATTAAATACAGGCGGGATTCGAACTCAGATTTTGAGACGACCCACTACTCTCATTGCCATCTCATATTGCTGACCTACCTGATCACACACATGTTGAAAAGATAAATAACACGTATTTCATGCTAAAACAGCAATCATCAGTTGGTCTAGATTACTATCCTCACATATATATATAATCAGTTCTCAGCTTTATATTAAGATAGCCAATCTTCATATTTTAACGGACAAATGGATTATTCTCCTATACATGAAGGGTTAGAATGTCTAATATGTCAACATGGGTAGGATGACAACCTTGGCACTAATAAGGGCTTTGAACGTTCCATCTTCAGATTTTCAATGAAAAAGGCTGAAGAGTTGTGAGTTAAAATAGTTTGAAGCCTGTCCATTAAAGTATGAAGATTGGCTATCTTAATATAAAGCCGAGAACTGATTATATATATATGTGTGAGGATAGTAATCTAGACCAACTGATGATTGCTGGTTTAGCATGAAATACGTATCTTGGTGATTATTTATCTTTTCAACATAAGTGTGATCAGGTGGGTCAGCAATATGAGATGGCAATGAGAGTAGTGGGTCGTGTGAAAGTCTGAATTCGAATCCCGCCCATATTACATATATAAATGCAGGTTTAAACCTGTACATTGTATTCATTAAATACAATAAGAGAATAATGGCTAAAACATCCTATTGTAGTGACATCTCTTTTCAACTCTACAATTCAATACTGAATCACGAATCAAACTTCTGACTAATGCTAATCTGCAAACTATTTTGTAAGTTCCTGATAATAAAAAAAAAATACCCCCTGGAAATCTTTCAATGAGAAGTGAAAGATGACTATTTTTGCTTAATGTTGTGCAACAAAATATTGCAAGATACATTAAGAACTTCAAGTAAGAGATTCATACGTTCAAGCACAGCAATCCACAGACCTTTCTAAATGAGTTACAGACATAACACTGTTGTATACCCATGACAGACTTAAACATCAGGAATAAATTAATAATAATTTTTTTTTTATTAATACTGTAATAACAGTTTACACTTAATGCAAATTTTTATGGCAATATATTTTACAGTTTATGTTACAAAAAAAATGTAAATTACAATATGTAGTGATGGTAATTATTCAAAAAAGATGCAAGATTAATGCAGTTTAGTTCTGTTACTCTATCAATTATTAGATATTAATTAAATCTGCATTACAGCATGGGAGTTCCAGACTTATGCATTTTTAACCCAATTTATTGCACTGATTTCTCCATAATCTTTATAGAGTTATAATTATTTATTAAGTGCACAGGAAGTATACGTAAATACTTTTAAGACAGGCTTTAACCTGTATCAAATGCACCTTGAAACTTATAATAGTCAAGCAATATCTTTATTTTGCCGATAGAGGAACCTCTCAAACCGTGACCCAAGATAGCGACTTTTATAAAGATAAGAGTGGCTGTCTTATTTTTAATCTAACTTTCCACTTATATAGGCCAATCTGAAGCATCTTGATTTGGGGCGTTAATTTGTATAGGAAATAGTGGACTTAAACAGAGGAGAGAACAACAGTTTCACGCTCCCAAATCAAGCTGCTTCAGATTGGCCTGAAAAGTTAGGTTAAAGATAAGACGGCCACTCTTATCTTTATAAAAGTCGCTATCTTGTATCGCAGTTTGAGAGGTCCCTCTATCAACAAAATAAAGATATTGCTTGACTAAAGGTTAAAGTCTGTTTTAAAAGTATTTACATAATCATTATAGTCAACTTGAGCAATATAAACATCAAATATCAGTATTTATTTTATCAGTTAGGATGAGCATGGGAACTGCATCCAGAGCTTCTTCATGATCGGACTTCGATCCTGGACTCATAACGCTTATGTGTCAGACCGGCCAGAAAAATCAATTTTCCCCATCAGTGATTATCCAATTAGTGTTTTTTATTCCTTATATTTTTATATGATTACATATGTGTAAAAAGCAATAAATATGCTGTAGAATTTTAGGCAATTTACATTTCAATGACAATAAAAAACATGCATGTCCACACTCAGAATCATATACCTACATGGTTAGTGCAATAGACAAGATATATCATGATTTTACTTATATGATCACTCATTTATTACATGATTACAGTAACATTGTACTCATTTGTTACAATTTTGTAATCATTTCTTGACCACAGACTTTCAAGCACCCTCAGCTATCCACTATCTCATACATCATCTCCCACACATATATAATAATCAGTGCTCATAATAAATTTGTGTATTTTAATGTTTATTGATTTACTTAGTTTTTATTCATTTTATCTTAGAGAAATTTTTGTTTGATATTTATTTTTTGAATACACATTTTTAGCTCGAAAAGAATATATATTTTAGGTTACCCCCGTTTTTCAATAATATAATTAATGTAATAATATATTACAATTTACTAAAGTTCTCTTTACATAATATCTCATAAACTGTTCTTACTGTTATTTTCCCCCTCACTAAAACCAAACATATTTCTAACACCCTGCATGGAAGGACAACCAAACATTTCTAGCAGATATCCTGCATGGTCGGACAAGATTTGGGGCAGCTAGTAAAAATGAAAGTCACCAATCACTTCATTTTTTACTATGAAAAATTATCTCAGGTAAGTCATGTTATGACAAATGTGATGAAGCTGTCTATGAAATTGTTATTTTAATATTTAACTTTCAAAATTTAGAATTTGTGAATCAATGTAAAAATAAACATGTTTAAAAGTGTTAAAAATCTCTTATTTCTTAATTTTTTTTTTAAGTAATGACTATTTTATCAGCTTTATTACATTCTTTCATATTTACTCTTTCTAACAATGTATATATTTTTATATTTACGGTATTCAAAGAGAAGACATGTTATAAATTATATTTGTTGTAAATTTTTAAAAAAAATTCAAGATGGCGACTTAGAAAGCTAAGAGTTAGAGGCTGATATGATGGAGTGTCCCCTCTTTTCATTTCTTAGATGAGTGTCTGTTGCTAGGATAAGATTATTGTCTGGAAAGATTTAAACATTACTGTTTCCATCAGGAAAAAAAAAAGTACGATTTTTTAAATCCCTTAGAATTTTATTTTTAGAAAAAAAAAAACCACTTAGGACATCATTTTATGAAAGAGATATTATACTATTTACATTTCATTTTCTTCTGCAAAGTGTCAATAGTAATCGCTTATTCATTACTTTTTTGCTACAATATTAACACATACTTGATTTTTTTCTTTATCAAACTGATGATATACAGTGCATTTTCTGCATTCGTCTTTGAACTACATGCTTGATTCCATCATCCACACACGCACACATACACACACACACACAACCCTTTTCTGTAGAGTCATGGCAAAAAAAGAGATTTGTGAAGTCTGTAAATATGTTACTCGTTTTTGTGCAAGTACTTTATGAATACCGAATTTGGTAATAAAGCTGATGGCAGAGGGGAAGAATTTACATCAATTATTTTCTCATTTTTATTTTTTAATTAAATAGTTTTCAATCAAAATGGGCAGTGTACTTTACAATCAATAATGTTCCCAATATTTCATAACTTAATAATTTTTTAAATTCTGAATGTCTGTTTTGTTAATACTCCATTGTGCAAATAATGTCCATTCAAGCATGATCATTCAATATGTATCTAATGGTTACAAGGTCATTAAATGTTATAAGATCTTCCTTGTACAATGTTTTAGAAACTGTAAATTTATTATTCTTTTTTTATTTTAAACCTTCTATGACAATGTTTTATGTAATAGATATTGAATGATGGGAGTTTCACTGTTATCCTTCATTACTCATGTGTACATAAGTGGTTCTAAAGTCAAATGAGTAGACAGCTGCTGTCTAAGTGGTTATTTTCAAATTAAAATAAAAATTTTTTTTAGCGAATACTGAGGAGTGATTGGGCTGAGAATACAAGGATTTCCATGCATGATACAAGAAATGGGTGAACTATGATTAGTTACTTTGTAATTAAACATTTTATATAGTCTTGGCTTTTTTTGTAATAATTAGCTTTTTTTATTTTACCTTTACCTTAACATTTAAAAATAATTCTCAGTAAGCCCACTGCTCTGATACCTTTTCTTAAGTTTAATGATAATTGGAATCTAGAAAAATCTCAACAGAAAAAAAAAGCTCCATTGATTTGACAAACAAATAAACAAAAAAAAAAAAAAAGATTTTCTAATTTATTTTTGAAGTATTATGACTCTCACCCTATACTTTATTTTAAAGTATAAACCTGATGTAAAAAAAAGAAGAAGTTAATTTAATAGATAATTAAAAATGAAAAAAAAAAGTTTATGCCTATTCTAGTTCTAATTGTAAAATTTCTTAAGTTGTTCCCATGAAAATTTACTTTCTAATAAATATATATGATGTAAACAGAGCAAAGTATGAGATTATGTCCATGTAAACAACTAGATACCTTTACGTTTGATGTTAATAGGAAACTATCAATTATATCGACAGACCCTAAGATTACACCACTTTTTTCTAGTATCCTATAGTTGTTCTTTTTTGTTTGGAATTTAATTAAAGGTATATCTATATATATATATAAGTAAACATTAAAATATAATAATAATTTTTTCATGTAATAACCTAGATAAAATTTCAGCTAAAATAAAGTATCCATGCCTGATTTAGTTCCACCTTTGACCTAAGGTTAATCTCTCAAACATTATTGCTATTATTATATGATGTGATTTCATGTTGCATTGTGGTTTTGATTGTTGCCTGGATGCATCATAGCAGAAATTGAAATTTTGTCATCATAATATACTACATGAAAAAATTCCTATTAAATATCAATGATTATATCTATAAATATAAGAAAAAATCTTTAAATTAATAATTAAATATACACATATACCAACGAGAGGGTGAAACAGGAATAGGAGTTAGTAAATGATGATATAATTTTTTACTATATTTAATTGCTTTGGCTACAATAATGCAAAAATAAGAATTCAAAATATATGCTTTTGTTCGGAAAATATAATTATCCAATTACAAAAAATATTTGGAAAAAAATATATATTGTAATGGGTTTCAACAATATAAAAACTTTACGAATTATTCTAAATCTAATTACTTATTATTTTACTTTATTAAATCATATTAATCTTTAATATGATTTTCAAGACCGAGTTACTCAAGCAGAGGAGTAAATATGATTAATGTTTACATATTAATCATATCCCCGGCCAGAGCGAGATTTAACAAAAATATTAAAACGACGGTCATTTTTCCAGACTTAGGTAACTCTCTCTGGTTGCAAGGAATGTGCCACATCTCATGGGATATTTATAATAGGTTTAAACCCTAGGGCACCATCTAGTCAACTAGACTAGGCCCCCAAAGACAATGTTAGCACGCCTCAAGCGCTTAACCCATGACTAGCTATTAAACATGAGATCAGCATCACAGAATATTTAAATAAAATTGTCTATTTACTTATAATTAAATTGAAAGAGAAACAAAAAAAGATGCTAATAATTTACAAACACATTTATTAAATAATATAACATAAATAATAAGGAATATTCAAAAACATAAAACAAAATATGAACACATAAATTACTATAATTTATAACAATCCTATGCTTATTTCAATGTAGTTATTATTAATACTTATGAATATCTAAATTTCTATTTAAGATAAAATTAAAACTTCAATGCTGGTATTAAGAATTCAAAAGTTCTATTAATGACATCAATGAATATATTGATCTAGGTCTAACCACTGTCTCTGGATTTTATATATGGGTAGATCACCCCTGTCTTCTGATCCAGTCAGATTCATGGTAGGCATATATTTTAGTACAAGTGAAGCTTCTTCTTTGCTCTGTGTCCTACGGCTTGGGCTGTTTCCATTGATCTGACATGGCAGGTTCAAACATTGGCAAAAAGGCAAGTTAGAGTAATACTACTGCATCTGGCTATTGGCAATTTGAAGATGAGCAGAGGAAAAATGAATGAACACCAACTTTTGGATCTAGCCACACATTTCTCTCTTAACGTGACCATAAAAAGATGGTTTCATCATGCTGTACTTCGTTGTTTTAGCTACTTATAGATTTTGTTCAGTTCTGCTGGCTGACCTTGATTAAATCTCTGGTCAACTAATGTCTTCTATAAAAATTCTCTGGAGAATCTTCTTGAACAATCTGAAACCACTGAATAGTCTGAATCATCTGAATCACAATAGAGGATTTCAACTTTTTATATACTCTGACTCCATCCCTGCTTGAGTTTTCACCCACGTTATAAATTCATTTGATCTTTATTTTTTTACTTAGTACATTTTTTTTATTCCCTTATTATTCCATTTTAATTACATCGAAATTAGTTCTTTATTGTTTATTTAATCAGTCTTTAATCTTAATCTCCAGAATCTGATTAATCTTGTAAATTGTTTCAATTAATTATAAACTTTTAATTAAAAAGTGCTTTTAACCTAAAGTACTTTTAAAAGAGTTACATGTTAAAATAAAAATACATAAAAGAAAAGAAAAATAAGTTATAATGAATAATTTTAACTCATTCCCCAATATTAGCACTTTTTATTTTTTTATTTAACTTTTTTTTTTTCTTCTTCAAACTATTATATATGGACATATAATTGTAACTTTTCTATTTTATTTTAAAAAAATAAATAAATAATGTAATTCCTATATATACACAAACTTACGCAAGGTGTATATATACACATCATTACAATATATATTGTAACTGGTTGGGTTACAGGGCACAGCAACATAGTTGTGTGTGTATATATATATAAAGGAAAAGTAGAAATAAACACAGACATAAATTTTTGTAGATATTTTTCTACATTCACCGGAATAATAATAACTGTAAAGGATTAAATAACTCTGGATTTAAAATAAAATTTTATTATAAATTAAAACATTTAAAAAGATCTAAATAATTTAATATTGTATTCTGATTCTGAACTTAAAAACAAGCATGGTTTATTTTTTTTATTAATGCTTGTATACATCTATTATCAATTGTTGAAAACTTTGTAGATTATGCTTTGATAAGACTGTCAAACTTGCTTTCAAATGGACTAGAGAGATAAAAAAAATTTTTTTAATTAATTGGTAAATTTCTATTTATGTAGTAATCTTTGTATATCACACTTTGATAAAAATTTCAAAGTTGCTTTCAAAAGGATTAGAATTGCTTTTAATCAAAAAAAAAACAGACTGTAATGGGTTTTTATCACCTCAGCTGACAATATAAAAAGAGCTGATAAAAAGATTATTTTAATTTGGTTTTAAAATTATTGAGAAGTTGGCTAAATAGTTTTTGCAAGAGCTGGCCAGAAAGAGTTGGCTAGGAGAGATGGTTTCCAGAGCTATACAGATAGCTCCCATGAAGATGTAGCTGAAGTCAGGATAGGAGGCAGCTGCTGCTGGCTCATTATACTGGAGTTTGGATGCACTTAGAAGGAAGATCCACTTCTCTGTCTCTAAAGCCTTAACAAGGCAGTTTGCTTGCCTGAAGCCTGCCAATCCTAGACAGAAGGGAACCAATCAAGGCCAACAAATTATCTGATTATGCCATTTCTTGATGATGACCATCCTGGACTATACTTTCCTGTTGGACCAAAAACTAAGCTTATCTAAAGAAACTATTAGCTTGATGAAGAAGTAGTTATATGTATGTTGCTGTATATATATGCAGAGAAGCACCGATAAACATATATACAAAAGTGAGTTGTTTTGAAATAATTCATTTTAAAAAATCATTTAAAATCTATATATTTAAATTTAAAACATTAATAGTAACCTGTGATAGTAATATATATATATTGAGACTGAAATTTTGAATAATTTCTTTGGTAAAATGACATTTAAAATATAACTTAAAACAAGAAATAACTTTGCTTGGATTAAAAATAAAAGTCAATAATCAATTCATCGACAATGATATTTTGAAAGATAAAGATTTTCAAAAACTCTTTTAGACTAGAGGAAAAAAAAAAGAATAATAACGCAAGTAAATAGTTTTACTTGAATTAAAATCTAAAAGCGTTATGATTAAAGGCAACCTGCGATAGTGATATAACTTAAAACAAGTAAATAATTTTGCTTGAATTAAAAGAAACTTGCAAGACTATTGTTTTAAAACATTTATCTAATTAATCAATCAATAAGGACCTGTCAAACAAAAATTGACTTTATATTTTTTTAAAAAAAAAGTTGATAGTACTTTTTTTAAGAAAAGTAATCAATAAAGAGTAGAACTTATTATAACATAACGAATGAAATTTAAATATTTTCAACATTGAATTAATTGTGAAAAATATAAATTTTAATATTATTATTGTAACATGTTAAAATATATAGTATAGACGTTAGTGGTTGCCTGCAATTCAATGCGCACACAAATGTACATTAAATATGTTATTACGTATTATAAAATTAATGTCATTTATTATTTTGACAATTTGAAAGTGACAACTAAAAATGTAACAAGTCAAATATGTTCAGAAATTACACTTACACACATGTATGTGTGCACATGTATAGCAATGCTTGTCAAATAGAACATATATATAAAATTTAATCTTTTTTTATAATTATTTTGTCAATTGAAATATATTCATGTAATAGTAAAATGCGTGTCTGTGTGCCTATATTGAACATATATATAAATCATAATGTAATAACTTGAATTATGTATAGTAATTTTGTAAATCATAAATGTGATAATTTTTTTTATTATATATTAATCAAGATCAGAAGGCTTAATTTATATGTATAACGATATTCTAGACGTTAATATCATTTTTTTAAATATTGTTATTAATAAACTTGTATTCAATTGTTAAAATTGTTCTAGAAAGTTAATTCTCTTGGTCACATAATAGTAATAGAGCTTGCGTTTTCTGAGCTAGATTCGTGCATAATGGTCCGATATATAAATGGGGATGTATTTAGTGCTTAAGGGGCATTCAGTATGATTGATATACCCTGGTTAGTGCATAAGATTACATTCTTTAAAACCCCTGTACTATATTTCATTTTGGTTGTTTTATTAGAATCTAAGTTTATAGTTGGCCAGGACGTTAATGGTACTAAGTGGCCAGAGCATTGATAATGATCAGCATGTTTTAATATCTAAGCATTATTGTTTTTGATTATTATGTATTCTGATGAATGAGCACTTAGTTTGTGCATCCAAGTGATGTTTAAATAATTGCCCAAGCTGGTAAATGTTCAATAGTTAGCCTGGTCTACAGGAGACCCATTTCAAATCCAGTCACAAGATTGACTGTTGATTCATATTTCAAATCCAGTCTGCAGATTGACTGTTGATTTATTTTTGATTGCTAACCATTCATGATGATGATGAATGGTGAATACTTATGCTTACTTATACTTATTTATAATGCTGGTTGATGTATGGTTAACGATACTTATGGTTGCTCTCAGGAGTTAACTAAACTGACCCTTTCTGATCTAACTGGGCTGATTTCATTAATGATCTCACTTAGATCTCATGGTCTATTTGAATACATAAAATTGCTTATATATTTTTCATGCTTAAACATTACTTTAACATTATTTGAAATATTTTGGGGTGATGATTTTTCCATCATCCCAGGTAACTTCCATCACTCCGTATTGACCACCCTGATTCCCGCATCCCGTTATAATATATATAAAATAAACTAACCCAAACTACGTACAAATGTTTGGTGAAAAAGTAACTGATTATCTCTTGAAGCTGTTTGAAGCTCTCTGAATCAATACATATGTTACATAGTAACATTCTATTCATTACAAAAATTTTAAGGTATTTGCATGTCCAGGTCACGAATTACAATATGAAATGCGTTTTATACTTTAACCCCCAATGGACGAAGCATCAACATTAAATTTTGTTTTAAATTGGGCAAAACTGCTTTTGAAATAATTCTAACTGTGCATGACAGTAAAGCCAGAAGTCATAATAACATTTTCAAGTTGTTTGCAAGATTTTACTACATCAAGGAGAGATTAAAGATAATCCAGTAAGATCCAAAATCTCATTGCCACATTTGATATTGTAACTCATGATCCTGATATACTAATGCCTTAAATTTTTTTGGTGAATAGCTAAAATATGTCAGTTTGCAACACATGCACTGATTCAGGGAGGACATTGCTGGCAGCTTGGAGAAAGAACCAGTTACCTTTTCACTGAGATACATCGAGTATAAATAACAATAAAATCAAATAAAAGTTTGCTATGATTTTACCTTGCACAAAGTCCATAAAAGGAATAGAGTACTAGAGATAAAGCACAAAAATAATCCAATTTCTGAAAAAATAGAATAATGAATATTACTTAGGGTATACAGTTCAGATTTATTAAAAAAAAAAAAAAACAACAAAAAAAGATATCAAAGTTATACATGTGTGTGTGTAGCAAGATATGGCATTTTCATATAATGGAAAAATTCTCACTTTTTAAAATATTAAAATAGGACAATACGTAATACATTTGTACTACATATAATCCAGAAACTACGGCACAACAAACTGAATATCAGTTAGAGAAGTTTCTATCAATAGAATCCAGCTAAATGTTTCATATCATCTCAAATTTGCTCTTTTCCAAGAATGTTTTTCATTTCATTTACTTTTTTTTTACCGAATACAGATTAGCAACTTTGAATTATTTTTTCTTTTACAACTCCTAGATTCTAGATGTAATCCAAGCATTTGTTTTTCAATCATTTTTTGCTATTCTCGTCATATATTTTTCCATGTCTTAATGTTATTTGCAATTTCTGTTTCGCAGCAGCAAATTCTTTTTTTTTTTCATCACGATTAACCCAGCCTAGTGTAAGTTTTAGCAATCAATAGAGGCCAGATTGTAGTGGTAAATAAATCCCTATCCAATATTCCCAGACTAGTTTTTAGCTTATGGCTGTCATCAGAGAGGAGCTTTGGATCTTGGAACAGGGCATTTGGATCTTTACCATCCAATGCATCTTTCTTCTAGCAGTCATCATTTATTTTTGTTTTATTATCAAGCTATCAGCCCAAATTGAAAAGCATATACATGTTTTCAATCTAAGTCAATTTATTTGTTTAATCATAAAAATCTGAAACCAGTTCAATATTTATATATTATTGTGTCCTCAGTTTTTTAACAATCATAGGAACTTTTATTCTTTGGTCAAGATTGGTATAAAATAACATGACATCACATGATCCCAGCTTATACAATGCTGTTGTACAACAAATTCTTTCTCTTTCACCAGTTATAGCATCTAGTGTAAGCTTTAGTAATCAATAGATGCCAGGGAGTCGAGGTTTACAAATCCTTATTGGATAGGACAGCATTGGACAGTGATTTATGAAGCATTAACATCTAGCATCTATTAATTATTAAAATTTATATTAGATGACATAACCATGGTGAAAAAAAAATTGCTGGTCAATAGCATTATGCAAACTGGGGTTACATGATGTCTTCTTACTGGTTTTATTTTCTATATTACTTTTTATATTTAAAAAGCAACATAGGTCTCCAAGATATGAATATTTGATAATCAATTAAAAGTAAGCAATTTAAAGATAAAAATTTTGGCATAAAGAAAGGGTTTATATTTTAGTATAGAGGAAATTATTTTCTTCTATGAAATGATTACAGACAGTATCCTAGTTGCACTTGCGAGATAGATTGTTTTCATCATACAGACTTAATTATTAAGTGTCTTAGAAAAATTAAAATTTTATTTATAATCTTTTTAAATACATTTAATTATAAGTAATAGTATGCAGGTTTGCAAGCAGTCGAATGTATATGAAAAGTTTAATAATATTTGAATTTTGATAAAGACATTTAACAAATATTAATGGAAGATAAAAATAGCCCACCGTATAACTGTAAGTAAAATGCGATTATCCCAAACTTTCAAACAAACGCTGTACTTTAGTATTATGTTTCTGAGAATAATTAATGTCCTACCCATGCTAATATCATTAAATGGAGTTAGAAATATTTAAGAATTTAGTGTGGCTGATGATGTTCTACAGACGCTGTTTCAGGATCTTTACATTGTTATATTTTACAATTCAGAAATTGGCTATAATGTAAAGTCTAAAATCTTAATTCATAACAAACTTATCAAAGGGACTTCCATGCTCTGAATATATATTACTAAATACCTTTTTAAAACAACGGTCGTTTCTGATAGCAGACGACACATAAGCTAGATGTGTTTACGGCAATCAGCGCCACCTAGGTTCTTGGTAGCAGACGACGCAAGCTGCCAGTCAGCTTGTGGAAGGTTCCTGTGCGTACGCACGGTGAACAGCGCCACCTATCGGCAGAAAAAGCGTCGTCTGCTTTTGAGGCCCCTACCCTGTATGTTCTGTGTGAAAACACAGAAACAGCGCCTCTAGCGGCGACAGTACAGTCTGCCAACCACGACCAAAACAACTACTTTGATATTATTAAACAGCATTTGTTTTGGCAAAAGCTAAAGATTTCTGAACTGAGCTGACAAAAGTGACAAAAAAAAAAACACAATTTGGTTACTTGAAAGAAACATCATTCTGGTGCAGAAATTACTGGTTTTAGTCCACAAATAATAATGCTAATATCCATTATTACAATTTTAGAAGTTTTCCTTCTTTTGGTAAACTAATTATAATTCTGAGATACTTCCATACAGGGAGATCTTGTCAATTACTAGGATACTACTGGTCTTATTTTCACAGATATTGTAGCACAGCTACTTCATCTTTTCAAAATCAATATATTTCTTATTGCCATTCTGGTTTTTTTTTCTTCCTCAAACAGAAATCAAATCAAAAATTATTTCTGGAGTGAGCTGAGAAAAATGGAAAAAAAATCTCAATTTGGTTACTTGAAAGGAATATATCATTCTGATGAAGAACTGAAATAGTCCGCATATAGTAGTGCTACTGCTCACTATTACAATTTTGGAAGTTTTCCTTCTTTTAGTAATTAATTATAATTTTGAGATGCTTCCAGACTGAGAGATCTTGCCAATTGTTCGGATACTACCAGCATTATTTTCATGGGCATTGTAGCACAGCCATTTCAATTGTTCAAGATCAATACATCTATTTCCTATTCCCTTTTTTTTTTTCTCTCTCAAACAGAAATCAAACTAGAAATTATGTGTTCTTCTCACTGCTGAGAATAAGTTCAGTGTACATAATAAATGTTTCAATTTTTTCATTTTTTTCAGTTCGAAATTAAAAGCAGGGAATTTCACTCCTCAGAAATCTACTTGTCCACTTGTTCAGCAACTCTTAAAATGGCTTGCCAAAGTTGTTAATATATATTTGTTAATTATGGATGGCAGTATTTCTTTGCAATGAGGCGATTTTATGACACAGTATTTTAAAATCATTGCATTCAGAATAATTAATCTTCACTCGATTGATTTTAATCTCAATATTCTCGTTTCATATTTTTTTTAATCTCATCAAGTTGTTCTCTTTGACTATTAGGTTTTCTTACTGCATCAGACTCATGTTTTTATCTTGACAAATTGTCGTGTACCACAAAATGATTGGTTTGATACTCTAACCAGATGTATATTAGATAAGTAAACTCTTTACCCAATATTACATATATTGAAGCAATTACTCTGTAGCCAGAGTGAGCTTCATGCTTTCCGTCCTAAAAACTAACCATTTACAAGGGTTCAAACCCAGCAATTATATTTAATGTACTAACCTTGCCATTACCTACTACGTGTCAATGTATATTATATATTAAAAATATGCTAAAACTTTACTCTAATAAATATTTTATAATTTTATTTTGATACTTTGAATATTTTAAGTTTGTGGGTTTTTTTTTTATTTAAAAGAGAATTTATTTAATCACGTAAAGTTTGTCATTTTTGTAAAAATTATTTGCATTTAATTTCGATTTTGTAAAAATTTAAAAGAAAGAAGATATAACCAAAATGGCAGATTCAAATCAACCCATTGTGAAGTTTTCTTCACTGATTAAATATTTTGAAAAAGCTTGATTTTCATTAATCAAAATACTGTCTTATCATAGTTTTTACATTTCTAATTTAAAGACTTTAATTAAAAGTTTTGCTAATGAAAGTGATTTGAACCTTATCTTCTTATATCTTATTTTTGATTAAAATGGACTGTAATTTGCTCAGGAATTTAGTAATTGTCTCATCTGCCTCTGGGCAAATGAATCAAAGCAGTCCTGTAATAGCTTGGGTGGTATAAATAGAATAGATTAGAGATAAGAGAGTGTCATAGTCAGAGTCTTAGTCTTACAGTATTTGTTTGCTCTTAGTTTTTAGAATGTCTATTGAGTAGGTAACAGAACTGTCTTTCCCTCTTTCCCTGTGCCTCTCGGGGCTGCCTCTAGTATGCTGCCAAGAAACAGCTGCCATGGAAGAAGGCTGCCACCGATGAAGAAGCAGTAGTGACCGAGATTGCTGACCACCAAGCTGATTCCTGCAACTGAAGTTCAGAGAATGAACCAGTTAACCATTCACCCCAAGTATGCCGAGGTAACAGTCCAATAGCTATGTAAAGTTATCTATGCTCATCTGTAAATACTAATTAATGTTTTCTTTTATAATTATATATAATCTCTACCTGTAAAAACCTCTCTATAATCCTATCAAACATATATATATATATAAATGCTTACATCTATTTAAGTTTAAATCTTACATTTTATTTAGTGTGGAAAATTTTATTATTATAATTATTTGCTTTTTATTTCATATGTAATTTATATGCCAAATCAATTCAATTCTGCGAGCCGCTAATTTAGATTAGACTTTTAAATCCCTCAGCGCTTCAGGGAAATGTTAATTACTTTAAATTATTTGTTTTAAAACCATTACTCACTGGGTTGGGAAATAGTTAAATAATGTTTCCGTTTATAGGCAGATTATTATTATAATACTGCCATGAGTATACTTTTATTGATTATAAATTTAATGTTATTTAAAAACGCTATTGCTTAAATCTAGTTAAGATATTTTAAAGAATAATGACCATTATTTTTTTAATGTAATAATCATTTATATGTAGCACTTTTAACATTATAGTATTTAATAATGCTTATTGATTCTAAATGCATGTGGGACCCGTTTAATGAAGGGAAATGTAATCGTATGTCATTAAGACATTCATCTAGTTTTAGATTTCAGTTATATAATTTGGTTTAGTATACAAGTCATGCCGTTATGACCAATTAAAGTTTTATATTTAGGCCATTAGTTATTTTGGCATCATTAAAGGACGTATCATAGTCATAGCATTGCCAGCATAGGTCAGCCATGGTCATTATTTTGCTTTATCATAATTTGAGGATCATCGGAACTCCGAATCCTCCATCTTCGCTTACAATGTTTTAGCTGACATCGTAAATGCCTAAGACACCTTTGGAAAGAGTAGCGGAAGCGCTCTGCATTGACACCCTACATGGACAATTGCATCTCCCTACCTTCTTTGTCTCTCCAGGTATAGCCCATCAGAAGAACAGGCGTATCATTTCTCTTTTTCCCATTTAAATGATGAAGCGTCTACTCGGCCAAAATAGATCGAATCTTATATTTTTCTGCCTCATGCTCGCACCGTGGTTTCTTATAGTATTTTAGAATTACGCCTAAAACTAATCTATAAGCCGTAACGCTGTGATATAGCTAAACCATTTTGTTATTTATTAATATATTTATATTTAGAATGTCACGAAAAGCTGGCATTAAGCTATTTCCCTTCGATGAACGACTCCCATGTGCGTAAATGAATTTTCCTTATTATATTTTAATTCAAGAATTAAAATATAATGTTTGTTATATTGATATTTGTTTTATAACTTTGATGTTTAATAATTAATAAATGTAACGGATGGCAGAGACCAATTTACCTGGCATCGCAGTTATATACATGTAGTTTTCTTGTGTGATCGAAGTGGCATCGATCACAGTTTGTTAAATGCATTATTATAATTTATTCAAACACTAAAGTGTCTCTTTGGTGAATTCTTTTGCCTAGGTCATTATTTAACCAAAATAGCTTTTCTCTTCCTAAACTCATTATGTAACTTTTTCTTTTTAAACATTGGCATATAAATAAACCGCACTATATATATATAAGCATGACATCCCATAATAACTACAGATGTAAGCATAATGAAACTATTCTAGCGTGAACTATATAAATAATGTACGTTTAGAATAAATTGTTTTATAATAGTAAATAAAAGTATCTTTTAATCCTATCCAGAGTTCGAATCTTTATTTTGGTTAGTTTTTAAAAATAAAAAGGTTTTTCTATATTGATATATTATTTTAATTCTTATATCTGTCAGGAATTCACCCTCAAAAACCCTAGTTAGAGTCTCATGTCTCTATACCGCTGTGTGACGTCCGGTACAATATACATGAAGTAGATCAATGGATACTTGATGATATTGCAGATTTCCACAAATAGCCTTGTTTCTTTAGACTTTTAATTCTTTTGTTTGATGATTTAATACAATTTTTAAAAATTAGTACAATACTTTTAATTATCTCTCTTTTCTTTTTAAAACCTCAACTTCAAATAAAAATCAGAAAAAAAAAAAAAAATCAATAAAATTATTTAAAAAAGCATATTACAGATTTGCTTATTTAATAAAATATTCACCTCTGTCATAGGAAAGTCTCGCGTGTGAAAAATCGCTGACCAAAACCAAGCATTCATGCACACCTGAAATAAATATAATTAAAAAACTATTTATTATTGTTTGTTTTTTATTTTTACTCAGTGGAAAAAAAGTGAATGAATCTAAAATAAGTGAAATGCCGATAACTGTACTTCACAAACATAAATTATACCGACTAAAAAATACTCACCAAAGCATAACGTTTCCATACAAAATAATTGGGAGCAATGGACGGAACACAGTGTAAAAATCTGAAGAACATAACAAAATGGGCTAAACCATTAAGAAGAGAAAAAAACACTGATGCAGGTTCTTGAACTCCAAACATGCGAACAAATGGCCACTAAAATATATATATATATTAACAATGTATTTATGTCAAAGAATCATTCATTAAATAAAAAATTTTTTTTAAAAAAAAAATACTAAACTGTCGTATTTCCTTTTTCAAATCGATTGTTTAAAAAGTTTTATCAAAAAATTAAACAGTCTAGATTCTTAAAGACTTTTGTTAAGAATGTAAATTAACAATCTCAAAGCAAGTTTTATTTAATATTAATTTGAATGTTATTAATATTAAGTAAAAATATCTAAATAATTAATAAATAGCTTGGGAGATCATGTGACATCCAATTGCCATAATGACAGATGTGTTTGTGAATCTAGTTCTCGAATCCATTCATTCTAGTCCCGTATTATTATATAATACAGCGAAAGAGGAAATTTATTTTTAAATACTATATATATAATTAAGAGAAATAAATCATTTCCTTCAGGCTATGAATAAATAACTATATATTGACAAAGGATCAAAATTCTACCTATTCTTGAAGTTCTAAGGTTTATAAGCTTGCCATTGCCAACATTGCTAAAAAATCAGAGCAAACTCAATATTTCATCCAGATGAAAACATGGCATTAATAATTTTTCAACTAATGACCAATTATTCAAAGACCCTTTGTTAATATAAAGTTATTTATGCATAGCCTGAAGGAAAGTGATTTACTCCTCTTAATTATACATATATTAAGCTATGCTAATTTTATGTTTACATATGGCTCTATTCTTGGATAATTGATTATTAGTTTAATAATTAGTATTTCCATGTTTTCATCTGGCTGATAAATTTAAGTTCACTCAGATTTTCCACTGTTGTCGGCAAGGGTAAACTTATAAACATAAAAAAAACTTACAGAATAGATTGATGCATTCTATTGTTGACTCTATTAAAATACAGAGTGATATTTATTTATAGCCTGAAGGAAAATGGTTTACTTCTCTTAATTACAAATATATATATATATAGCAATGTTAATGTCATGTTAATATATATTTTATTTTTGTTATATTTTTTAAATATTTTATTTCATATATACAATGGTCAAGTATTCAATATAAAATTATTTGTCCACAATGGTGTTATAGATATATACTTAATATAATAATCAATTTAAATAAGATTGAAACAAACAATTAATTATATTGAAACAGCGAAAGCCGGATTGATAATTAAATAATTGTAAATATAATTAGCTGTTTGTTTCAATCTTATTTAGATTGATTATTATAATATTATTTCATTTTAAAAAATTTCATGACAGATATAGTAATCCATATGTGCCGTTTAAAAACCAAAATATTATTTAATTCATAAATGATTACATACGCATTGCAATGATTGTTTAAAAGTTTGTGATGGCAGCATTTTACATATGGTGACCTATTTCCATCATCTAGTTAACTGTTAAACGTTTTAAGAAAAAAATCCAAAATTCATTCATTCCACATATGATAATCTGCATGTTATTACTAAGAGTTGAATGTACTTGGAACAATATAAATAAAGTTTGGATTTTTGCTAAAAATATTTAACAATTAATTAGATGATGAAATAGACTAACGTATAACTAGATATATATTGAAAATTCCACTTAACTAGATTAATCAAAACAGGATGTGATGTATTGTGTGTCTTCTCCTTAAACGAAGTCAAGAATATCTCGGCAATTATGCCCAGATAAACCTGTTAGCCAGAAGGCTTGTGCATAAAATCCCTATCTAGTGCCAAATACAATTGTGTAAATGAATAAATAACTAGTCACCCATACCTGTTCAAAAAAAAAAAACCAACAACACATTGTGTCACTGTACAATATTTCACCTGTGGTTAGAGATCTCATCAACTAACACAGGTAATTAATGTCAGAAAGATTTTTAATATCTAAATTACAAGTGCTTGATTTTATTCAAGAAATTACCCATATAATTACTAAGGACTTTTAATATTTAAATTACAACTGATTGATTTTATTCAAGAAAAAAAAAACCTCCTAAAAAACGCATATTTACATATGTACTAAGGATTTAAAATATTTATAATTTAAATATTAAAAGTCCTCGGGTTGAATTAAAGGGGGGGGGGGGCGACGACTGATATTACTTGGATGAAATATGATAGTGGGCTAATAACTCTTACTTTTTTGTTTCATCTGATAAATGTTTACTAAAAAAAAATACATTTAAAAAAAGAAAGACTTTTGGCAAACATAATATATATATAAAAAAAAGTGTAGAAATTATTTTGAAAAAGCTCAACATGAAAAGAAAAATTATAGTAAAAAAGACAAAACTAAATTAAACAATCTTAAAAGCACTAGAAAATATTACCTTCCCATAGAACTGGGGTACTGCCAATTCCCTTTCCCGGAACTCTTCAACAGTGTTCCACATACAGTTGTATTTGCACTCCTCTCCACAATCCCACAGCAGTAACCTCATGTAGAGAGGTTGGTGCTGATTAAAGACAGTAAGAGAGTCCTCGGAACAGTTGTTTTCATTGCAGAGAGAGAAACAGTCCCTGTAGAGCTGGGACCAATCTCCCACCGAAGCAAATGCATGTTTAGAGAGAAAGACGTAAAGAGTACCAAGTGTCAGAGACCATGGGGAGGGCGTCATCATGGTGACAGCCACATCTAAAAAAAAAAAAAAAGTTATTAAACAAACAGTTAATATTAGTATATTCAAGAATGTTAAAAATTTCATGCATAACTACATAACACTTGCAACATAATTACACTAAAACTATAAAATATTTACAATTAAAACTGAACACATTATTAATCTTTATTTTAATTAAAATAATTACCATAATCAAATGTTAAGGTCTATGATTTTTTAATCTATACATTTGTAAAAACGGAAATTACCTTTTTCACAGCCACCCTGGATTTGAGTTCAGGTTACTTCATAATGTTTTATTTGTTATCTATGACAAATATTCGATGTATAAAACTAGATATAAGGGACATAATCAGAAACTTAAAAGATTAAATTTTGTATTGGATATTTAAGATTAGGCATTACTTCAAAACATTTCAGCATTATGGTGTTTTAAATCTTATTTATTATTAGTGAAAAAATGTCCATGAAAAATATCTTTCTTTAATCTAAACATACTGCTTTACCATATTTTCCAAATACTTCAGCATTTTGGGGGTGTCCCGATTTAAATTTTACAAAATAATGATATCCAATGGCAAGGGTTAACTTTTGCTCTTTTGAGGTATACATCTAAGCAGTACTTTTCATACAAAGAATAATAAAAAAAAAAGATATATATTTGCCTGTAGAGTCTAGTTATTACTATCTATTCTATTCTTTTTCTGCTCTTGCAAAGATTTTTTTTTATTAACACTATATTTCATTATACTCTTCAAACTGTTTTCAATGTGGATAGTTTCTAAGCAAGCGACTATTATCTCCTTAAGTTTCCAATAAAATAATTGTTTTGACTTATTGCTCGGCACTTCATAGGAAGTTTTGAGTGTCAGAACACAGCACAGTCCACCGACCTTGAACTTCAGAATTCACTATTAAGTCTCACAGAGTAAGTTTTCAATGATAATTTAAAGCAGGTATGGCAATAAGTTAAGCATATTTTTCTCATAATTTTGTACTAAACATCCAATTGTTATAGATAGTAAGAATGAGTACTGCTAAAAAATATCATGATTATTTCTGATTGCATATGTTGTTATTGTATTGCTCTAGAAATATCTATGATAAGCTAAAGTAATAATTCGATAGAATAGCTCTGGATATTGATATAACAGCACTAACATCAATTATCTATTAATCACTAAAACTCACACTAGATGGCTCTATAATAAATAAAATCGGTTCTAATAGCAACTGATGACCATTCTGAGCACAGTATGCTTATTGGTGATTGAAAAAAATAAGCAAGGGAGGAAGAAGAAACATGACGCCAAAAGTACATAATGATCACTGAAAATGCAAGCAACTATTCTACGAGGGTCTTCTACCTTTCATCAATGCCTTATATAGTTCTTACATTTTATTCCTTTTTTTTCCGCAGGGAAATGATAACTAAAAGCAGTATCTAAAGATGTATCTGCTTGAAAAGGTTTTTTTTTTTCAAATTTAATTTCTTTTCTAATATAAACTTACTAATAAAAAAATGTGTTAGCAGACAAAATGGTGATAAAAAAGTTAGCATGAAACTGAAAAAGATACTTTATATTTATTGCAGAAAGTAGTTTATAAGATGAACGAGTTAAAATTATATCAAAATCTCAGACTAAAATTCACTACTTTTAATAAAAAAGCATGTAAAGAAATAATAATTGATTGGAAAAAAGAAATCCAATAGAATGAGAATAACAAAACTGAACAAAATCTGTTGCCAAAAAGATTTAGAGTGAACAGTAGCTTACATATAATTAAGTTACACGGATTCAAAATCAAGTTTTCAAGCCAGTGAATAGCAAAATTATACAAATGGTCATTAAATAAAGGAACAGCACAAAGGAATACTTGGTCCTCAAGCTGTCCATAAAAACACCGTGGTCACAATGAGCCAGTGCCCGCAGACTTCTTCAATATTTATGTCATTGATTCTAAATTGGATCCAGAGAAAATCCATCACTATCTAAACTGTATTTATTATAAATGGATGAGATTCGCAAAAATTAAGTTATAAATTCTTCTCATACAATACATTAAATTCTTTTCATAGTTTACACAAATGCAGTAACTAAATGCTAAAAAACATTTTTAAAATAAATTCCAAAGGTATCTTTACAATTAAACAATCATATTGCTATCGTTTATTTTTCATACGCACAATAAGTAACTCTATTCCTCAAACTCAAGGGGGTAAAGAAGAATTTATTAACATATTGATAAAAAATGTCAATAACTGGGCATTCGAGTTAACAAAGACTACAAGCTTCATATTACTTATACTTAAAAACTTTAGTAATATATATTAAGATTATAGATAAAATCATCAGCACCAAATATTTGCAAAAGAATATAGTCCTTCCAATGGCAGAAAACAAAACCCTAATACACTAGCAATGACTATATAAAGCAATCCATGAACTATAAATTTATCCACATTTATTAGACTGTTTTATATTTTAACTTCAGCAACAAACTGTCTTTCCAAAAGTCTTCGCCATTTTGTCTAATTGTAGTTCTCCACCAGATTCCATTCTCAGCTATATCCTCCCAATGAAAACATTCAATATTACCCTTCTTTAATTCATCTTTGTAGTCGTAATTGCTTTTACGGCTCAAATCTCCTATCAACCCTTGAGCAATAAATCGTTCAGTTATTTATCCATTAAAATTACTAATTTGGATTGTTCTAGATTGTCATAAAAGTGATAATTAGGGGGTAAGAAGGGCATTTAGTCTATTTTAAGGTTTGCTAAAAGGAAGAATCCCAATTATATTTTTTTGCCAAAGATAGTAATAAAAATAACAACAGTGTAGTAAAATAAGTACAAAGCTTCATAAGCAAGATCTGAAGTTGAATAACTGATAATGATTGGATAATTAAAAATATGCTATTTCTTGATTATGATGATTTTAATTCTTTTTTCTGACTAGTTGGAGCAAAATGTTTGAAAGAAATATTATTATCTATTTAAATCAGTGAATGACAATCTTTTATATAATGTTATTTTGAACAGATAGAGGAAGTAATATGACTTCTTCTGACTAATAAAAAAAGAATTCAGATGGTATTTAATGATACATCAAAGTCCATCTTTTCATCTTATTTAGACTTGGGCAGGTAACCAGTGCACTGAAGTTAATGAAAAGGTTGCAAATACTAAAAAGACACATAGAAAATTTCAAATTATGATGGTGATAGGGTAGCTTCGAAATTAGAATTTTTTATGAAATACATGGATTCATATTATGCCGCCTGATCTTAAAGATACTTCTACTGTTCTAATTAATAAAAAGAATCCAAAACATTGCATTAATTATAATTGAATATCATTATCTACTACAAGAAAAGTGCTTTCAAAAATTTTACAGACTAGGTCTGCTTCCAGTCGTTAGATGAATGATTGACAAATTTAGCTTATTTTTAGATCAATGCAAGAAAAGTGTCATAAGCAAAGGGTGTAATTTATATATATTATTGATTTGGTCAAAACATATGACTTAGTTAATTCAGGATAGTGTATTGCTTGAAAATAGCTCATTATCCATTGCCACTTATTAATAAAAGTTTCTATGATGTTAGAAGTGTTATCACTGGCAGGGGATAATCCAAAATATTTGAAATTAAAAAAAATGATGTTAAATGAAGATGTAAGCTAGCTTCAATTTTATCATCCAATTTTATAACACTAGTCTTTGGAATCTTTAATATTAGATAAATGAAGCGAACATCAAACTGTAATACAGGGAATTTAATTTGAATTTACTTGTTTAGAATATGGATTTTTTTGAAAGCTTATTAACAAAATATCATAAAGGATCCTACAGATATTCCAACCAGAAGACATATTCACCAGGGTCTTTATCAAGTCCTTAAGTTCTGCCATTATAACTATATAGATCTGATAGACATTAATTATATGGTGCATGGTTTGTGTCGACCACATCTACATAGATCAATGCCTGTTAATTGCAGATTAACTATTGTGGATTGCTTGAATCTGTTGATAAGATTCAAAGTAATATCTAACATATCATCCAACTGATTTAAAATTTCAATCTGGAAAAAAATTTGTTTGGAATGTCACAAAAAACCCATTTTTAATGCCATAATTCTGTGGCTGTAGATTCTAGATTGAATAGTCAAACAGAAGCAAAAAACTTTTGACTTTTAGATTACAATCACAATGATAATTCTGGTATTCTTGACAATTCAAAAAATGTTCTATGACATATTCTTAATGTTTTGGTTTAATAATTAAAACTCAAAAATCGGTGTTTTATCAGCTGGCTATGGAAAAACATTTTCGATGAATGGTAATTAACTTAAAAATGGCTTTGATAATGAAGTTATTCCTCCGAAAGTACTTAGCGAAATAAACTCAAATAGCCAATTATTTGGTTATTTATCGTGCTTTTTTATTTGTTTGCTTTACACATTTATTACATTATTTTATTTGTGTGAAATATATACCATATTTATCTTGCTCATTATAAATCCTTTATAGTTGTTTGATCGGAAAATCCATGTTTAAATGCAGCACCAGATTCTAATGTGCTTCTGATATAGTAAACAAGTTCAAAGATAAGAGTATTTCATAATAATGATATAATTTCTTTGACTAAATTAATTGTATATAGGCTCCAAATTTAATGGAAAAAGTGGTAACAACCCCCTTTCATATTATTAGATTCTAATTTGAAAGGAGGTGTAATTATAAAATATCAGAGATTGTTAGACAGTCGAAACTGTCATAACAAAATAAAAAGAACATTATGAAAAGTACAATACTAAAATCTGTAGCATAGATTGTAAATAGTTTGCTTTTCTTATATTTAAATATTCATTTCTATGCAAAAACAATAATTATATTCTATTTATATATTTTATTTTAAAGAGGATCTACTAATCATAAGAATATTTATCTTGTTTTTAAACATAAAATCGATCTGCACACATTTATAAAAAAATATTGTAGTTAGTTTTTTTGCCATATAGATGATATATAATAATAAAATATTATGTTTCCAGTAGTTTATAAGACATTAATGCAAGATAATTTCATTTCGTGAAATTATAATAACATTCGTTTTCTCTCATTACATTTTTGCTACCTAAGGTAAACTTTACTAATTAATAAAGTCAGATGTTAGTGCTTATTAAATCGCTACCTAGTGCTGTCTTATCTAATATTCCCAGATTAGTTTCTAGCCTATGACTTTCATCAGTGAGAATAGTGTTGGATAAGGAATAATTTTGACGTCTTATTAATTATAATTACATTGAATTGTACCATTAATTAACCATACGCCAAATAGCACCAGGATACATATGTATGTACTTAAATTATGCAACCTTGCTAAAGAAGAACATGAACATGCATTTAAAAAAATAAAAAAGAGCAGAAAGTATGACAGAAACCAATTTTAGAGATCAACAATGCCTGAATAAAAACATCTTTGCAAAAATATATACAAAATTACTACATATATAAAACAGCAAGAAAGTAAGTGTTAAAAAAAAACAAAACACCAAATGATAAAATATAAAAACTATTCACCAAAGTCATTCCCTAATTGTCCTTAAAATTTTTTTTCGGACCCCAGAAGCAGAATAAAGTTAGAATCATTGCAATTACATCAGACATAATAATGCATGTGAATAGTGTCACTGTCGTACCATAGCTTTCTATTAAAACTGTCAGACTTCTAAGATTCTTGAAAAAAGGATCTCTTTCTAAAGATCAAGCTTATTACCAAAGACCTAAAATGCTTAAAGCAATATGACTCTTGAATTTCACATACTTCTGGAGAGCACTGTGAAAAAAAAATATAAGATAAAAAAAGTTGTATGGTCCTTTGCTCCAGAGGTATTTGACATATTCAAGCACTGGATGAGACAGGGCTAAGTTTTGATCCTAGATCATTAGCTCTTAACTCATTCACTCTACTATTGTGCAAAACTGAGAAGAGCAAATTATCAAATGGTTAGGTGCTCAGGTCATATAATGGTTAAGCATTGGAAGTGGCAGGTTAAACTTCAATGCAAAGACCTTAATTCTGTCACTCAACCTATTATGGTACTAAACCATATAGAGCAAATTATCAAAAGATCACTTGCTCAGAAGGTCGTGACAGAAGAGCACTGAAGGGACAAGTTGAGCTTTGCTGCAGGATTTTTAGCTCTAATCATCCAATTCTACAACTACAGTGCTAACCTATACATGACAAATTATCAAATGATTAATTGCTTAGGATGTCAATGATGATTGAATACTAAAAGTGATAAGATTGAATTTCAGTACATACTTTTATATTTAATCAGTCATTGTAATAATGTATTAAACTGTGCAGGGCATTATTACTATATACATAAAAAATAAATAACTGAAACTCCCAATCACATATCAGCTTATAAGTATGAGATGTTTGTAACACCTCCAAAGTGATAAATTGGTCACCCTTCAGAGTATATATGGTTCATTATCATTATTTTCAAATATTATCAATCACTAAAGAATAAAATTTAAATCCATGTTCAATGAACCACAGTTTCTCCACATTGTTCAAAAAAGCTTTCTCATCTCACAGATATCTCATAACTGATTTCTTGCAACTTCCAGTTTAGAATTTCATTTATCGACATATTGTCATCTTCTCATATACAGCCCAGTTCTATCTCACCTTAGAAGTCTTTCAATTGTGACAGCAATAACTATTTATTTACTGTTGTGTGGCCTTCAGCCTCTGTATTGCTCTTCTATCAAAGGCTCAAGTCCCAGACCCATAAATAGACTCAATACTACATTTCTTAATTTTTTTATCTAGTACAAAATATCACACGATCACCATTTCTTATAACTGTTATTAAAACATGCAAAACTCTCCATACAGTAGTACCACTCAGTGCAAGCCAGAATAGTCAATGGATGCTAGAAGGCTTAAGCATAAAATCCCTATATAGTGCCTACTCATCCAATATCTCCAGACTAGTTTCTGGCTTGTGGCCTTTGTCAGTGAGGAGCCTTGGATCTGAGATGACTGCACCTAGATCTTAGGATCTAATGCAACCCTCCAGCAGCCACCTTTTATCTCTACTTAACTACAAAACAATGAGAATAAAATTAAAAACACAATATTTTCAATCCAAGCTCATTAGCTTATATAGTCATATAGGTCTGAACTCAGTTCAGTACCTATACATTTGTGTCTTTGGTTCTTTAATAACCATAGCCATCACTATTCTATTAGGCAGGATTGATATTAAACTACTAAACATCGCATGGTCACCATTTTTTATGCTTGTTCATAACTGTTATTAAAACGGTCAAAACTATCCATACAGCAGTACCACTCAGTGCAAGCTAGAGTAATCAATGGATGCCAGAAGGCTTTTGCATAAAATCCCTATCTTATCAATTTTATTCTCATAGTTTTGTAGTTGAGATAAAAGGTGGCTGCTGTAGGCTTGCATTAGATCGTAAGATCTAGGTGCAGTGCTCTTAGATCCAAGGCTCCTCACTAATAATTACCCTATCTTGCACCCTTTATAATCACAATTTAAGATTCCAAGAATAGTACAAAATCTCTAATCTCCAGACTGATTTCTGACTTTTGTCTTCTTTAGCGAAGATTAGGATTCAAAGCTGGAACTAATGTACTTATACATCTAGTGACTACTTTTTACTATTTCATACTATTTAATTTAATATTCTGAAGTTTTAAAAAAGTATTCTTATGTTTTAAACCCAGGTTAACTCACTTGCATAGTTTCAACAGATGTGACAGAGGGTCCATTTCTATATATTTCAGAGATCTCAGTTTAACAACTGTAGGCCCTCCTGCCTTCTCACTTATAATGGCTCCAGAAACTATATAAATAAGCATAAGAGAGAGCAAAGCGATACTTCTGTTAATCTTAGCTGTCCAAGTTAACGAAGAGAGAGAGGACCAATAGTTATATTCCAAAACTGAGATTTCTACAATAAATAAAATTTGACTTAGTGCCATTAAACTATGCAAGTGACACCCAAAATTTAAACTTAGGATTTTTTTTAAATTTCAGGATATTAGCTTGAATAGTATCAAGAAATAAAATGTAACTACTAGATGCATTAATTTCTAATTTTAAATCACTGGTCTTCATTGATAAAGGCAAAAGCTAAAAACTGGTCTAGAGATGGGGATTTTATAGCATTACATTATCTAGTGTGCATATCCTGCGTGGCTTGACATGAATGATAATACATCTGACTTGGAATCGGTAGGTCCTAGGATCAATTTCGAGGCTCGATCTTCTTATGAACTCCTGAGCAATAAAGGCATGCATGATTACTCAAATTTACAAAAGAAGGCTTTACTAAAGAGTAAAAATATGTTCTTGGAAGCATATGAGAAAGTCGTGACCTTGTCATGGGATTAACCCTCTAACCACAAAGTAGAAGTGAGCTACAGTTTTTATAAACTCAAGGTCTCTAAATAACAGAAACTGATGGTATCAGATCTATGTAATCAAGTAATTTAGCTGTGTTTAAACAGGGCTTTTTTTAAAAAAAAAAAATTTAAAAGATGGCTGCTAGGTACATAAATGCTTCAGTTCCAGTTTCGAATGAAAGTCTTCACTGATGAGGACAAAATATCTAAAGATAGAAATTATATTAGCAATATACTATCTGGTATCCAATGATTGGTCAAATTTGCAGATGATGGCTGTAATGGAAGATAACTGCTTTTGGAAGCAATTGTTACTGAATTTTGAAAAATACTCTAAAAAATAACGTATCTTGAGTCTATGCAATTAAATCCCCAAATTTTAATTTCAGGAGAAATGTATATTAATTCAAATAGCTTTACATATATAACCATTATACATATGCGTTTTTTTGGCATGCGTTAGTGAAGCTATAATTATACTATAATGTTTAATATGCTTGCTTAGCGCTTTCAAGATTTAGTATTTTAATCTCATGCTCATAGCTTTGCTGAATGAAGACTATTGTAATTTATTGAACACATATGCAAATACGCTTGAATGTTTAATTAGTTAGTCCATTATTTGGAGAGAGGAAAGTATGCCTTTCTTCTATTAATGGCACTGAGATTATTTGCTATGTAAAAAGCTTCTTTGACCTTTCTTTTGGCATCACTTTTCTCTGTGCAAATTATTTGGACAGAACTGGGTTCGAATACATGGCCTGTAGCTGCTTGGTGGTACCCAGAATATTGATGTTCCTTCATTTTTATTTTTAACCCTGTAGTATGCATATCTGTGTATTCAAACCCAGTTTTGCCCAAATAATTTGCAGAGAAAAGTGATGCCAAAAGAAAGGTCAAAGAAGCTTTTTACATAGCAAATGATCTCAGTGCCATTAATAGAAGAGAGGCATGCTTTGCTCTCTCCAAACAATGGACTTAAAAATTCAAGCTCATTTGCATATGTGTACAATAAATTACAAGAGTCTTCATTCAGTAATGCCATTAATAGAAGAGAGGCATGCTTTGCTCTCTCCAAACAATGGACTAATTAAAACTTCAAGCTCATTTGCATATGTGTACAATAAATTACAAGAGTCTTCATTCAGTACAGCTATGAGTATGAGATTAGAATACTAAATCTCGAAAGCGCTAAGCAGGCATATTAACATTATAGTATAATGACAGCTTCACTAACGCATGCGAAAAAATCGCATATGTATAGTTGTATAGTTACAATTTTTATTGGTGAAGAGAAAAACCAATTTATTATATATAAAACATTGCAAAAAGGCAGCTCACGGTCAGACTTTTAAATCCAGTTTGTTCTTTTAGTTAATGTAAATCCAAAATCTCTCTAGATGAATTGTATGACCTTAAAGATACTTTACAGAAGTGATAGAAGATTGTAATTTCTAATACCATTTATATAAGTGTATATTCTTTAATCTTTCTTCTTTTTAATTTTTTTTAACCTTTATTGCTTTAAGACACTTATAATGATATAGGTCTTTGTCACTGTAAGCATTTCACGTCATCAGTCTCCTCTCTGCATTGGCTGGAATCTAGCGTTAGGTTTGTGTAATCAAATTTTCTTCTTTTAATATATGCATAGCAATTCTAATCCCATCTTTGTTAAACAATTTTTATACTTTTTGTTAAAAAATTTTTTTATTCTGGTAAAATATATATTTATTAAAATTAAATGTATAAAGTAAGTTAAAATTAGTTGTTATCTGATAAACAGGAATCCGGCTTAAAATGCAATTACACGAAAGAATTTAATTTGCAAAATACCAATTTAATTACTAAGTTATAATTGTGCTGATTAATTAAAAACCACCCTTATTTATAAAATTAGAATTACTCCAGAAAACAAAAAAAAACCCAAACAGATAAAAGGGGAGATAGTTCAAAAGAAGCGTTAGTGCATTCTGGCGAATCTTCAAGAGCTAGTGCTACGAGGAAGCAGCGTGGGAATTGTGAATAATTTAGGATCTTGGCTCCTGAAGGTTAAGCAAGCCGATTAGTTTCTTTTACAGATTGCCCTGATCTTACTATTAGTTGATATGCCTCAAGGGCCACCAAGGATTTGAAGACGCTTAGAATGCGAAGGTAATCATTTATATCTTATATTGATTAATGAGGGATTTAGGACAGAGAAGCTTTATATGCTCAGAATTATAGTCAGTTATTATACCTTACTGTGTATATATATATATATTTGTCTTACTAACATAGCTTGGCATGGACCGGCTCAATATTTATATATATATCATCATACGCGTAGCCCGGAACAGTTGAGAACTTTATAGTTGTGTATTTATACTTCGGTTTAGCATCCATGTGTTAGAACAGGGTTCTGCCTTATTAGATTCAACTCCTCAGGAGAACTGTATCTACAGGCTGCACGCATGTACATTTAGATGTGCCATCGGATGATGAATTGCTATCCTCACTATACACCATATAACTTGTATTACTAATTGTCATTTCTCGCTATAAACTAGTTAGTGAATTAATTAATATTCATATGCTGCAATTGACGAGTCAATACACAGCAGCCTGGCAAAGTGTCAAATTAGTTGAACCTAGAACCATAGTGAAAATTAACGATTAATTATAAAATGTCAGTTTTCAGACAAAAATCTATTGGAAAGTTCGACGTGGACAACGCTGCCAATGTATTTATCGCAAGTTCAAAATTTCTTCATTCTAAATGAGATTGAAGACAATAAGCAAAGTAGCCGCCTTTTTATGTTTCTCCGGGAAAAAAATTATCGAAATCACCAATAAATTATATCCAAAATCCCGTAGCATTTGAGGAATTAACCAAAAAATCTAAACTAATTTTTTGGCTCCTCGCCCATTATGCCACATAGCATGCCTACCGCTAAGAAATCGGAAACTACTAAACAGTGAAACAATCAAACAATATAATTCAGCACTTAAGGGGTAAGCAAAAGATTGTGCTTACGGGGATTTCATAGTATATTATTAGATCAGCTACTATAAGGAATGTCTGATGACAGGCTTAGACAACAGTTGTTAACAGAAACAGGTCTAACCTATGAAAGCGCTATAAAGAAATGAATAGCTTATGAGCTAATTTTAGAACAGGCGAAGGTTTTTTGATCAAAAAATAAAGATTAACGAGCAAGTTTTTAAACAGATAAAACAGAGATAAGTTCATTCAGACTTGAACCTCAAAAAAATGACAAAATTAAATACTACTGCTGTAGAAAAACAAACGTGTTTCAAATGTGGAATAAGGGCCACCTAGCACGCGCATGCAGAAAATGGAGAGACCCCAACTCTAAAAGCGAAATCAAGAGCATGAAAATAAGGGTGGTAAACCAGCTAACATACACAATCAAAAATATGGAAAGCGAGGGAGCGCAGCAATTCATAATGGAATTGCAAATCTGCGATAAAAATATTAAAATGGAGATAGGTAAAGGGTCAAGTATTTCCATAATATCAGAAACAGACTGGAGAACATTATTAGCCACTAACCCCAGCATTAAAAATAAAGAAAACTAACATTAGAGCTCAGGATGTGAATGGACACCTTGAAATTATTGGGTCAAGTAAAAGCACCAATCAGATATAAAGAAAAAATAAAATAACCGCTATATATAGTTAAAGGGGAAATTACCCAATAAAAGGGAGACAATGGTTTTTAGTAATAGGAATACAAGTTAGTGGGGTGAAAAAAATTACCATAAAACAAGAAATACAAAGTAAATACCCCGATCTATTTAGTGAAGAATTAGTTCAATAGCAACTACCCCAGCAGATGTAAAGGTAATCGAAAACGCACGCCCAATTATCTGCAAACCATGAAAAATTCCTTTGCGCAGACGCAAAAGAGAAAAATTCAAGAATTGATCCCAAAGGGCATCCTGACACTGTGGAAATGTTAGACTGGGCCACCCCTATAGTTGTACTCTCAAAACCCAATGACCAAATACGTATTTGTGGCAATTACAGTGACAGTTAATAAGTATTTAAATAAAAGGTTGTATCCCATACCAAATATAAGACCGAATATCTTCCAAGCAAAAATAAATGTTTTATTACAAAGCTTAGATAACGTCATACCATATTTCGATGACATACTCATTTCAGCATCCTCCGAAGAGATGCTCGTCAAAGGCAAATGTTTTATTACAAAGCTTAGATAACGTCATACCATATTTCGATGACATACTCATTTCAGCATCCTCCGAAGAGATGCTCCGTCAAAGGCAATGTAAAGTATGCGCCAAACTACAAGAATTTGGGGTGAAATTAAATATGCATAAAAGTGTGTGCAATATGCAGGAGTTGCCATTCCTCAGAAACATAATCTCCCAAAAGTGGAAACGTCCATCAGCAGAAAATGGCCAAACCCAAAAACGTTAAAGAGCTTCAGGCCTTTTTGGGCATAACAAATTATTTTTGAACCTTTTTAAAAAACAATGCTAAAGTAACAAACCCACTTGTTAAAGAAAATCAAAAATGGCAGTGGCTAGAGATACACAAGAAAGCATTTTGACAGCAATCACTGTGTGCCTAACAACGAACGCCTCGGAACAGGGGGTGGGAGCTGTATTGTGTCACTCATGCTACAATGGCGAGGGTCCAATAGCCTACGTCACATGAACCCTTTCTAAATCTGAAACTATAGCCAGATTGATAAAGAGGCTTTAGCCATTATATTCGTTTAAAAAAATTCCACCAATATATATTCGATAGAGTTTGCTATTGTAACCGATCATAAGCTGTTACTGCGCATTTTAGTGGTCAAGCTAGCTCCTGACCACTTAAACCGATGTATGCTACAATGAAAAAACATTTGGCATCACATGATTACCACCTATCATAGAAGAAAGGGAAAGAAATGTCCCATGCTGATACCCTATCTAGAAACCTCAACAAAAACAAATCGCAAACTAATGAAACAGAAGTCAATTATATCGACGCCTTATAGTCAGACATCTTGAATAGCAACACTATAGCAAAATGAACAAAAGCCGATGAAGGATACCAGCTGCTGTTAGATTGGATTAGAAATGGCTGGCCCCCCAAAAAACCGAAATGCCTATTGTCTGCGTTTTGGAGAAATCGTGAAAATTTATCAATTTGTAAAGAATGCATGTTAATGGAGGACAGGGTTGTAATACCAACAACTCCTAGCTGGCAAAAAGTATTAAAAATTATTACACAAAGGGCATCCAGGCTTGGTGCGCGCAAAAACTTTAGCATGCAGCTATACCTGTTGACTGAAAATAACCATAAACATTGAGAATTACAATTAAAGAATATACAGCTTGCCAGTTCAAGATGCACTTGAATCCAAACAATGACCCGAGTCTATCAAACAATGGCAGAGACTCCATATGGATCATGCTGGTCCAATAGACGGGACAATACTTTTTGCTCTTGTCAATGCATACTCTAAGTGGGCGGAGTATTGGCCCAATAGACAGGACAATACTTTTTACTCTTGTCAATGCATACTCTAAGTGGGCGGAGTATTGCATTGTGAAAAACATAAGTACAAATGAAACCATATAATGCTTAAGTGCAATTTTTTCACAACATAGACTCCTGGAAAGAAATCATTTCTGCTAATGGGACAGGATTCACCTCCCAAGAGATGTTAGGTTTCTTCCAAATGAATGGAATAAAACACATCCGTGGACCCCATACCATCCTGAATCGAATGGCCTTGCCGAGAAAGCCGTTCAAAGGCGTTAAAAAATGCCAACAATAACGACATGCAAGTCACTTTATATGACGCCATGTTTCATCAACTTTCCACCCCATTGACAGCTACAGGAAAATGTCTGACTGAGCTGCTGATGGGCAGAAAATTAAGGACAAAGCTACCAATGTTACTCCCCAAAAGGAACGAACACATCCAAAATGATCGCGAATACAATATATATAAAATTGGAGACAGGGTAGGTATGCGACATCCTCAGAAAAAAATGGACTAAAAGCACAACCACAGGCAAATTATTGAAACAAATAGTCACAGTACAAACACAGAATGGAACAGAATACTGGAGATATACTAACCACATCCGCAGGCGATTTATTGAAGACATCCAGTTGCCAGCATCACTATAAAATGATAACGAAGGGATTACAGAAGCATTTGGAAACAAGGACTCAACATAACCCAAGAGGAAGAAAGCACATACAAGCAACAAGGCCAGCAAGAATGTAATGAAGCAGAAACCAAAACAGACATTCAAAACATGATACCCACACAGACAACAGACGAAGGCAGATCACCCAGACCTCAACACAAGAAACAGAAGCCTATCAAGCTAGGCGACTATATGTAAAAAACAACAGTTTTCTGGAGTAAGAGGAAGTATTGTAAAATTATATATTTATTAAAATTAAACTTATAAAGTAAGTTAAAATTAGGTGTTATCTGATCAACCGGAATCCGGCTTAAAATGCAATTAAACAAATAATCAGATAATGAAAAGAATTTAATCAGCAAAATACCAATTTAATTACTAAGTTATAATTGCGCTGATTAATTAAAAACCATCCTGATCATACAAAATTAGAATTACTCCAGAAAACAAAATAAACCAAACATATAAAAGGGGAGGTAGGTGAAAAGGTTAATGCATTCTGGCGAATCTTCAAGAGCTAGTGCTATGAAGAAGCAGCGTGGGAATTGTGAATCACCCAGGATCTCGGCTCCTGAAGGTTAAGCAAGCTGATTAGTTTCTTTTACAGATCACCCCAATCTTACTATTAGTTGATATTCCCCCAAGGATTTGGAAGACGTTTAGAATGCGAAGGTAATCATTTATACCTTATATTGATTAATGAGGGATTTAGGACAGCGAAGCCTTATACGCTCAGAATTACAGTCAATTATTATACCTTATTGTGTGTACATATATTTTGTCTTAATAACATAGCTTGGCGTAGACTGGCTCAATAACATTTATATATATCATCATATGCGTAACCCAGAACAGTTGAGAACTTTATAGTTGTGTATTTATACTTGGGTTAAGTGCCCAAGTGCTAGAACAGTGTTCCGTCTTTATTAGATTCATCTCTCACAATAACTGTATCTATAGGCTGCACGAATGTACATTCGGACATGCCACCGAATGATGAATTGCTATCCTCACTATAAACCATATGTTATGCTTAATATACATGCTAAATGAATAAATTATGTTCTTAAATTAACCTGTATTACTAATTGTCATTTCTTGCTATAAACTAGTTAGTGAATTAATATTCATATGCTGTAATCGATGAGTCAATACACCACAATTCTAGATTTATGATGTCCATATTCATTCAAGTAAGGTTACTTTAATTCCGGAAAGTAAAAAAAGGTAAAAAAAAATTATTCACGGACAAAAAAACCCTACTCTAAATTTAGTTATAAAGGGATTTATTACTTATTGTATTGCTTCATGCAAGATCATAACTAAGGACTCCAAACTGATAAAGCTACTACAATTACTGCTTTCTCCGAGTCAAACATTCAGTATACAGAAAATAACCAACAAACATCACATGATCACCATTTCTTATGCTTGCTTAGATCACCATTTCTTATGCTTGCTTAGAACTATTATTAAAACAGGCAAAATTTTTTATATGTATTGCCACTCAGTGCAAGCCAGAGTAATCAATGAATGCCAGAAGGCTTGAGCAGGTGCTCTCAGATCCAAGACTCCTCACTGATGAAGGCCACAAGCCAGAAACTAGTCTGGAGATAGTGGATGAGTAGGAACTAGATGGGGATTTTATGCACAAGTCTTCTAGCGCCCATTGATTACTCTGGCTTGCACTGAGTGGCAATACGTATAGAAAGTTTTGCCTCTTTTAATATATAGAAAATAGTGACAAAAAACGACAAACAATCTCATTGCCATAGTTAATACTCAAGACAATACAGTAAAAAAATGTAGAAAAAATGATAAAAAGAGTAACAAAATAACAAAGATTGTTTCAGAGCAAAGAATAGTAACTAATTTTTGAATAACATCATCTTATCTTACAAGACAACAGGAAATATTCTTAGTTAGGCTCTACGTTTTGCTTATTAGCCGCATTCCAATATCTATGTATAAAATCTGCTATGTATTAATACTATCAATAATCTAAATTCAATAACACACACACACATATATGTAATAAAATCGTGTTATATGTCACATGACCTATATAGCTTGCATTTACCAATATGTAATATAAAGAGCTTTCCAATAACTCTATACAATCTGCTACAAGAGAAAGCATTCAAATCATCTTTATTTAGGATTGTCCCTATCCCCAGACAGGTTTTGAGCTTTGGCTCTCCTCAGTGACACTGGATTTTAAAAAACTAACTCAAGATAAGCATTTATGTAAAAGTTAACCCTTAAGAAGATCTGAAGTTTTTAGACATCTACAAGTCTTTAAATTCAGGTCTCTAATTGAAATAATCATATGGGTCTGATGGGGACAATCCTAGATGAAGATGATTTGAATGCTTTCTTTTGTAGCATTTATCATTAAAAAAAAAAAGATTGTTGAGTTATTGGAAAGCTCTTTATATTACATATTGGTAAATGCAAGCTATATAGGTCATGTGACATATAACATGATTTTATTACTATTATTATTTTATTGTTTGGGGTTTTGGCTAAATTAAATTAAAAAGCACATAAATATATGAGATTTCTGAATTAAGTTCAGACCCATATGATTATTTCAGTTGGAGAGCTGAATTTAAAGACGTGTGTCTAAAAATTTCAGACCTTCTTCTTAAGATTTAACTTTTAGATAAATGCTTATCTTTAGTTAGTTTTTTTAAATCTGGTGTCCTAGCTCCTTACTGAAGACGGGTTTGGGGATGGGGACAAATTCATGTTTAGAATTATTGGAAAGCTCTTATATATGTGTGTGTAAAGATGTGTTTAATTCCTCAAAAACTAGTACAAAAGAAAACACTGCATTATTTTTCCAAACTATAAACATTAACGTTCACAGACACTCTTTCACTGCCAAGAAGAAAATTTACTTAAATATATTTAAAAATTATTTTTCTTAACTGTAAAACAGTAACATATACGGATAGCCTTTCATTGTCATTAAGAAAATTTATATATAAAGTATTTATGCCAAATAAAAATACAACAAACCAAACTTCAAAAAATCTATTTATACAGTGTTTAAAATTAACAAAATGCAGTTGCTAAGATCGAAATCTAGGTCAGACAGGCGACTCCAATCTTTCAAAGATGTTAAACAATAGCGCTGCGTTAACACCTTATCACCTTCATTTAGTTTAAAACTTAACTAGTCCTTTCGAAAAGGAAAACAATTTTAAAATTACTAGAAAAGTACTTAGTAATACATTATCATAAATAATAGTAAATTCAATATTGCCAATAAAATTTATGTATACTGTATTTATATTTTTTAATATTAATTAAAAATCGTAGCCATGTCTTTTAATATATTGTATACTGTGTGTGTTTAAGTTAATAAAATATATAATATAAAGAACCTTAATCAATTTTATTCCTTATTACATGCTTGTCCATGCGTAAAAATATACTCTTCATTTCTTCTCTTAGTTAAAAAAAATCATCGTGTTTGTTTACGGAAAACACACAAAGGGGGGGGGGGTCATAGTTTAAAGGAATTAAGCAAATATGCCATCCTACAGCTTTCAGGTGACTATTCTGATTTTTACATTATAAATAAATTTTTTCTTAAAATCTTGATACTTCCAGAAAATAAGTACGAGCACCTCAACAACGAATATTGTTTTCGAACATCTTGCAGAATAATAATAACAAATTCATTAAAAATAATATATCAATTACTAAGTAAAGTTAGATATTGTTTAAATATTACAATTGCGGGGCAAAAACCTCTCCCAAACAGACTCCCTCCTCTACTCTTCAGACCAATAAAATTGTCACGGTAAATATTAATAAAACTTATTTTGCAATTAGAGGGAATAGTAACATCTCAAAATTATTTTGGTTAATCATTTAAAGCTTGCATAAAATAGGCTGTTTTTATAACATGAAAGTAAAGATTCGAAAACTCGATAGCGGGCTAAAATGGGAAACCATTTCAAATTGTAAACAAATAGGCTTTTCTCGAGGAAAACGGTCCATGGCCATAGACAATTCATAACCAAAGGTAGAATAAGGAAGGAAAATTGCTAAAACTCTCAATACCGGGGAATAACAAGCGAGTTGAGTGTAATGCCCTGTCCTCCGTTTCCTATGAGGGGGAGGGGTATTCAAATCTAGAGAGCAAAAGAAGTTTATAATTATAGGTTTTATGACATACAGCGAAATTAATAATTTCAAACATTTTTTATAATAATTTAAAATAGGTCCCTGTTATATAATACATTCAACTGTTAACTTTATTAATTAATTCCAATTCCTCTTTTTTTTTTACTTAAACTCAGATAAATTAGGAAGAAATATATTTATGAAAAATCAGTTCAAAGTGATGTTTTGAACCTTGATTAATATTTGATAATTACTATGTAACAACTCATTAACGCGACCTTTATCTCTCGTGCAACTTCCGTCAGCCATCAAGCATTTTTGAAGTAAATAAATCGATGAGCGCAAAAAAAAACAACAAAAAAAACCTTAAGCTCACATTTGACAAATAAAATATTATTTTTGACAATATAAAGATGCCTTTAACAGATGATGCATAATAAACAAAATTTAATTTTCAAAATAGTAATTTAACTGATATCTTTTGCCAAGTTAATTTCCCATTCAAATTAAAATGACATTTTAAAAAAATAGTTTTAATATTAGTTTTATTAGGAATTTAAGAAAGTATCTGCAATAAAAAGTGAACTCAGATGCTAAACAAACAATTAAAAATGAATGTAATAAATTACTCGCAGAAGGTAAAAAAAAAAACCCATTTATACGCGTGTATATATTTTAATAAACTGCTAGGGGAAAAATCTGGACTTAACTAAAAGCTAATTTCAGGAAATCAACAAGATGTGTTGAACTCAAGCCTCAGAGTGATAACAATTGATAATTTTTAATAATGCTCGATTGCAAATAAGAAATCTTTTTTTAAAATTTGATTTCTCATATATTAAACATAAAAAATAACTTTTAAGGAGGTGCTATTAATCACGCATATAATTGAAGTTTTCGTAAACTTAGGATAATAAACGTTAACCAAAGTTATTTTTGAAATATAAGAAAATGGCGATGACTGACATAACAAATACACCGGTGTTAGAATTTTTACAAGATAAAAAATAATTGTCATTTTGGATAAGTACTTCAAAAGAAACAAAACAGGAATTTTAGACGCACCTGTGTAGAGTGACACCACGCACTATTTACAATGTTGGGCATATTCCAACACATGTTTTGCTTCTATCAATGACATCATTTAACGGGATTTCAAAAAACACCTATGACTGGTGCGTTTTCGACTGAAATGCATAATTAACCAATCGTAATGATTGACACAGCTTTTATTTAAGAAGATAGAGGCATACTTCCGTATCTGCCATTTTCCCATTGAAATGGATGATTAAGTGATTTTAGGTTAAACTGTAAGAAAAAAAACAAATATGATGTCGCTAATTTAAAAGTAGTATTATTTAACTAAATCATCAATGGTTCGGTCAAAATAATGGCAGCTTCTGAAGAGAGCGAAGGAGCAGTTTTACATGTGGTGGTCGTCGGATTTCATCATAAGAAAGGCTGCCAGGTAAATAGCAAATTAACCTGTAATAGATTTTGTTGTGGTAATGTTAACGTTTTAAATTTTATGAATGAAATCTCTCCAAATATTTGCCTCATTTAAATCTAAAATATGGCAGTAAGTCTTTTTATTATAATATCAATCTAAATTAAGTCAATATAATTCAAATTAAAAAGGGTCATATTTCTAAATGATTTTTCCACCAAAATCTTGGGTTATATTTATGAAATAACTGTATATTAATCCGTAAATAAACGAAAGTAAAAAAAAAGGAGTTTACCAGAGTTATTTTGTTTTTGATTAATTATGCATGACGAAAATTTAAAATGAAATTATATACTGTGTATGTACACACACGCAGTGTCTGTGTCAACATCGACACATGGAATTTTTGTAAAAATAGATAAAAAATTATATATTCAAAAGTTACTTTTTCTAGTACAAATAAAGTATTCGATACCTATCTCTTTTATGCAAAAATGAAAATTCAATCTACTGCCAAGCTTAATAGGTCAGAAATTTAAGAACTTCTAAAGAATTCAAACTTCAGAAAAAATGGCCGTGTTTTTATCTGTACGAAAACTTTGGAATGTCAAGAATGAAAATATAAACCAAAAAAAAAATAGTTTCAAGCTAAATAGGCTTTATAAATAGTAAGGTGCCATAAAGTCGCCGATGATGGAAATCTCGCGAATGGCATTTCTAATTTTTTCAAAAATTTGCAGTATCGTATGCAGGGAGTCAATTATGATTTCTTTTTCCGGTGTAATTTGATGTAATATGATATTGATTTTATATCACTTTTGGGCTGAGGGAAAATCTAGATGAGTTTTACTGCAAATTGCTGGATAAAACAGGCTTAGAAATTGATACATAGTACAGTTTGAAATGAACAATCTACAAAGACTGATTAAAATGATATTGATCACGTAAATGCCGAGTATATATAAATGAGTTATATTCCAATTTGATCAATTCTAAAATTATTTTTTATTATTATACTCCTTTTATAAACAATATATTAAGCTTAAAAATATTGTTGTAAAAAACGAATTAAATCTTAGGATGCATGCCACTTTAAAAATTAAGATGCTAGAATTTATATATTAAGATAGTGATTTATCAACGAGGATCGAGTATTATTGCTTATTAAAAGTAACTAATTGCCTATTTATAACAATTTGCTTTTAGAAGAAAACTTAATACATTTTGCAATTTCTATGTAGCTGTCTCATTTGGGAGAGTGATAAATTCTGGAGTTTAAAATTCATTACACTTCCAGTGTTCAAATTTCTTTTTAGACTTCTGAGCAAACCCCCCCCCCCCCCAATCCTTTATAAATGTACAAACAAATAGTTGAATTTCATAAGCTGAGGAGTTGTGAATTGAACAACAAAGAAAAGATAATTATTTCTCTATTTTATTTTCTTTCCTTACAATTCTCACATCCAGCAGTCTTCATCAGACCTATAAGTGATTACATCTTAAAAACACATAATTTTAATTAGAGGGATTTGAACTCAGGATTTTTTAGTCTAATCATCCTCCACTCCATCTCAAACAACCAATAGCCATGACCACATACATGCGAAAAAAATACATGATCTATTTCATGCAGAATCAGCACTTATCAGGAGCCAGATCATAATCTCCCACACATATAGAATCAGTGATCGATTTATATTAATAGCAATTTCTCAAACTTTAATGGTCAGCTTTAATTTTTCTCCCTTCCAACTATCCAACCATCCATTTCATTGAAAAACCAATGATGGAATGCTTAAATTCTTTAATGGATTTCATATTGTAGTCATGCCCAGATAGACATTAAACCAATCTAACTCCCCATTACATATCTATATATATTAATAGGAGAGGGATGAGAAAAATTGGACAACTAACAATGGAATGCTCAAAGCCCTTATTGGATTTGATATTGTAGTCATACCCATATAGACATTACATCAATCTAATCAGTATATTATCGGACCATTACATATCATATAAATATATGGATACTATAAAGAAATCATGTTAACAATACTTACGTGACCTTAATTAAATTTATATTATTTCTGATATAAATTTTAAATGCTATGTTATATTTGTGGTCCTATTATTTAAGCAGAGGAGTTAATATGATTAATACCTTTACATATTAGCCATACCAATTTTCAGACCAAGATGATATAAAATATACACCCTGCAGTCACATTTCCAGATCATTGCACTCACTCTATGACTGCAAGAAGCAAACACCTCTTCTTTGGATATTTTTATTTGTAATGGAATGGTTCTGGCATCATCTATTCAAAACTGACTAGAATATCAACAAAACAAAAAAAAGAGTTTTAAAATGCTTCCAGCACTTGATTTATCTGACTAGCATAAAAAACAAGAAACTGACTTAAATTAGACTGAGTATATTTGAAACTCACTTATAGAATTAACTCTGACTTAATAATAATATATGGTAATTAAATGTTACATAGTGATGTATGGAGACAGAATTAAATTAAAAATTACATGTTTATTTACACACAAAAAAAAAATATTAACATAATAATAAAAATAAATTAAATCATATTAATTATAGAATTTTTTGCTAGGGATTAGTCCATTTCTAAATAGAGGTAAAAATCCCCAATTACTTTTAGTTTATAAAGTTTGAAAAAGAATAAAAGTTGGTCTCGACTGATGTTATCATTATCTTAATTTATACCTAGATTTTTGTTTTGCTTTGTTTCTGGAGTGTACTCCTATCCTGATGAACATTGATGGAGTTCATTAATGGGTATTCTTAGCTTCTTTTGACACCTGGTCGCTCTTCTGGAGACACACATATTTTGGATCTTGTTCAGCAGTAACTTACTAATTATGGGTGGTTGTCAAAGATATTTACTACAGGCAGTCAAATATAGAAAAAAATCGTCGGCCAATACCAAACAAACACCTCTGTGGTTTAGCGCGCATGGTAAGATTAAGATGTCCATGTATAGAGCTATATAGTTTTGATTGATGCACTGGAAACTTTGTAGGGCACACTGGTAGTAGAGTGAGTATAGCACACCTGAACTGACAGAAAACTGGATGGGGGACTGACTTAACAGAAAACTTGACAGAATCATAGATTCTTAGGAAAATTCATCAGAATAAAGAACAGTAGCAACCTTTGCCACCCATTTTCTGTGACTACCCGTATTATTAATTAGTTTTTCAAATTTTTTTGATTAATTAGTTAAACTTCTCTTTTCTTAATTGCACATTGATTAAACTTATTATCTAATCAGTTGGAAATACCTTCTGATCAGATAATTTACAAAATATTTGATATTTAATTAGATCTAATTAAATAGTTTTGATAATTATTTGTACAATCAAATTCTTTCACTAAGTAATTTTATAGTTAATTTTACATATTTAAAGTTATAATTTATTTTCTTTTGTTTTCATAATCCATTGGAATTTTCTTTTTTAGTTAAAGGAGCAGATAATTTTTTTTAAAAAATATTAAATCTAAAAATTCCTACATTGCAATAGACTCTAACTAGACTTGATTTATTAAAAGAAAAAATATCTACTTTTATCTAGTTAACTAATAGTCTTTTTTGTATATTTAAAATAATAAAATATATATATTATTTTTTCCCTGAATATTATTTTTAATCGTTTTATGTAACATGTATCTACTGTAACAGTAGCTGGGTTCAAACCCTGTTACAAGAAAGTGAAAAGCGCGTACGCATTACCCTCAATACAGATATATATTCAAGCGGGCGATAAAGGGTTAAAAATATATATAATTATACATATATATACGTGTGTGAAGTAAATTTTAAACTCTTTTTTTATTATTATTATTTTTTGTTAGAAAATAAATGGGGAAGGGATTTATTAGTAAGCATTATTTATTTAGAACGTTTTACTTTTAAAATATTACAAATTAACAAAATTACAGTTGTGCGCAAATATGTTATATATTGTTTAGAAAATTGATTTAAGTTTCAATTATATTTCAAAGTAACGAGAATAGCGAAAAGGAAATATTGTTTGTGCCTTCAAGCAATTCTGTGTTTGAATCACAATCGCTAATTACTGCAAAAATAAAATTCCAAGAAAAAGCCAAAGAATGTTTGACCAAAAAGAATAGATACCAGGAATGACGGCACCACCAAAACAATGGAAATGTAAATTTAAAGAAGTAAAAGTAATTTCGAAAGGAAAACCTATTCAAAGAAAAAGAATTAGATGGGAGATCCGATTAAAAAAAAAAATTCCTTTGTCTGAGAAATGAAAATTAATTAGACAAAAAATTAATTAATGAGAATTTGAGAAAGGAAAACGACAGTTATTTCAGTTAGCTTGTGACCATAGACTCATAAAAATATAGAAAAAAATATTTAACATGACGGGGTAAGTTCCATACGTAAAGGGCTTCATCACCCGCAGCCGATGCAAACTGACTCTAAACCGCCTGCCGCCGAAGAACCTAGGAACCTAGCGAATACTCCGGATTCCTGAACACAAAGTGAAATAGAAAAGAATCGTACGTCCCAAAATATGAATTTATTTGATTTGAAAATTATATTAGACAAGACTTCACCTACGGCTCTGCCATTACTTATGGTCATCTAAATATCGGACTCTGCAGAAAGAAATTATATATTGCGCTTTCATAAGGCAACTTCAAATACTACTAGATCACGGAAATCCACTTGATATGCTTCATTACATTATAATCCCATACCCCGGGGTTTCGTCAGGTAAAGTGAACTCTGTTTTTATATAACTCAGAATTGCTTATAGCTACCCTCGAAAATAACAAACTTTCTTAAATTATTTCATAACATAAAATTATTGCGTACAACTGTATAGTAAACATTTTTTTTCTTATATATATAAATTAATATGTAATTATTCTAAATTAAATGTTATATTGTTTTATTTATGATTTGGGAACTTATTATATATTTTAAATGGGAGGGATAAGAGTTGATTTACATAGATAGCGTTTAGATATTAATAATAAAATTTAGTACACAAAATTTAGTACAGATTTATCTTTGTGTTAGAGTTATTCAATAATTATCGTTTACATTTTCCAATCACTTCATTAGCTAAATAAATTCCGATGATTCAAATATGTCCTAGGTAAGCGGATATGTCTATGAGTGCATTATAAATTAAGTACAAACCTATATTTTTTTTGTGTTATTATCTCCCTTCATCCGATAGGTTTTCCTCCCCACCCTGGGAGTGAGTTAGTTTGGATCAGGCACCTCGTTAATCGGGAAATATAATTCTCATCGTAACAGTGAGTTTGGCGCTTGAGGTCATCGATAAATTGACTCTCATAAATATATTCTCCTGTAGACATTTTTTTTTATATTTAGATCTTATTCAAGATACAAGGGCTACCGGAAACTTTTATTCATTAATCTTAAATCCTATTTACGCAACACTTAAAATTTGCGTCAAGTAAACAATACTTGTATGAATAATTCGTATCAGAATTTTCTTTGGTGGGTAATATTTAAATATTACCTACAGATGTTATGGCGACTAGACGGCCATAGAAATTCCATCTAGTCTTCGGTTAGGCTCACTTGTCCATTTCTTGAGATCTATATTATTTGGTTTAAGTTCACCAACGTTGGATAAGACGTGAGAAAGGGGATGCCTGTTAAACTACATATGTGTCTCGTGAAACCCCTCCCAATTTAGAAGTAAAATGGTGTCAGTTTCTTTCTTTAGGCATTGACCAATTTTAATTCTATATGTTTTAATTTTAAAATAGAAAATGTTACTTCCCTTTAGGTATTAAGATGAGCTATATTTACAATGAGTAAGTACTTAGAGAGGTATCCAACTTAAGAACTTTGCATGACACACAGATCGATTCTGTGTTGATTAAAGAATATTTAATTTTTTGCGGAAGTCATGACTACAGCATGGGCCAAATTTTGTGCAGTACGTGTGAAAAACATGGACTCCCTTTTGACTTACGATATTTTTTCTTTATTAATTCGCTAAGATTTTTTTTTCCAGCTACATTGTTAATAATGCCAGAACTTTTCTCTACTGGTACATTATCATCATAAATGGATTTTATGCACAGACCTATTTGTAGATCAAATGTCTCCGCAAAGTAACAGCTTAATCAATCACAAAATAAGATCATGAGTCCCTACATGTACTTATATATGCACACATACCTCAATCTATCATTTTCCTACTCATCATCAATCAACATGTGTTGAAATGAATGATTTTATTATTTTTATTTAAATGAATGATTTTATTATTTTTATTCATATCTTTACGTTATCATTATTTTCTTTTATTTTCCATTTGAATATGTTATTTTAATGTTTTTATTTATTTATTTATTTCGTCACGCTCTGTTGTGTTCAAAGGAGAAACTTATGAACTGGGTTACTTAAAATTTTGGATATTATTATTCAGATTTATCCTTAATGTAATTATTATTTAACTTTCTTTTCTTTTCAACAGTTTATTGCAAATAAAATTCTGCTCATTTTTTATAAAACATTTTCTATTTTTAATCATTTTTCAATAAAGCAATCCAAAGTTGTAACTATATCAAGCCTGCGGTTCCATCTGATTAATCAGTTTTTATCAGGCGGTTCTTTGTTCTGATATTTTTTAGAGTAGTCGCTCATAGATTTTTGTTCTCTCAGGGCTACTGAAAAACTTTCAGGATTCATTCCATGAGTTTGTGCTGTGTCCAAATTTTATAGCATTTATTATAGGCTCTTTAGGTTGGGGTTTAAATTCCCGATCATTTGCCTTGTAGCTAGGTTGAGTGCTATTGAAAGCACTCAGTAATTCAGCCATCTGCTTAACTGTTTTTCTCTCCATTCTGATGAGCATTTGCTCAACACTATAAGGAAAATTATGGCACACTATTTTAATAATTTGTTGTTTGGATAATGGGCTGACCATTAATGCATGTAATTTTGCTTTCTTCCTATGGAAGAATTGAATGAAAACCTCACTAAGTCGCCATTTATCGGTTAACACTTCATGTTTTATATTCTGTTGACATTCTTCGCTCCAGTAGCTAGCTAACAGCACTTGTTTGTATTCACTAAAAGTTATTGGTTTTTTTTGACTGAGGTCCCATCAATCCTGAAAAGCACTCTGCAGATGGCTGCAGGTGTTTTCAATCATGGCCTTCTTGCCTAGCTGATTCAATACCAAAGTATCTTACCTGGCTATTGATATGTCCTATATGAGTTTCCCCTGAAAATATTTTTATTTTCAGAAATTAATTAACTATTGCAGGGTTATTGTTTTGTATCTACGCTCTCCTGTTCAAAACTATTAACATTAATTTTCCAAAGTGTTACATTTTGCCTATTTTTAAACTCTATTTTGTCCATCTTTTCAGCTAAATTATTTATTTCAGAGTACTATTCTTTAGTAATGGTTTATTTTTTCTTCCTGCATTATTTTAATTTTTTCATTTCTGGGTATGCTATTTCAATTTGCCTTTCTACTTGTTTAATATTCTTACTTATTTCTTTCCTAATTTTTTTCTTTCATTTTTTCATATCCTGATTTAATTTGCTGCTCTAAGTTTTCAAGCATTTCAGCTTGACCTTCTAATTTTTTGTTTGGTTTATTATTTTGGTTTTTCAGCTTTTCCGCTGTTTCCTGATTCTGATTTTTAATCTCTGGAAATTTTATTTTGTTTTTGAAGTTTTTTATTTGTTTCAGTCTTCCAACATCTTAGTCATCATGGTCATGATTTCACTATTTTCTTGTTTATTCGAGGCTTCCTGCTTTTCAGTTTTATTTTATTGTTCCTCGCTGGGAAAATTTTCTAATTCTTTATCTTGAGTTCCATTTTCATTCTTGCTCTAGTAAGCATTTACCCTGTTTAATTTTATTATAATTTTTTCATAATATTATTGTCTTGCACTCTCTCTTTAATTAATCTTAATTAATTAATAATTACTTTTTAATTTTTTATTTATTCAGTCGGTGTGTTAATCCAATCTCTCGCACCACAGTCCCCTCTAATATTATTTGCCTGATTGTTTATGCCTCCTACCATTGGTGTTTTTATACATTTACTTTTATACATCTACTAGTAATTACTTATTTGTTTATGTATAGATCTGATCTTTTTTAATTTTGCATATATATATATTTAATATTTGCTTAACCAAATAAAAGTTATTTCAATGTTAACTAATTTCTTTACTCTCCTAACTCTTACTACATTTTTAATTTTTATTTTGTTAAAATTATTTTTGTCTGATTGTGGAAGTCATTTTAAGACTACAATTTAATAATTGCTTAATCGAATACTTAAATTCGATACAATAGAACAGAATCTGTCAGGCACTCATTGAAGTGATATTTATAATAGAAATTTCAGGCACCTGTTTTGGAGTGATGTTTATAATGAAAATTTCAGGCACCCATGTTGATTGCTATTTATAATGGAATTATGCTAACAACACAAACATATCCTTAATTAAATTTACATTTATTTTTTATTTCTAATATAAATTTTAAACAATAAATATTTTATATTATTTGCAGTTCCATTATTTAGTCGGAGGAGTTAATATGATTAATACCTTTACATATGATTAATATCTTTACATATTAGCCATACCAATTTTTAGACCGAGTTGGCATAAAATATATACCCCGCAGCCATATTTCCAGACTGTTGCTCTCGCTCTATGGCTGCAAGAAGCACACCTCTTCTGTGGATATTTTTATGAGTATTGGAATGATTCCTAGGCATCATCTAGTCAAAACAGACTAGGATATTAACAAAAGAAGGATTTTTAAATGCTTCTAGTGCCTGATTTACCTGACTAGCACAAAAGGACTTAAATTAGACTATATTTTAATGCACATATATAATTAACCTAAATTAACTTAATATTATATTGTAATTAAATGTTATATGGTGAGGTATGTGAGAGAGAGAGAACTAAACCAAAGTTAACAAATTAAAAATAACATGTTTATTTACACACACACACACACACACACAAACCATTAACACAGTAATAAAAATAAACTAAAGCACATTAATTATAGAATTGTTTGCTAGGGATTAGTCTATTTCTAAATAGGGGTAAAAATCCCCAATTGCTTTTAGTTTATAAAGTATGAAAAAGAATAAACGTTTGTCTGGATTTTGAATTTATCATCTTTATATTTACTTAGGTTTTTGTTTTAACTTTGTTTTTGGAGGGCACTCCTATGCTGTTGAACATTGGTGGAGTTCTTTAGCGGGCATTCCTAACTTCTTTTGGCACCTGGTTGCTCCTCTTTTTTGGGACAGTATATATCTTTGATGTTGTTCAGCAGTAACTTTTCTATACTTATGGGCAGTCAAATGTAGAAACTTGGTGGTGAACACTGAACCAATACTCCTCTGGTTTAGCAGCACATAGTAAGGTTAAGATGTCCATGTAGAACTATATATATCTGATTGATGTACTGGAAACTTTGTGGGGCTCACAGCAGTAGAGTGAATATAGCACACGACTGAACTGACAGCAAATGTTGGACTCTTAATGAAAAACTTAACAGAATCATAGATTTTTCTCAGCAAAATTCATCAGAATAAAGAACAATAGCAAATTTGTATCTTATATTTTTACTACCCATTGTCTGAGACTACCCATGTTATTAATTAGTTTTTCAAATTCTTTTGATTAATTAGTTAAACTTCTCTTTTCTTAATTACGCATTGATTAAACTTATTATCTAATCAGTTGGAAATCCTAATTTCTAAAAAACAATTTTTTCTGATCAGATAATTTACAAAATATTTGATATTTAATTAGATCTCTAATTAAATAATTTCAATCATTATTCTTACAATCAAATACTTACACTAATAAACTTTATAGTTACATTTACATATTTAAAGTTATAATTTATTCTATTGGTTGTCGTAATGCATAGGATTTTTTTTTTTTTTAGTTAATAGAACAGATAAATTTTTTTTTAAAATATTAAATCTAAAAGTTCCTAAATTTTAATAGGGTCTAATCAGACTTTTATTTAAAGAAAAAAATATCTCTACTTTTATCTAGTAAACTAATGGTCTATTTTTTTAATTTAAAATAATAATAAAAATCATTTTTTCCTCCTGAATATTATGTTTAATCATTTTATGTAACACACACATATATATATGTAACAATATATAATGGGCGAAAATATGATCACAATATCAAATCCAATAAACTTTGAGTGTTCCTTCATCGGTTTTTCAATGAAATGGATGGTTGAATAGTTGGAAGGATGAGAAAGATTAAAGCCTGTCCATTAAAATTTGAAGAATTGCTATGTTAATATAAACTGAACATTGATTGTATATATATGTGCGGGAAATTATCTGACACAACCGATGAGTGCTGGTCCGGCACGAAATACATATATTGGGACTCGCATCTTTTTTTCATGTGTGTGGTTATTGGTTGCTTGAGATGGAATGGAGGATGGATAGATAGAAAAATCTTGAGTTCTGATTCTCTAATTACATATATTAGAAACATTCAGTATAAGCAAATTGCGTACTGCCTTAAAATTATGCATAATTTTATTTTTTTCCATAGTTATATGTATTTAAATATATTTGTACTTCTGATGAAGGCTGCTGCACATTCAAAACTGTACAGAAAGAAAATAAACTTAAATATAGAAACGCTGTTGCATTGAATAAAGTATAATATGGAGTTATTTATTATGTTTGTTAATTAAATCGGTGCATAGAAGATTAAGAAGAATACCTCAAAAAAGAGAAGAGACGTTTACAAATTTATGGTCCATTTATTACATTAAATGTATTGTAAGTATAAAATTGAATCTATAATTTATGCTGTGTGAGTTTTGGCACAATACTATTTCACAATACGCAGAGATTTGCCAAATGCTGTGACTCAACAAATACATAAAGATGATAACATTCTGTATATTTATGTGTAAATTAACCATGTAATATTTTAGCCAGAACTGAATAATATTCAAACATATTTATTTAAATATATGGCAAGTTTTTCTACCTTTTACTATGATTTCTTTAAATACTTGACCTAATTTAGTCTTATTAAGCAGAACAATTAAGTTATATTATACTGTTTCAATAGTGCTTGAACATTATTCAATCTCATAAATAACTAAACTTGCAATTATAAAATAGTATTTTATGATATTGTATGAGTATTGAATCCAGATTTTGTTTATTTATATAACTTATTTTTTATAAATATTTGAATAATAGTCAAATATGTTTAAAAATACATATATACAAGCAACAAAGATTACAAATTATAAAATTATTATATAAAAGCCTTTTTCGGCAAATTATGTTTTTTTGCCCTTTTCAATATGTCTCCACGATTTAAAGCACATACAGCGACATCTATATCAATACATGAGAGAAGATAGATAAACAAATGGATATTTGACATGATCTATTATGTGATTTTTTCCCCCTCAATTCTACTACAAAATTACTCTGTTATATATATTGAATGGATATATATCCACATATATTAATTAATAAACTATCCATTCTTTATCCATTAACCACTTATTATTTAACTTAATGGATGTTTTGTATATATTCATACAGTTGTTTTTATTATACATGATGTAGTTTGTTTCATATATTTTACGTCTATTAACATTTTTAATATAATCAAGAACACTTATATTATCAATACAATTTATTTTATGTCCATACTGCAAATAATGAACATATAACGCAGATCTATCATCTTTCCTAGCAATAGCATCATTGTGTTCTTTAGCTCTTTCTCCCAATTGCTTTGACGTCCGGCCATAGTAAATCATATTACAAAAATTACATCTAATTTTATAAACCATTCCTCTCTTATATTTTATATCATCTTTCATTCTACAATTAGTTATCAATTTATCCAAATTTTTGCTATTAGCCCATCCCACGTTAATGTTTTTATCTATATAATTTTTACTTTTTTTATTTAATATATTATATACACTAGGCAAATATGAAATTTTTATCCACTTCTTTTGTTTATTAGTCCTACATCTATTATTATCCGTGCTATTTACTCCATGTTGTGAAAATATATTGTCAATACTATGCGCTGCATATCCATATCCCATATATGTTTGTTTAAATTTATCCTTCTGTAACATAGCAATATTTCTATCTGTATTAAATCTATCGTTCTTATATTTAAAATTCTTAATTACACTCATTATTACACTGATATTATTGGTTATGGACAATATTGTATAAAAAATACAGAGGCTATTATTGATAAATTAAATATGATGAATATAAATAGAAACCACAGTATCTTTGTGATGGACATAGAATCGATGTACCCTAGTATCCCTAGAATTAAAAGCATTAGTATCGTCATAAAGGCTTTATCTCTATATATCAATGATAATAGCATAATTAGTATTATAAATGAAGCATTGAACCTAATAAATAATAGTTTATATTTTAAATATAATAATGAATATTGGAGTATAAATAAGGGATGGGTAATGGGATGCGCAATTAGTGGGCTTATGGCATCTATGTTCATTAATGACATGGAAATCAATATTATAAAAGGCAGTATAATTAAAAAAGAAGTACTACATTATTTTAGATATGTAGATGATAGTTTGATAATTGGTAATAAGAGGGCAATATATAAATTATATAAACAATTTAATAATAATGTTGATAATATTAGGTTTACTATGAAAGAAATTGATAATGAAATAAGGTATTTAGATATTGAAATTATTTTAAATCAAAATAATGATATTATAATTAAGCATTTTATTAAAGATTATAAATTAAGGAAAATTATATCAATTGATTCAAAACAACCATGGATACAAAAGATGAGTGTAATTAAGAATTTTAAATATAAGAACGATAGATTTAATACAGATAGAAATATTGCTATGTTACAGAAGGATAAATTTAAACAAACATATATGGGATATGGATATGCAGCGCATAGTATTGACAATATATTTTCACAACATGGAGTAAATAGCACGGATAATAATAGATGTAGGACTAATAAACAAAAGAAGTGGATAAAAATTTCATATTTGCCTAGTGTATATAATATATTAAATAAAAAAAGTAAAAATTATATAGATAAAAACATTAACGTGGGATGGGCTAATAGCAAAAATTTGGATAAATTGATAATCGGAATTGTAGAATGAAAGATGATATAAAATATAAGAGAGGAATGGTTTATAAAATTAGATGTAATTTTTGTAATATGATTTACTATGGCCAGACGTCAAAGCAATTGGGAGAAAGAGCTAAAGAACACAATGATGCTATTGCTAGGAAAGATGATAGATCTGCGTTATATGTTCATTATTTGCAGTATGGACATAAAATAAATTGTATTGATAATATAAGTGTTCTTGATTATATTAAAAATGTTAATAGACGTAAAATATATGAAACAAACTACATCATGTATAATAAAAACAACTGTATGAATATATACAAAACATCCATTAAGTTAAATAATAAGTGGTTAATGGATAAAGAATGGATAGTTAATTAATTAATATATGTGGATATATATCCATTCAATATATATAACAGAGTAATTTTGTAGTAGAATTGAGGGGGAAAAAATCACATAATAGATCATGTCAAATATCCATTTGTTTATCTATCTTCTCTCATGTATTGATATAGATGTCGCTGTATGTGCTTTAAATCGTGGAGACATATTGAAAAGGGCAAAAAAACATAATTTGCCGAAAAAGGCTTTTATATAATAATTTTATAATTTGTAATCTTTGTTGCTTGTATATATGTATTTTTAAACATATTTGACTATTGTATACTTGAAGTGCAACATAAAAAAGAATTGGTTTTAATTCTGATTCTGTTTCTGTATAGTAATTTCGATATTATTTATAACGTTACTTTTGAATTAATACTGCGGTTCTTTGGGATATGGAGCATTTATGGAAATATATGAGAGATAATTTGGATACAATTGATTTGATTAAGGTAAAGAAATTAACTAAATTATGTTTACATATGGAAAAAATAAAAGGTCAATTATCATATTTAAATAATTGTAAATTACATAAGATTATGCCTAAAGCATGTATAATTAACGTTAGAAGGAATAAGAAGATCTCAAATAATAATAGATTAATATATAAATTGGAGAATTATTTGTTGCAGATTTTTATAAATGAAAAATACTACATTTTTAAAAGAAGTTTGGATAGATTTAGAAGCTTAAATAAAATTATAAAACCAATATTAAAAAGGATAAATGTCTGGGATAATTTCAAAGCTTTCTTAAATAATTATCGTAATAAATAGTATTATAAAATACACCTTAAATATACTAAAAAATGGGAATGGCTGATTAATAAATTTTCCACTAATAGATCATGCAGATATGATCATATTCAGCAATCTTATAAATCTATGGAATATAAAAAACATGTTTCAGACAATTTTGTAAATTTAACGGTGTAACAGTCATATTTGAACATCCACGCAACAAAATCCAGAGTTTTGGTAAATTATACCAAGGCTGATCTAGATGAGGGTTTGAGACCAAATCTGACCGCACCTCAGCTCCTTCACCAACACTCCCTGACTTACTACCTTATGAATGACATATATGAAGTTACACTCGTAATCTCTCAATTCCCGCGCCGGCAATAGCAAAGGGTAAAACGAGAGACTCGGGGATATTTAACTAAATATTTATAGCTTAACCAAACACACTCACACAACCTATGGCTGATTATCTAATGCATATAAAATCATTATGGATGGTGATTTAATATAAATAAAGCGAATAATACTGCAGACGTTAATAGATTTTAAAATTATTTAATTTGACAAACAAACAATAACAATTAAATATACTGAATATTCCACTCGCAGGTGGGATGGTGAAAATACGAACTACATGTTCTGTAATCAATTGTGAAAATACGAACTACACGTTCTGTAATCACTTGTACTTAACGATCATTATTCTATTATATCGTTTATACGTTAATAATTATTTTACGTCTATACTGATGTCTAGATTATGTTCTGCCATTCCTACTCAGTATGTTAAGGGTTAAACTCTAAGAGAGTGGCAAATTTATACAATGTGTACTTAAATTTATCAATACGTGAGGAGCAGTCAATGTGCTCTTTATGTAGATATTCTTAGATAAACTAGATCTTAGGTTCAGATCAATGCTGAACAATTAATATACAACAGATGAACTGGCATTTTGTAGCATAACTTCTGAGGCTACGGCGCTATGCAAATTACATCAGATGCGGCTTGAATGTGCTTTTACTCATGAGATTCAGCAGCGTTTGCTCGGTTCTCAGATACCGCTCACCTGCTATACATGAACTTTTAGTTCGGATGTTCGAACAGCCACGATATAAGATGCTGGATTCCGGTGTTCCAGTTTTTAAAGGAGGAAATGGGAATGACCCTTAAAATCATTATCCCATTCAAGAGGAGGCTGCCCGAACTAAGGATGATAAGATAGCCCTTAAAACTTAATCTTATCTTAATAATTATACGATAGCAAGACGGAATGCACCTCAGTGCTTCGTAAAAACTCATTCACAACGCTTTTGGAATCTTAATTATAACAACTAGTAAAGCGCGAAATCTATAGTTTCTTCTGCAAACTACCCTACGCCAGTTAGTTAAATAAACACTGAAATTGTGCTAAAGAGGACTTTATTAAAATTGATCTAGTTTATTAATTAACTACATATTATATGCAATTACATTAAGGGGGTCTAAAGCATATCTGGGGCTTAAACTTGGCTAACTACTGAATATGCCTTAAATTATCACTCTTTTATTTAACCAAACAAACCTTTTAATAAGCAACATATGTGAATTTAAGCTACGCATAGCAGTTCAAATAATACATCAAAGTAGGTTTCGGACCAGAGACAATCTATAGATATGCCAAACAGCATAATTACTTTACTTGAGAACAAAACGTCTCTTTAAGTTATAATAATTACTAGTCTCTGCTCCGAAGGCAAAGCATAAATCAATAAATGCATTTTAACAAAATATATATAGATGCAGAAGTATAGACGCAAATAGAGAAAATAATAAGGCAAATAAGCTTTTATAAGTTGAATTTAAAAGAGATTTAAGAATTTGAGATCAGGCAAGATTTACATTTAACTTTTAAAGTATTTTAAATTATACAGGTTGAGATACGTTTATCTAATACAGTTAATTATTTTAAGAGAGGATACACCTTTTAAACATAGTGTGATTAATTTATAAGATTTGAATGGAAGAGTTTGTGCACATTACTTATTATATAGCTAGCTTTAGGAAAGATTTATAGATGGCTATAGTTTGATTGAGAAGAAGTGGTTACCGGTTATTTATCTGGAGGCTTGCAGCTTGAAAGTATGAAATACACGCATGGACTGATTTATCTGCTGGTTCATCGTTGGGCTATTCTTTAAGTAGGGCTGTGGTTTGGATCTCCGGGCTCCATAAAACGGTTCTTGACCATCGGGAAGATGGCCTTAGCTTTTCTAGCCACTGGGCCTGCTGCCTGGACAGTTGAAACACGAGTAAAGCAAAAATGGATGACAATTTTCTTTCAACTGCCTTTTTTATACTTTTTTAACCCCCCCTCTTACAGTTCATTCACAATCTTTATTTTTAGACATTAAAATCTAAGAAGTCTTAATTGCATCAGCTTCAGATGAATCGGTTGATTGATTTCAGGTTTATTCATTGTTCCTTTTATTTTTCTCAGATTCTAGTTCCAATCTGGATTTCAGTGCAGGTTTAATTGTCCAACTTTTATTTTATTAAGAATCCTAAAATCTGGATTTGTACCAGCGGTGTCTCATGAGATTGGTAAAGTTCTTTTTTTAAACCTTGGATTGCTTCTCCTTTTCTTTTACTGAAAGAGATTTAAGCTGCTAGCGTTTTATCCTAGACGTGAGACATCTACCTTTGTTTTTAGTTGCTCTACATGGTTAAGTAATTGAGTACTTTAAAGCCAGTTTGAAATACTTTAGAGAATTCTGTTCTTATCTATTACAATTTTTCCAGCTTGAAACCAATTCAACTATTTAAAATCATAAGATGAATATTTATAAAATTATAAGGTGTGTATGTTATATAATGATAATATTCAGATATGAATATACCATTTCTTTAGCAAATAAAATTATTACAAAATATATACAATTATAGCAAACGTGTGTGCATATACAATTACACACATATACGTGTAAATATACGTTTTTATACATGTTAAATTCCCAAGTATATTGTTATATATATGTGTACCTTTAGGGTTTGAACTAGGGAAATGAAGACTATTGATTTCTAGAATAGGTGAAACGTATGACGATCAAATCATACTGTTTCAACGGACTATAAATTTTCACGTGAACAAAGTAATTTACTGAGTAAAAATCCATCATTTATCCCATTTATAGACAAAGATATAAAGAAGAGGATTATAACAGACCTTGAATTGGCACATATTTCATATGGGGAGAAAAAGAAATTACATTGTGTTTTAAATAGACATTTATACGAACTTTATATTTCTAATAGGGATTATAACTACAGAAAAATAATAAACGAAATTAGATATATATGTAATGGCTCTGGGATTGTAATAAGTAAAGAAGATAAAGGTTGTCGTTTTGTTGTAATGTACGCTAAGGACTATAATGATAGAATAGATAGTGTAATAAAAAATGAGGGTTATAGTAGATTATCTAAAGATCCTACAAATAATATAAAAAATAAATATGTAAAATTGTTAAAAAAGATGAAGCTTAATAACATTATAAGTGATAATCAATATTATTCTTTATATCTTAATTCATATGAGAACCCATATATATTTTGTAAAGTAAAAACGCATAAGGAAGATAACCCTTTAAGATTATTATTTAATTTTATCAATTTCATTTTACATAAATTTTGTAAATATTTAAACAAATGGATAGCTGATATTATTGGTTATGGACAATATTGTATAAAAAATACAGAGGCTATTATTGATAAATTAAATATGAATATAAATAGAAACCACAGTATCTTTGTGATGGACATAGAATCGATGTACCCTAGTATCCCTAGAATTAAAAGCATTAGTATCGTCATAAAGGCTTTATCTCTATATATCAATGATAGTAGCATAATTAGTATTATAAATGAAGCATTGAACCTAATAAATAATAGTTTATATTTTAAATATAATAATGAATATTGGAGTATAAATAGATGGGTAATGGGATGCGCGATTAGTGGGCTTATGGCATCTATGTTCATTAATGACATGGAAATCAATATTATAAAAGGCAGTATAATTAAAAAAGAAGTACTACATTATTTTAGATATGTAGATGATAGTTTTATAATTGGTAATAAGAGGGCAATATATAAATTATATAAACAATTTAATAATAATGTTGATAATATTAGGTTTACTATGAAAGAAATTGATTATGAAATAAGGTATTTAGATATTGAAATTATTTTAAATCAAAATAATGATATTATAATTAAGCATTTTATTTAGAATTATAAATTAAGGAAAATTATATCAATTGATTCAAAACAACCATGGATACAAAAGATGAGTGTAATTAAGAATTTTAAATTTAAGAACGATAGATTTAATACAGATAGAAATATTGCTATGTTACAGAAGGATAAATTTAAACAAACATATATGGGATATGGATATGCAGCGCATAGTATTGACAATATATTTTCACAACATGGAGTAAATAGCACGGATAATAATAGATGTAGGACTAATAAACAAAAGAAGTGGATAAAAATTTCATATTTGCCTAGTGTATATAATATATTAAATAAAAAAAAGTAAAAATTATATAGATAAAAACATTAACGTGGGATGGGCTAATAGCAAAAATTTGGATAAATTAATAACTAATTGTAGAATGAAAGATGATATAAAATATAAGAGAGGAATGGTTTATAAAATTAGATGTAATTTTTGTAATATGATTTACTATGGCCAGACGTCAAAGCAATTGGGAGAAAGAGCTAAAGAACACAATGTTGCTATTGCTAGGAAAGATGATAGATCTGCGTTATATGTTCATTATTTGCAGTATGGACATAAAATAAATTGTATTGATAATATAAGTGTTCTTGATTATATTAAAAATGTTAATAGACGTAAAATATATGAAACAAACTACATCATGTATAATAAAAACAACTATGAATATATACAAAACATCCATTAAGTTAAATAATAAGTGGTTAATGGATAAAGAATGGATAGTTAATTAATTAATATATGTGGATATATATCCATTCAATATATATAACAGAGTAATTTTGTAGTAGAATTGAGGGGGGAAAAATCACATAATAGATCATGTCAAATATCCATTTGTTTATCTATCTTCTCTCATGTATTGATATAGATGTCGCTGTATGTGCTTTAAATCGTGGAGACATATTGAAAAGGGCAAAAAAACATAATTTGCTGAAAAAGGCTTTTATATAATAATTTTATAATTTGTAATCTTTGTTGCTTGTATATATGTATTTTTAAACATATTTGACTATTGTATACTTGAAGTGCAACATAAAAAAGAATTGGTTTTAATTCTGATTCTGTTTCTGTATAGTAATTTCGATAATATTTGAATAAATGAATCATTTATAAATAAGACAAGCAATTATTCACTCTACCGTCATATAGTGTAAGCTTAATAATCAATGATTAACGGTTTCATATAAAATTCCTATCTTTAGTATTTAAATCACCTTGGCTTTTCCCTTTAACTTCATTTTACTTGTCAAGCTGAAAAGTGGAATTTGAATTGGCTTAAGGTTTCAACCCAAGTCTACCTGTTTGAACAGTTATACAGATCTGAATCCAGTTCAGCAATTATTCAATGTCTGATAAGTTGGCAAATTTGCCACTATAAGCTTACGTTGCCAGCACTGTACAAATAACTCAATAAGATTTCATAACTTTGCTTTATCAGTGTCTCAGATTTGTGTTTTTGTCGACATATGATGGTCTTTTGCTGAGTGGTGTTTCACTTTTATTGGATGTTTTTGTGTGTCATTGTAAGAATATCAAAGTTTGAATCAGAGCAACAAACAAACATTCAATTTCTCATTAAATGTGGCAAGGATGGAAGGGAAATTAGAGGTGTGTTAGTTCAAGTTTAAGGAGATAAAGCCATGAAGAAAATGTTAGTGTACAAATGAATTCAATGTTTTTTGAGGAGAGATAAAACATCACTAATGTCAGGGCAGTTAATAATGAGCAGATATGATAAAAGCTTTGCAAAAAGTTTTCAAATTGTGGGTCAAAATTGTTAGCTGTTTGTGAGAAGCATAGCAGCCCAAGTAAATTTCGATAAACAAGAAAATCTTATCATGAGACAAATGTATGCAAAAATGCACCAGCTCACACAGTATTGTCTACGAGGGAGTTTTTAGCCAGTGAACATATAAGTATATTGGAACATCATCCCTACTCACTTGTTCTGATCCTCAGTGCCTTTTTTTCTTTATCCAAAGATAAAAGAAATATTGAATGGAAGGCATTATGATGTCATTCAGGGCATCAAGGGTAATATGATGATAGATCTGATGCCATTCCAGGAAAATATTTAAAAATTGCTTTGAAAGATAGACTAGATGCTGCTGTTAATGCATAGCTTCCTATAGGGAGTACTTCAAAGATCATTTGTAGTGATTTTTGGCAATGGGATATGCAGTCCTTTTTGTAGGATGACTTTGCAAACTTAATTGTCAGCTCTCGTATATTTTAGTATAGTACTTTGTTTACTATAGATAGAATGGAAGTAAAGATAGGTTTGTATTGTCTGCAGCCATTTTGACATTGAATCCAAGGTCTTATTAATAGAGGCAAGTGCCAGGAACCAGGCTGAGGATGGGGCTTTATAAAAGTAAGGTTAGAGATTTTTGTACACATCTGATAATGACTGATTACGCAAACTTAACGCTAGAATGCGTTAGAGTGGAGACCTGTTTGTCTTATATGGTTTAGATTAGGGATTGATGATTGGTTGTTACTATTAGATCGCAGAATAAAATATTCCAAAAATTAATTATTTTTGAAGCAATTATTGGAAAACTTATTGAAATAACTCCTGGCATGTTATATAAAATTTTCATAATAAACGTGTGATGAAAATCTCTATGAAAAAAGCTGCATAAATGCCTAAAAAATAAAATGTTAATTATTTTATTGCTTTTCTTATAAAGAATTCATAGAAATTTTTTGAAAGAGATGTAAACTTTAAAATCAATGCTGACTACTTAAAAATTGTAAGAATCATTTTTTTTGTGTATATATATATATATGTCATCAATTAAATCTTTTATATTTTCAGTGCATCCCTGAAAATTTGTTACTGAATTATGAGCTATCAGCCTGACCAACCTTTCACTATACATGTATTTTACAAATCAATCTCCGATCTTCGGGGTTTCATAAGTTTGAAACACTGGAACTTTCGCATAGAAATAATAATCTGACTTTCTATTTATATATTTTAACTATGACCTGTTATTGTGTAGATGTTTAGTTATATTTGTAAGATACCCCATGACTTCATTTTATATAATGTTCAGTCGTACATTTTTTTTTCTTTCACCATTGTTATGCTACCAAGTGTAAGCTTTAGTAATTAGTAGAAGCCAAATGCTTAATAAGTCCATATCCAGTGCTGTCCTATCCAATATCCTAAGACTAGTTTCTAGCTTTGTCTTTCATCAGCAAGGAGCTTTTGGATCTGTAAGCAATGCATCCAGATCTTTGGATCTTATGTCCTTTTTCTCAAAAAAGTGAAATATGTCTGCTAGAGGAAAAGTGCGTTTGATCTAAAAAATCCAGTCACACCAGTCAAATTCAACAATTTCTCACTGATGAAAGTCATAAATTAGAAAATAATCTTGAGATGGTAGATTGATAGGATTTTTTAAGCTTTACTATTTGTCATCTATTGATTATCAAAGTTTACACTAGATGGCATAACCATAGTTAGATAAAATGTGTTTTTAAACTTCTGGCTATCTGATGATTGGAAGTTGATCTGTGAAATATATAGATTGAAAGGGGCTGATCTGGAATATATTGCACCACAATAGATCATGATTTAATTATAAGCTTTCAGGGCAAATGGCATATTAATCAATTTATCACACAAGTAATAAATTGATTGAATGGTTTATATAGACTTTGTTTGGGAGTAATTAATTTATATATAACTTCACAAATTTAGATTCTTTGGGAATTATACTTGTTGACTATTAGAGTAATTTATTCAGACTTAATTGTTCTGTGAATAAGTTTGTCAATGTTATAGTTATGATTTTCTTAGATGCTTGTTTAAATTATTAGTTATGTATAGAAATAGATCATCGTCATAACATCACTTTGGGGAATGAAAATCAAAAACTTAATCTTGAAAATATTGGAAAACTGTTTTAGACCAAATATTTCATTAAACATAAACCAACTGCTAACCGATAAAGAAAATCTTATAAAATAAATTAATAATAGCCATTTGTTGTTTTTACAGTTTTTTAATTTGCAAGTTTAAGTATACAATTGTGATGGCTGGTTTGAGTGATTATTAAATATATGCTTAAATGGTAAATTAACTCTCCGCAAACAAGTCTTCCCATCAGATGAATAAAGAAACATATCAGTCTAGTGAATTGTTTAGTTGGTGAGGATTTTATATTTTTTTTTTTTTGTCTTAGTTTTATACTGTAAGGATAGCTAGATATTTTTCGATATTCAAATCTCAGTAATTCGACAACAATAATTGAGGACCTCTTATAATCCTGACAGAATTACACTTTGATAAATTTCCATGACTACCGCATTTTATTATTTTCCTATGATAAATTGGGATTCCATATTAAGCAAGAACTTCTTTCTTTTTTTGTCTTTGTTAATTTGTCACTTTGAGCTGCGATAAGAAATTGTCCATTTGATCTAATAATTAATATATTTATTTTTCCAAAATAATTAATGAAAAAAGATATAGATATATTTTTATCACTAACTTATTAAAATATATTTTTATACTTTTTGTGTAAATATTATTTAATTAATAGGAATTCTTTCTTAAAAAATAGTGTTTGTATTAAAAAAAAACTTGAACCGCTAATTTTTTTAAAAAGCTAGCACAATAGGAATATAAGAATAAAATTTTAATATATTACAGTATTTAGAACATAACATAAATGTGTAGCTAATTGTTATTAAGATGAATAGATATTTAATATTCGCATTTTAAGGATGTTGGAGGTTTGTATTGAAGTGATAATAGGCATAATGTAATGAAAGCAAACTATGGCATGGTACCCATAGAAGTATGACACCACTCACCACTGATTAGTGATATATCCTATTATAGTAACCTTTTATATATTTATAATAATTGTGTAGACACTTTTATTTAACTGAAATTAATCTGGGATCATTATTCTAATAGTAGCAAGATACCCAAATACTGACCATTATTGGTTATGCGTTGGATCATAAACGTATAGATCCAGGATATTGTCATATTTTAAAGAATATTTATAAAAATGCAACAGCAACAATTAGATTACATAATGATACTAGGAAAGTCAACATTGAGAAGGTTGTAAGACAGGGTGACTCCATATCTCCAAAACTTTTTACAGCAGTGCTGCAAGAAGTATTTTGTGGATTAAAATGGGAAGCTAAAGGAGTGAAAGTAAATGGAGATTATTTAAGTCATTTAAATTTTTGCAGATGATGTAGTTGTTGTTGCAAACAATGCTTTTGAGCTGCAGGAAATGTTGCAAAAGTTATCAGATGAAAATAAAGTAGGACTAAAGGTAAATGTTAAAAAGATTAAAGTAATGTTTAATGGATTTTTTTCTCAAAATATGAAAATAAAGATTGATTATGATGAGTTAGACGTTAACAGCTACAAGTACCTTGGTCATATTATTAATACAGATGGAAAGATAATAGATGAAATTAATCTTAGAATTAAACTTGATTGGAGTGCTTTTGGTAGAAATAACTTGATACTTAAAGGAAATATGCCTATGTGTTTGAAAAGGAAGGTTTTTAACAAATGTGTTTTACCAGTTCTTACTTATGGATCTGAAACTTGGACACTTAATAGAAGAGCAATACAGAGACTCCAGACCATTCAAAGAAGTATGGAGAGATGCATGTTGGAGTAACAAGAAGAGGTTGAAAACAAAAAATATGGGTAAGAGAACAAACAGGTGTTACTGACCTCATTGAAAAAATTAAAAGACTAAAGTGGAGTCAGGCCGGACATATTGCTAGACGAGATGATAATAGATGGACAATTGAAATCTTAAACTGGATTCCAAGAGATTGTAAAAGACCCAGAAAGAGACCACATGTGAGATGGATGGATGAAATAAGAAAGTGTGATGTGGAGAAGAGAAGCTAAAGATCGGAAAAGATGGATTGAACTTAGAGAGATCTTCATCCTGCAGTGTATTGATAATGGTTGATGATGATGATTGATTATGGACCTGATACTTGAAAAGAAAAAAAAATCTTAACTTTATTTATAACTTGAAAAATTTCAAAAGTTTAATTGATTAGCATTTGAATTCCAGACCATAAGGATGGTAGTGGAATGATTTTTTATGCATTTATTAAAGAAACAATTTATAATTGGATGGTTACCCATAATTCTTTTGGCTATGGATTCTTAAATTTGTTGAAATTGAAAAATTTTCAGTTACTTGAAAGTATTTCCAAGTCCATTCTTACCCTATGTTGGGAGATGGAAATGTGACCACTATATCTTAAATTTATATATATATACAGATTAGTTTAAAAGCTGAATATAAAAAAAGCACTTATGGTAATTTTCAGATTCATAAAGTTGAAAACTAAATATGAAAGGAGAGACTAATGGTAGCATCCAGATTCCTTAAGATGAATGTTATTCGTTTTTGCAGTATATTCCCAATCTTGTATATGCTAGACATTTAAAAAATTTCTATTGTATAGGAATAGATTTTATTATTATAGAATTAACTTACTATGAAACAATTTTTTTAACTATTAAAATTGGAATTTGTTAATTGCAGTATTGTAATATATATTAAGGCTATATACCCTTAAGACCATATGTTTGTAATCACAAAAGATTTATTTATTGAACATTTGGGGAAAATCTTTCATATTCATATTGATCGTGCAATTTTTTTAATGATATAGATGGTAAATACTGACGTTAAACCAAAGCTAAATTCTTAGAAATTGTCATCTTGTTTCATTTTAAATAGCTATAATAAGATTGTCATCTCTAAACACTTTTGTATTTGTCTTTCTGAATTTAATTCATCATAGCAATAAGAACAGAATAACATTATTCCCATATCTCATATAGTATCAGTAATATTTTTTATGTATTCAGTTTATGTCTTAGTATATTATAGAATTTAATCTTAATTGTGTTCTTTAGCTCTAATCAAAGGGATCACTGCAGTCAAAAATTAGTCACGTAATATGTTGAATGTAATTTTTATATTACCCGTATAATTAATGATCATTTTTGTTTTCAGAATTTATTTTTAGAAATGTCTATTTATCATTTTTCTAAATAAAATATAAAATTTTCACTATTCTGTTTTCGTAATCCCTAGGCGCAATTCCTATAGTGTGCAATGTATATGATAAGTTCCAATTAGAGTATTGCTTAGTGTTTGGTGTTTGTGATGATTGTTCACAAAGTTTGTCTTTTTATGCTTTATATCCACTTTTATTTGGGTAATCCTATTTCAATAAGATTGTTTTTGCGTTTTGCTTGATATTCTTTATTCAATTAAATCTGTCAATAATTGCGAATCTGTTAATAGAATTAAATGTTATAATTTGTATCTTAAGTGGTTGAAGCTAGCTGTAATGCTGAAGGATGTGGATTGCAGACCACTATTACTTCTGGTGCTCAAATTTTTTATAAACTCCTGAATAATAATTTATTTGATTATTTTACTCTGTATGATTTGATGAGTGGTGGAATGGCAGATTCTGGAGTTCATATTGGATTGCAGCCCAACTCTATCTCTTTTGATGCTTGAACTTCTTATGAACTTCTGAATAATAAATTATTGAATTTACGATATTCTGAGTTACCAGTATGCTTTACTGCAGTGGAGGAGTAGCAAATTGGAGTTTACGTTCCACGGATGCAGTCCACCTGTCATTTCTGATGCTTGAACTACTTATGACTTTGAATAATAAACTGTTGAATTACTATATCTTTTTTTGAGTTCCCAGTATGCTTTGCTGTAGTGTGGCAGACTGAAGCTCAAGGGCCATGAATTGCAACCCAGCTCTGTCACGTTGAGCTTCTTATGAATCAAATAATAAACCATTCACAATTACTATAATCCTCTGAGTTCCCAACATGTTTTGCTGCAATGGAGAATGGAAGATTGGAGCTTAAGGTCTAAGGATTGCAACCTAGTACTGTCACTTATGGTGCTTGAATTTCTTATTGATACCTGAATAATAAACTTTTCAATTATTGTATTCTTTCTGAATTCCCAGCATACTTTGCTAGAGTGCAACCCAACTCTCACTTCTGGTGCTTGAATTTTTTTATGGATACCTGAATAATAAACCATTCAATTACTGTATTTTTTTTGAATTCCCAACATGCTTTGCTGTAATAGTAGAGTGGACGACTGGAGCTCAAGGTCCATGGATCGCAACCTAGCCTGTCAATTCTGGTGCTTGACTTTCTTATGGATACCTGAATAATAAATCATTTAATTACTATATTTTTTCTGAGTTTCCAGTGTGTTTTGTTGTATTGATAGAGTTAAAGACAATGTAGCTCAAGGTCCACCATTAAATTACTATTATTTTTCTGATTTCCCAGCATGCTTTGCTAGATTGGTAGAGTGATGGATTATGGACTCAAATCCATGGATCACAGCTCAGTTCTGAAATTTCTGATGCTTGAACTTCTTATGAACTCCTGAATAATAAACTATTGAATCACTATATTTAAATCCATTGATTGCAACCCATCTTTATCATCTCTGGTGCTTGAATTTCAATTATTATAGTAGCTTCCATTCTTCCTGGCACTAATTCACTTTTTAATTATTAGCTCTGTTTACAATTATTGCAGCGAACAAAAGTTAGGGCATTCTGTCTTGTATGCTTTGATGTTGTTTTGTGCTATTCCATGATTCATTAATGGTAATGTAAGCCATTCCATAGTTTTAAGAATTTTTATTCTTTTCAGTGGCAGATTCTGAGATGTCTCAGCTCGAGAGACTTTACCAATAGCTAGACAATATTTTTGATCTAATTTCATCTCAAGTAATCAGACTTACTTTTTTTTCCCCCTCTTCCTCTTTACTTTATTTTTTTATTTTTCACACCATCTAAACCAGGGTTTATTTATCAGCACCACTGAATGAAGTGCTTTCTTATTTGTTATTGATACTTTCTAATTTATTTATTTATTTAGTTAATAAATTCTACCAAAGAATAATTTTGAGTATGGAGTTTAAAATAAAGAGATAAAATATAAAACGTAATATATTAAAAAAAACAAAAACCCAAAAATATTATAACATAAAATATGAAACAGTATATATATATAAAACATAAAATATTATTTAGTATAATACAATCAATGATGTTAGAAGTCAAATAACTAGTCCTAGTCAAATACAAAGAATAAATAATTTGGACCATTATAATTAAGTTGCTTCTGATAGGAAGTCTTGAGAAAATTTGCTACAGTTAATTGATATTTAGTAGATAATTATGTATTTACAACAAAAAAATGTAAAATCTAAACAAAATCTATTATGATATATATATATCACAAATTGCTCTATACTGTTATAAATGAACAGTATCCACTAACCTTTTTGCATCCATTGATTACTAAGACTTTTGGGTGGCAATACAGCATGGAGAGTTTGTTCCTGTTTTAACAGCTTGTGTAAGCATAGGAAATAGTAATCATGTGATGTTTTAATTGTTTTATACCAATCGTGCCCATAGGGTTATGGTAACTGGTTTTTAAAAAATCAGCTCCCAGTTAACTCGGAGAGCATGAGACTCTCTCTAAAATGTATAGATACTGAACTGAGTTCAGATTTGTGTGGATTTAGCTTTATAGTTAACTAAATAGATAAAAGATGTCTGCTGCAGAGTTGCATTAAATCCTAAGATCGAGATGCAATACACTCAGGTCAAAGGCTCCTCACTGATGAAAGCCACAAGTTAGAAACTATTCTGGGGATATTGGATGAGTAGGCTATAGATAAGGATTTTATGCACAAAGCTTGCATTTCTTGATTACTAAGACTCGCACTGGGTGGCACCACTTTATGGAGAGTTTGCAACTGTTTTAACAGCTTGTATTAGCATAGGAAATGGATAATATCCACTAAACTATTAAGTTCCTTAAATATCTCTAATACATATGGCACAAGATCTGTCAAAAATAATATATATTTTATAATTCTATAAAACCTATAAAATAAACATTTACTACAATTCATCCAAACAGAGATATTATAATGCAATATGCTTTGATAAGAAATATAAATAGTAATTAAAACTGACATCATATGGTCATTATTTCTATGCTTATATAAACAAGTTGTTAAAACAGCAGCAAACTTTCAATACAGTTAGTTCCATCCACTGCAGGCTTCAATAATCAATGGATGCAAGAATGTTTGTGCATAAAATTCTTATCCAGTGCATATCTAGGGATTTTATGCACAAACCTTGCATCCATTAATTACTAAGGCTTACACTGGATGGTACTACTGTATTGACAGTTTGCTATTGTAATTAAAGCTGATCGAAATAAAAAGTTATATAAATGGAAAAACATATACGAGAACAAACAAATGAAGAAGAATGCTTATGGTCTTATTGCTTTGGGGTTCATAAGAAGTTTGAGCACTAGAATTGATTCAGGGATCTCCCGATTCCAAGTCAGATGCTTTACCAACTATACCAAACTGTGCATGGTATTACCAAATGAAATATTAACACAAATACTATTGCAATGCATAATAATGTGATTGGAAATCCTTTTTATACAAAAATTTGTCTTAAAGCAAGAAGCCATGGATTGCTTCAGTTAACATAAATAGAAGACTGTCTATATTATATTTTCCAAAAAGAAAAAATATTTGCATCCAAAAATGTTGGTACAATTAGCACTAATCTTTGTAAATTCTCCCTATATGTTCCTAACATAATTAATTAAAATCATGTGATATGCATAAGTTAACAAATACACCCATGCTCACAAGTTTTATTTGTTTATTGAAATTTGAATTATGAAATAAATTTCAATTCTGAAATGGGTAATTAATAGGTCACTAAAGTTTTTTTTTGTTTGAATTAATAAATTTATAATTAGATACTGTTTACAATTAAATTGATTATATTTTAATTTTACATATCACTTTTTCATGATGAAAAATTTATCTTGATAATGTTATTAAACAAGGCAAAACTCTCCATACAGTAGTGCCACCCTGTGCCAACCAGGCCACAAGCCAGAAACTAGTCTGGGGATATTGGATGAATAGGCGCTAGATAGGGATTTTATGCACAAGCCTTCTGGCATCCATTGATTACTCTGTTTGGCACAGGGTGGCACTATTGTATGGAGTTTTGACTTGTTTAATAACAATTATGTGCTAGTATAAGAGATAGTGATCATGTGATTGATAATGTTATGTGGTCAATTTCTTTTAATAATCTATTTCTGCATATATGCCTATATATATATATATATTTGCATTTTATGTGGTCAATTTCTTTTAATAATCTATTTCCGCATATATGCCTATATATATAATTGCATTTTAATTTATAATTTTTGAATACCAGATTTTGTATTCATTTATATAAGAAAAGAGAATATTGTCACTTGGTAGCACTAAGTAAGTTGAAATTGATTATAACTGTAAATTATTTTCAACATTTTTTTTTTCCATTACATTTCTAAAACTTGCTTAAATGTGGTCTGTCAAAATCATGTGAGAGTTTACGTCTAAAAACTTGAAACAAAATGTTATTTTAAAATGAATGTTTATGTATATTACCCGGTACTCTTATAAAGGCTGACAAGCTTTAAAAAGCAGGAGATGGTATACTCAAATGATCATTATAGGTCTAGTGTTAGTTTGATGAAGATTGGTATTTTGGAATTAGTAGTGCTTTGGTCACTTCAATATTAAATGTAAATAATAGTGACCTTTATCTCCTTAGTGACCAATTAATAGCACAAGTCTTATGTTATTGAATACTATATACTGACATCAACAAATTCATACTTAAATGTCTATTTACTTCATTTCATACATAATTGGATCAAACGGAGGGATATGGCTATTGTTATTTAACACAAATTTGCATCGAGTCACAAGAATATTTAGGTGTGTCACATGGGAATATAGTAAATATAGAAACTTTCATATTGGTAAAAGTGTTAAAATTGTGCATTGTCATTATTTATTTAGTTTTTATACCGAATACATAATGAGAGAAGTCAAATTGATGAGAACAAATGTAGATTCATGATCGAGAGAAGAAACCTTAGATATGCTGATGATACCATTCTTGTAGTTGGAAATGGAAAACCTGTAAATAAACTTACTAGAAAATTTAAGAGCAGAATAAAAATGAAGGATTGTAGTAAAATATATATATATATATAAAAGATTATAATGATAAGGGCAGCAATTGATCATGAAAACATAGAAATCAGTAAAGGTTTGCTTGATGGATTATTTTTCATCAGCAAAGATCCAGCATTTTAGAGGTTTGTTGCCTTATGGCACAATAAAAAACTGGAAAAAACATAAATATACAGTTGTATGTTTAAAAAATGAAAGTTATAGAATTGTTAAGGTTGAAATATTGCTGTGACTTCCTATGAATGTGAAAGACACCGAAGATTAGAGGAATAGTGATACTTTGAAATATGATGCTTCTGGTGACTTTCAAAAGACATTAAGGACAGCAAAGAATGTGAACAAATGTTTATTAAGTCTGCATTTTATTTCTCTTATATCACTTGATATTCAAAGCAAATAACAATATGAGCAATATAGACAAAAAGGTAATTGATTACATTATGTAATTTCCTATTAGTATTCTCAAATAATATACTTATAGGATTTTCCTTTAAGTTGTCATATACCAAATTTAAAGACTGCATGGTTTCGTGCTTTAAAGGAGAAAAGACGATGGAACTTAAGATCTATAGATGCATCTAGCACTGTCATTTTTGGCACTCAAATTTCTTATAAACCCCCAAGCAATAAAGCCATTCAAAATTTTTATTTCTATCAAATTTAATGTATGTGGAAGTTAAATTATCATAAGTTAATATATTTATTCTGTTATCCAGTATTAATATTTTGGGACAATACAATGAAATTAATCACCAAATAGTAGTAACTTATTACTATATTCAGTAGATGTTAATTTGAATTTGTTTTTTTAACATAATCCCAAATTTATGGAGTAAGGGTGAGCTGTAATTTCAAAAGCAGTATATCTTTATGCAACTGATATTGTAAATGCAAGCTATTTCTATTTTAATAGTGATCCAATTGAATTTTATTCTTATTTAACTGTATTAGCTACAGTATATTCTTCCAAAGAATAAGCTTGTGGTTAAGACCTGTAGAGGTCCCTACCTTCGTATTTTCAAGCGCACATGCTTAAAGGTTTATTGCCTTAGTAAATAGTACTTCATATGGCAAATGGTTATTTTCAAAAATAACAATAGTTCTTCATTAGCAGTTAACAATTTACTAACAAATTTTAATTTAATTTAAATGAAAGTAAAATTTGTTATCCTTTTCATCTTGTTTGTAGTAAAATAACCGAAACGTTTCTGGTTTTCCAAGCCGAAACCACCTTCAGCTACATTTATTAAAAATAAATACATATAATAAACCTTTCTTTAGCCAATGTTAACATTTCAGCCAATTTATTATTAAATGAAAGTAGTACATTTTGTATCCTAAATTTTTTTGGCATAAATTTCACTTGTGCTGGGAAATAAAACTCAAAATGATTGTTAAAGTTTTTTAAAATTCACTGATATTTTTTTTCCGATGTCACTATCGAGATCATTATCATTAATTAATAAACGTTAGCAATTTGGTGAAAGCATTTTTCTAAGCATTGGAAAAAACATGTTGCACACACACGTTGCTTGCATTGTACAAAAAAGAAAAATTATTAAGTAGAAAATAATTTTTAGTAAATATTGCTACAAAAAAAGAGGGGCCATCAAAGCATAGTACAAGATGATATTAATAATAATGCCACCCAGAAACATTGAAGAATAGGTAGCCATTTTGGATGATAATAATTGCGCATGTTTACATCTCTAAGTAATTTACCTTTTTTTTGACCCTGCATAAACAGAGATATAAGTTTGTCGTTCAAACAGTTTTATAGAAGAAAATTTTATTCTTTATCATGCAATAAAACAGGATTATGATCTTGTTTCGTATTGGTATAATGAAATGAATAATATTAACAAATTTCCAAGAGATGTAAATTATATATTAATATGATGGTGTCTATATATAGTTATATATTAGACTATTTCTATCATCTGGTTGCTTGTTAAATGTTTTTAGGAAAATTTGTGACTTTATTTATGATTTTCCTAATACATTCAATTGTTAGTAAGACAAGATTAGAAGATGATTTTATAATATAAGAAAAATGATAATAATATGCATTAAATAATAAAATAAATGATAAAATTATAATTATTATATTAAATAATATTTAAAAAATAAAATAAAGTGATATAAAATAAATTAATATAAAATATTGATAAAATTATTTAGAAGATAAGGTAATAAAATGGGAAATGATTGTTTATAAAGATCATATTAAAATGTATAATTCTTTTTGTTTATATCGTGTATTAATTATGTATATATATGTGGATAAGTGTAATAATTGTATAATTATATATTTGAATATAGTAGCTCTGATGATGACTATAGGACAGTCGAAACTGTTAGTGTAATACAAATAAAAGTATTGATAAAGTGTCTAAGAAGGTGAAAATGGTATGATATAAGTAGTGAACAGAATGTTTTGAGAGATTATTTTCTTTTGGTATTGCTGGTCTGCCCAGTGATAACTAGCACGAGAATTGAACTGGTGACCTTTAGATTCATCAATACTGTATTTAAAGTGAGACTTAACTAACTAGGCCGTTGATAAATTGACCTAACTGTTCATAACTTCACAAATTTAATATTCACAAATCTAAAAGTTTACTCTTCATGTTAACATTATAAAAAGAGAAGAATAATATCACTGTAAATATCATATTTTATACCGTCTCACATATTATTATCAGTTGAATGTATTTTAGAAAAGTAATAATGAACTTTGAATTTTAAAAAAAAAAAATCGACAATTTAATTAGATGCTAAACATAGTTCAAGTACTAAATACAAATTAATGATGTTAAAATTAACGTTGGCCTTTATGTAATTTAGTATTACTTCATTAAATACATTTCAATACTCAGCAAATGAATGCAGTAAATTGATTGGATACTGAGTTCAGATTGTAATTTCAATACCTCTCATACATTTTTTTTAACAATCTGTCTTCATTTTCAGCAATTTTTTTACCGTTTAGAACTTAATGGTGTTTAACTATCATGAAACCAATAGAAAAAGATTGTTAGTGCGTTCATTTAATTGTGAAGATAAATAGTTTGCTAATTTTATATATTGATCTTCAGTGTTGTAACTCATTCTAAGTGTGTGATGATATGATTTCATTTAAAAGTAGTACATGAATTAATTTCTCTATGTATATATTTTTGATGCAATTGTGTTTTTTTAGTTATGGTGGAACATATTTTTATGAAATGTTAAAATATTGGCTTCTATCATTTTTTTAATTCATTTACTCTATATCGATAGAATTGACTTGTTTTGAACTCTTTGTGTGTGTGTCTGGGATGTTAATGCAACTTGATTTTAAGGGTTTTACTTTATCATAAATGAACGTCTACAGATAACACAATGTAGTAGTCTTAGATATTTTTCTTATTTTTAGCCATGAAAGCAAACTGAATATATGAGGATCATATTTCCGTTGGAAACTCTTGGTCTTCAATTTTCTGGATTCCCTTTCAAATTGATGCCAGTTAATTGAGTACAGTTGCATTCAGAACCTGTATGGTTTGATAAAAAAATTCACAAGACAGTACTTTGCCATCTGTATATTAAAGTTAAAAGAATTTGATGTCAAACTGATTTATCAGTTAGAATGGCCTAATTGGTCATACTTTCACTTAAATTTATTTATTTTTTAATCCAAAGATCATCGGTTCAATTCCCATGCTAGCATTTCCACTAAATATCTGAAGAAGAGAGGAAAATACTTGAATAGTCTTGTCTTAAAGTAACAATTGAGTGTATTTTTAAAAAATATAAATATATTTATACTATGTCAAAGTGTAAATATTTCATTTGAATTATCTTATTTAGTAATGTGAAAAGTGATGCGGTTTTTAAATCAGAGAGCAAAGGCTTCTTTAGCAACTCTGAATAAGAATGGTGAGAGGAATGGCAAGACTAGCTGAGTAGGGAGATTTTAGATCTTATCTTTCTCATTTTACTCTAGTTAAGATTAAATAAAAACTGACCCCTTAATAATTGTAATGCGCTCCATGTAACTGTAATGGACTGTCGGATTGGAGTTTGAAAAAATTTGCACATTTTATACTCCCTGGATTCAAACCCCAAGTTGTGGAAATGACAGGAACATTTGTTATTGAAGTAAATATGGAAAGTTCATTGCTCTTTTATTTGTTAAATGCATAGATAGTTTGATACTCCAAACACACTAAAAAATGAAATTAATTTAATTACTTTACTTACAAATTAAAACTATAATTAAAAACAGACTAGATTGAAATTAAAATGATGTTTTTAAAAATATAATGTCAAAATAAAAAATATTATTTGTTAACTATTTATTTTTTTTGTCATTTACTTAGTTGTTTTTTTTTTGTTGTTGTAATTTTGCTTTTAAATTAATAGTTTATTATAATTGCTTCATTATTTTAATTAAAAAATGTTCTTTAATCAAATCATATATATATATTTTATTTATAAAAAAAAACATTTTAAATGATTTTGTGATGAAAATCATTTTCAAAATTGGTTGTTTTATGTACATAAAAAATAGTATTGTGTTTAATTGATTTGCTTTCAATATATTTGGTTAATTTAATATATAAATAAAACTGATTATACATAGAACATCAAATATTAAATATCACATTACTGTTTCAGCAGCTTAGTTTTTCTTTCATCACAGTTATGCTTTAATAATTAATAGATGCAAACTAACTGATGAAAGCCATAAGCTTGAAACTAGTCTGGGGATATTGGGTAGACAGCGCTGGATAATGATTTTTTTAAGTACAATTATCTGGCATCCATTAGTTACTAAAATTTATAGTAGCCTGGCATAGTTGTAGTGAAAGAAAAAGAATATTCTGCCGAAACATCACACAATCATCTGGCATCCATTAGATACTAAAATTTATAGTAGCCTGGCATAGTTATAGTGAAAGAAAAAGAATATTCTGCCGAAACATCAAACATAGGACTTAAAATAAAAAAGCATTTTTTTGGCAATATTTTGTTGTTGTCCTCATCAGTATTACTTTACTGTAATCACTCACATTTTCATTTTACAATAATTTTTATAAGAATTAACTTGTTTTTTCACCATTTATGTAATTTCAGTTTATTACATATCTTGTAGACAAAATCTTTTCTTTATTTATTATATCTGTAGTTGATGAGGCAATATTCCAAGTTTTCTTTCAAAAATGGCACTTTATTTTGCTTATCTTATATCAGTATTAATAAATGCTAATCCTTAAATTTATATTTTGAAATTTGTACACTTTTGATGTAGTTGTTGACATTATGTTACTGACAATGCATACCACCCAGATGATTAATTATATCAATTCTTTAAGCTTGAATGGATGTTCTATTTACTTAATGATTATCTTATTTGGAAAGTAGATTTTCTAGGGTTTGTAATATTATCAGCAATATTTGGGTGGTCATTTATCCAAGATTTTCAAAATGTCTTTCACTCTTATTGTATGGCTTATAATAAGTCTTTAATCACAGTCTCACTAATTCTCTTTCCACAATGTTTTATTTAATTTCCTATGACAGTTTGATTGCCTAACAGTATTCATCACATTGTTTTAATTCTTGTAATATTTTTTTTCTTAAAACTTTAAAGAAACCACTCTTTTCCTAATTCACTTTCACTACGCTTTATTTAACTCCATGCGATAGTTTCTACTGTCTAATAGTTTTCTTAGATAAAGAAACCATACTTTTATTCACTTTTCCCAAATGCTTTATTTCATATCCTATGATAGTTTCAACCACTTAGAAGTTTTCTTCAGATCTAATAACAAGCCTTTGTTGAAGCTATCAGCTTGTGTTTGAATATAATAAATAAATTATAATTACTAAGTGCTAATGAAAGTGATTTCTATTTATTGAATAAGATTTTTATAATGTAATATTCACTACACCACTGTCATGCAAGGTAGGTACTGGTTTCTGTCTGGTTTTAACACCTTGTGGATGGGGTGCAATCATAAATATATGACCAAAGATGTGGAAAAAGATGTATGATTCCCAATTTCACATCTTTAGTCATATATTTATGATTACACCCCTCCATAGGATGTTAAAGCTGGATGAAACCAGTCCCTACCTTTCTTAAGAGTGTTGTAATGAAAATTACAGTATTCATTAAATGGATAAAATCATCTTTGAATGACTAATAAAAATTATTGATTATTGTTTATATTTAACATGAACTCTGAGGAAGGCCATGGAGCAGTCAAAACTGTCAGCTTGTATTTGAAAATGATTATTATTGTTGTAATTATATTTATAACTACATGGTAAGGGCAGATCAAATCATAAGAAGAATGTAGTATTTAAGAAAAGGAAGGAAAAGATATTTGGAATTATAGACCTATTAGATTCCTAAGTATTTACAAGCTATTTAAATAGAACTTTAGATTTAAAATAACCAAGAGAACAACTCAATTTTAAAGTCTTAGAACAGTTAATCACATTCAACTATTAAGAGAAGTTATGGAAATGACCAATAAGTATTCGTTGCCATTTTGTATTAAATTTGTAAATTATAAAAAGGTATTGTATTCTATATGCATTTGTGATTAAAACTTTGGAACATTAAACCACTAAACATCACATGATCACTATCTCTTATACTAGCACATAATTGTTATTAAACAAGGCAAACCTCTCCATACAGTAGTGCCAACTAGAGTAATCAATGGATGCCAGAAGGCTTGTGCATAAAATCCCTATCTAGTGCCTACTCATCCAATATCCCCAGACTAGTTTCTGGTTTGTGGCCTTCGTCAGTGAGGAGCTTTGGATCTGAGAGCACTGCACCTAGATCTTAGGATCTAATGCAACCCTCCAGCAGCCACCTTTTAACTCTATTTAACTACAAAACTATGAGAATGAAATTGAAAAACACATTAATATTTTCAATCTAAGCTCAATAGCTTATATAGGCATATGGGTCTGAATTCAGTTCAGTACCCACCACTATCCTATGGTTGTTAAAGAGCCAATGACACCAAAATGTATTGGTGCTGAACTTTGTTCAGACCCATAAGCTATTGAGTTTAGATTGAAAATATTAGTGTTTTTCAATTTCATTCTCATAGTTTTGTAGTTAAATAGAGTTAAAAGGTTGTTGCTGGAGGGTTACATTAGATCCCAAGATCTATGTGCAGTGCTCTCAGATTCAAGGCTCCTCACTGACGAAGGCCACAAGCCAGAAACTAGTCCGGGGATATTGGATGAGTAGGCACTAGATAGGGATTTTATGCACAAGCCCTCTGGCATCCATTGATTACTTTGGTTAGCACCGGGTGGCACTACTGTATGGAGAGTTTAGCTTTGGAATATTATAGTAATGCAACAACAGTGGTTAGACTTTTCGGTAACGCTAAAAAGATTAACATCAGTAATAATGTGTCAAAAATCATTTTACTTTTCTCCAAAACATTTTACAGCAGGTTTGAAGAAAGTATTTTGAGAATTGAAATAGAATCTAAAGGAGTAAAAATAAATGGAGATTATTTAAATTTTGCAGAGGTTTTTTCACAGGTAATGCTTCAGAGCTTCAGCAACAGTTACAAGAACTGTCAAATGAAGGCATACACTGTATCTGTTTTTTTCTTGATGAATAAACATCTCATCACTGAGAGAAAAAAAAGGAACTAAAGATAAATGCTAAGAAAAGAGTAATGCCTAATGGTTAATCAAAAAAGGGAGGGGGAGGATAAAGATTGATAGGAATAAGTTAAAAATTAACAACTATTTATATCTTTATCAGACTATTTATACAGATGAAAATATAATGGATGAAATTAATCATAGAATTAAACTTGGATGGAGTGCTTTTGCTAGAGAAATAATACCACAAGATATAGCTCGTTGTTTAGAGAAGGAAGGTTTGTAATAAAGTTCTACCAGTGACCATTTGTGAATCTAAGATTTTAATACTCAAGGAAAGACCAATATAGAGATTGCAGACCAAGCATCAAAGTAAATAAAGATTTATTAATTTTAGTAAAGAGAATTTGAAAGCAAAATACTTGGGCCATAGAATAAATATTATTGATATCATTGAAGGAATTTTAACCCTTTGTTAGAAGAGATGAGATGATAATATATGAAATAGTAGGTCTAGAAAGAGATGGAGGGGGTGTGTGAAATAAAAATATTATCAAAAATAAAGAATATTGTCTATGGATCGGAGGAACTGTATTCATCCTCCAGAAACTTTCATTCTACAATGAATTGATAATTGTTGAAAATGATGATGATTTAAATATCATTTATAAGGACCAGTGATATAGTATTTAATTTATCCACTTATTTTACCCGAATTTTGAATCTGGAGCAAGTTAAACTGAATTTTTTTTGATTATAAGTGATTCAGAGCTTCCTTTTAGATAGATGGCCTACAGCCAAATTAGTTAACATATCCATCTGGCAATTAGCCAATCCTATGAGTATTACCTCTTTGTTATTCCTTTTGGAGAGTTATTGGAAAGATTTTTTGTCTTGCAATGGGCTATTTATAAGGCATGTTTTTACCTGCTTTTAAGCTCTATACATCTTTTTTTTTTTTTCCATACATCGTAGCATCGTCCGGGAGGCGAACCCACAACCGTCTGCAACCAATTACTTGCTTGCAAGGCGGCTGCGATGACCTCTCTGCTATCAAAGCCTGACAGCTGAAAGGAAGTGCTAGTGGATAGATTATTAAGTCACTGAGAGTAACACACATCACAGTCAAGTATATGCACACCTGCAATGGCAGTTGGTGATTGCAAGATTTGTTATTGTTTATACATATTGCTTCACAATAAGAAGCATATATATGAGCTTGTGTGTATAAATAGAGGAACAACTAATTAAGCAGTAAATACTGTAAACTGTATGGGAAGATTTTTTTTTTTTTTAACGAGTTCAAGAAAATAATAAAACCTTTGCAATTATTATTTTTTAATTCTTCTGTAGCATTTAAATTTTTATGGTGGTTTTAAAATTAAACAAACACAAGGGAAGCAGGGAAAAGGGTGAATTAATAGTCTGTGGCTAGATTAGTCAGGCAGGAAACCACCAGTCATGACGTGAATATGCACTAAAATAGCAATAAGGAAGTCAACATTTACTTTTGCTAGTTTCTAAAAATTAAAAATAATATTTGTAAAAGCGGTAATCAGCTATAAATATTTTTTTTTGTTTTGCTTATATATATATTGTATATGGTACAGTTGTGTGTGAAAGATGATAATGCATTTTACATTTTCTACTTTAGAGCCATGTATATATATATAACCAATCAGTGGATTCTAAAGGACAATGGCCAATCAGATCCCCTGACTAATATCTGACTATGATAATCTCACTATTGGTAATTGTTTGTGAGGGGTATGACATTGCATATATCTGTACAACAGCTGGGGGTCAATCTAGGACCTGGTTGGCATCATAACTTGGTCTTTACCAAGTCTCAAACTTAGATAGATGGTTAGAATGATGCAAAGTGGGTTGCTGGTGTTGTTGCAGTTATTAAATGAATTATTGGGAAGTCATGGTATATAGGCCTATGTAATCATCATCATCAACCATTATCAATCCTCTATATTTATAGACTATATATAACTATCTGTATTCCTACACATATCTATAAGTTGTGTGACTACAAACAAACTATCCCCTATATGTCTATTTATTCTAAAACCTCCTTACATTTCTCCCGTTATATTATTTTCTTCCATCCATTTTATCACACTTCCAACCACCATATATGGAAAAACTTTATATAATACTGACGTTATAGTTATTGGAGTATAATTGTTTAACTTTCTATGATCCTTGCTCTTTTTTTTAAATAATAGATTTACACTTGTATTAATCCAGCTATCTGGAAATTCTATCTTCTGTGCTATCTTATTAAACATGATAATAGATTTAATTTTGCTGTATTTCCAAAATTCATCACCATCTCTGCTGCCGATTTCTGTTTTTTACCTTCTTCCTGCCTCATTCGATTCATTTTTTGTAAAACTATTTCCATACTACGTGTTTTTATGTTTGTCATCACTCTGTCCTTCACATCTAATGTCTTCTATATCCATTACATATTTAAGATTGTCTCTAATTCTTCTCTAGAGCTACACTCTTTTTCTCATCATATAGTAATATTATTTCTCTTTTCTCTACATACTTTATTTTAATTTATTTCCAAAATTTTTTATTCCAATCTCTTCCACTTTTATCAGAGTTTTCCCATTTAATATTAATATCTTTTTCATTTTTTTTGGTTTTTAATAGCACATTTATATTTTCTGCATGCTTTTTCCCTATCTTTTACTAATTCTCACTTTTATATTACTTATATTCTGAATATTCTCATCTAAACCCCTATTTGTCACTTTTTCTATTTCATCACACTAGTTCTAATATTTATCTCCAGCAAACTCTTTTTTTCCACTTTATTTTATATTCTTCTAACTTACTCTTATCATTCATTCTCCATCCACATCATTCACTTTTATTTCTACTTTTATTATTATTTTCCATTACCTTACATTACTATTTCTATTATAAAGAAATTATGATCACTATTATTTCAGTATCAAACATTTTAATTTTCTGTACTTTATTCATTCTTTTTTTCCTCTACTAATACATAATCAATTGAGTGAAATGTTATTTCTAGATAATGTGTATTGCTCCTTATAATTATTTGATACATTTCCAATGCTCAAATTGCCTCTTGACAAAAATTTTTCAAAAGCTGTCCATTCTTGTTATCCACATCATCAATTACTTCAATATGCCTATTTATATCCGCTATAATCATTATCCCCCCCCCCCCTTTTGAAACTGTATATCCTTAACTAGGCATTTATATATGCTAGTTTAACTATCTCCAGTGGCCATATATGTTATAGCTAGCATCCATTCTTGTCTATCTCAAACCACAAAGCTCTTGACACTTTACAGTATTTAAATATTTTTTGACATAACTCCTGTACCACCACTCCTTTTTTCTTTTCTATTTATACCTTGCCATACTAAATTTTTCAGTATAGCTTCTTCTTCTCATAGATGTGTTTCCACTACTGCTATTACCTCAAGCCCTTTGTTTTTGACTGCTTTTTTTAACTCCCACCACTTTGCTTGTTTCCTATCACCTTACATGTTCAAATATCCCATTTTAACAATTTCTTCTTTTCCTACTACCCTTTTATAAATTCTTTTGACTCTTTCTTCTCTATTGCATTTATAATCAGCATTTTTATCATTAGTTTTCCCTCTCCACATCTGCATTTATATCTGAATCAGCTACCTTTTCTTTACTTCTTACACCCCACCCATTCTTAATCTTTTTGATAATACTTTAATTTAAAACCCTACCCCCCTTTATGTTTCTGAAGTAGAATATTTTTCATAAATCAAACCCCTAATGCTTCACTTCCTTGTTTTGCTAAGTGCGATCCATCTTCACTATATACTAATAAAAAAATTCTACACATCCACAAACATAACACTATTTCTCATACAATTTTTTCCAATCTCTCATTTATAGAATGTACCCTATCTAACATATACTTATTGGCGAATCTTGGTAGTAATCCAACTACTACTACTTTTTTAACCTTTTTAACTCTCCATACAGTAGTGCCATCCAGTACAAGCCTAAGTAATCAATGAAGTTTTTGCATAAAATCCATATCTAATGCTCACAGATCCAAGGCGCCTCACTGATGAAAGTCACAAGCTAGAAACTAGTGTGGGGGTATTTGATGAGTAGGAACTAGATAGGTATTTTATACATAAACCTTGCATTCACTGATTACTAAGGCTTGCACTGGGTAGCACTACTGTGGACAGTTTACTACTATTTTGAGTTTGTAAGTTGTTTGAACATAGGAAGTGTCATCTGGATAGTCAAATTATGATAGACTTTAAATCATGAGATGTGCATTGATAAATTGACAGGTTTGATTAGTTATATATATATACACACACACAGTGTAGCCCAGTGAAAGATAATCGATTTTCTTTCATGTTGTCTGCAGGATGATTTCTGAATCAACAGGTAATGACATTGTTTATCTATCAACCACAAAAATTTTGAGGTGTTAGCGTATGCAAATCTCACGTTGTAACATGGAATGTGATACTGGGTTTGTACCTTATCGCATGATGGAATTATGTGCTAACATTAACTTGAGCAAAATTGCTACCAAAATATTAATGCCCTGAGTTGCAAGAACATTTCCAAACGTTTTGCAAAAATTTCGTTATGACAGGGAAAGCATTGGAGGCTATCGACGAAGTTGTGCAACATATTTCACATTTTATGTTACAACTTGTAATCCAGCCTCGCTAGCGTCTTAAAATTTTTATGGTCAGTAGTTAAATATTGTTGCTACATAACACATGCTATGGTACAGAAACAGTGCTACAGACAGCTTAAAGGTAGAATCTCACATTCTCTCTGGTACACTGTTTATATACAATATTTTGTAACAGTTTATTCTTATTCAACAATAAAGAATGAGGAAAACTGTTTTTTTTTTTTTGTAAATTAATTGCCTCTTAATAACGATTAACATTTAAAAAATTTTCTCAGATATACAATTCATTACATATAGTATAATCTAAAAATTAAATCCTTTCATACCATTTTCTATAGCTTTTGTTGTTAACATTTTATTGTAGGTTCGATGCCATTTTAAAAAATATTTATTTAATTCGCGATCAGCATTTAATTATTAAAATGCAGTTATTATTTCAAATTTATTAAAACATGTAAAAATTTTAATTCTTTTTATGAATTTGTGCCTTTTATCAATCTGAGATTCCAATTAATCTTTGTTTTTATTCGTGTGGAAGTTAGCTATTACTGGTTGATTGTTGCTTTAGTAGAGCGATGGATTTGATGATCTTTATTCCAAAATCAACCATCATCTGACTGGCATAAAAAAAAATCACATCATTCTGATTGAATGTAAATGCTGACATTAAACAGCAGATGACCTGCTGAGCAACTAATTCAATTATTAGTTTTAGAGTTTTATTTCTTTCTGTTAACCATTTATAATGAGTTTCTCCTGTGTTATTGTATGTTTTAATGATTTTCAATATAAGCTTGTAAAAAATAAAGCAGGTGGGAAGTATTTTACTGTTTTTTTTCATGTATCCTGAAATTAAATATTTGTTTTAATATAATCATTGCATGGATGTAATACATTTTCTGTACATTTTTAATGAAATTTCTTTAATGTTTACTTTGTCCAGGATTTCTTTGTTAGTTTTTCTATTAGTGCAAATTATAAATATTTTCCAAAAAGTTTTATTTCTGCAGTTTACCATTTTATTTAATAATATACATTTTTACGTTATATGTGTGTTAGCACAACTTTATTATTATTATAAATTTTGACAAGCATAAAGCATAAATCTATGATTTATTACTTAATATATCTAATGAAGTCTCTGTACCACTCAAAGAAGTATGGAGAGATGCATGTTGGGAGTAACAAGAAGAGATCAAAAATGCAATATATGGGTAAGAGAACAAACAGGTGTTACTGACCTCATTGAAAAAATTTTGGCATTGGGCTGAACCTATTGCTAGATGAGATGATAATAGATAGACAATTGAAATCTTAAACGGGATTCCAAGGGATTGTAAAAGACCCAGAAAGAGACCACATGTGAGATGGATGGATGAAATAAGAAAGTGTGCAGGGGTGATGTGGAGAAGAGAAGCTAAAGATCGGAGATGGATTGAACTTGAAGAGACCATTCTGCAGTGGATTGATAATGGTTGGTGATGATGATGATGATGATGATATCTAATGAATATTTCCATACCTTCTCAGAGATATCAGAGTATTCAGTTATTTTTTAATTTTATTTTGGTACATTCAATACTATCATTACTAAGACAGATCATTAGTTGCAACATTTTTTACATTCTTTTTGACATTATAATTACTTTATTGTTATAGTTTGTAATTACTATTACATTGATGATTTTCGAAATTCTGAAATTTCTTCTCTGGACTAGTCATCATTTTCTGACAAACTCTCCATAGTTATGTCACCTAGTGCAAGCCAGAGTAATCAATGGATGTAAGAAGATTTGGGCATAAAATCCCTATCTTGTGCCTACTCATTCAAGGTTCCTCACTGATGAAAGCCACAAGCTAGAAACTAGTCTGGGGATATTGGATTTTATGCACAACTCTTCTTGCCTCCATGGATTACTATGATTTGCACTGTTTTGCGCTATGTAGTTTGTCACTGTTTTAATGGTTTAAGGATAGGAAATGGTGGTTATGCAATGTATAATGCTTTATTATCATTCCTGTCCATGCGATGATGATGACTATGATTATTAAAAAAACTAAAGATACTAAACTGTTTAGATACTGAACTGGGTTCAGATGGCTTAGATTGAAAACATCTATTTTAATTGTGGCTTTATAGTCAGCTAAAAAGATAAAAGGTGGCTGTTGGAGAATTGCATTAGATCCTAAGATCTAGGTGCAATGCTCTCAGATTTAAGGCTCTTCACTGATCAAAGTCACAATCTAGAAACTAGTGTGGGGATATTGGATGAGTAGGCAACTAGATAGAGATTTTATGCAAAATCCTTTTTGCATCCATATGATTGTTATGACTTGCACTGGGTGGCATTATTGTACGGAAAGCTTGTTACTGTTTTAACAACCTGTATAAACATAGAAAATGGTGGTCATATGATGATTAGTAGTTTAATTTCGTTACTTTTTGCATTTATAAAATTTCTTATCCTGCTAGAAAACATAACTATTTTTGAACAATCATTGCTAGAAGCTTATTAGTAGATCAAGGAAATATTTTCAATATTTCTGAGTTCACCAGAGGGAAAAAAGTTCATATTAATAACACATCACCAAACATAAAATAATTTTAAAAAAATATGAAGCTTAAATACAACAGAGAAATACTTGGAAGTAGTAGGGGCTTTACTGTCAGAGGAAAAAAAAATTCAAATTAATCACAGTTATGTCCAAATGTAAATCTATTTTTCAAAAAATATAAAGTTTTTAGATAATTAGGAAGAGAGTAATATAAAGTTTTTAGATAATTAGGAAGAGAGTATGGGTATTGCTACCCCCCCCCCCCCATTCTCCTCAACAACATCTTATTAATAAATATTATTTGGTTATTACATTATATAGTTTAAGAACAATATTCACATTTATATGATAGAATAAGTGTGAATATTTGGGTCTAAAAGTATATGCTATCAAATCTTTCAAGTTATTAGCTTGGATCACATCATCATCAACCATTATCAATCCACTGCAAGATGAAGGTCTCTCCAAGTTCAATTCATCTTCTCCGTTCTTTAGCTTCGCTTCTCCACATCACCCCTACATACTTTCTTATAAAAAGTTTATTATAAGATATGTAAAATATCTATATATACAATAAAAAACATAAAATACAATTTCAATAAACTTTTTCGATACATATAATTTTATCCTTTTCAATATTCTCTCACGATACAAAACATACATATAACATCTATTTATAATACAACCAACAAAAACAATTATTATCATCAATTATTTCATGAATACATACAATACAATATAAAAAATAAAAAATATAAAAATATATAAAAATATATATTCCTTCATTAATTATAGTATATTCATATATACTCAAAAACACACAAAAAACATACAAAACATTAAAATATTAACATCCTTCTTATTTATCTATCCAATCATCTAATTTTAGCCAATTATTATCAAATTAATTGAACCCTTATAAATTTCATACAATTATTACTATTATTTTTAATATAACTAGTTTCATATACTTTTCCCTATTAACATTTTTTAATAATTTAATCTAGTATATTTTTAGTACAATCTATTTTATGACCATATTCTAAATAATGTATAAACAAAGCAGATTTATCATCTCTCCTATTTATTGCAGCGTTATGTTCTTTAGCTCTTATTTCTAATTGTTTACTTGTATGTCCATAGTATACTCTTTTACAAATTCCACATATAATTTTATAAACCATACCTTGCTTATATTTTAAATCATCTAATATTTTATAGTTACCTATTAATTTATCTAAATCTTTACTGTTTGCCCAACCTATATTTGTATCTTTTTTACTATTTACATAATTTTTTAATAATATTAAGTATGATTATAAAAGTAAATGTATAGATAATATTTTTTATAAAAATAAATATAATAGAAATAACAAATCTGATAATAAATGGATAAAAATTTCATATCATCCTAAAATATATAATGCATTATTAAAAAATTATGTAAATAGTAAAAAAGATACAAATATAGGTTGGGCAAACAGTAAAGATTTAGATAAATTAATAGGTAACTATAAAATATTAGATGATTTAAAATATAAGCAAGGTATGGTTTATAAAATTATATGTGGAATTTGTAAAAGAGTATACTATGGACATACAAGTAAACAATTAGAAATAAGAGCTAAAGAACATAACGCTGCAATAAATAGGAGAGATGATAAATCTGCTTTGTTTATACATTATTTAGAATATGGTCATAAAATAGATTGTACTAAAAATATACTAGCATTAAATTACTTAAAAAATGTTAATAGGCGAAAAGTATATGAAACTAGTTATATTAAAAATAATAGTAATAATTGTATGAACATTTATAAGGGTTCAATTAATTTGACAAATAATTGGCTAAAATTAGATGATTGGATAGATAAATAAGAAGGATGTTAATATTTTAATGTTTTGTATGTTTTTTGTGTGTTTTTGAGTATATATGAATATACTATAATTAATGAAGGAATATATATTTTTATATTTTTTATATTGTATTGTATGTATTCATGAAATAATTGATGATAATAATTGTTTTTTGTTGGTTGTATTATAAATAGATGTCGCTATATGTATGTTTTACGGTAATCGTGAGTAGACATATTGAAAAGGATACAAATTATATGTATTGAAAAAAGCTTTTTTATTGAAAATTTGTTATTTTCATGTTTTTTGTTGTATATATAGATATCTTATAATAAACTTTTTATATTTTAAAATAACAACATAAAGAAGTATTTTTATATTCTTTTTATATGGATTATACTTTCTTATTTCATCCATCCATCTCATATGATCTCTTTCTGGGTCTTTTACAATCTCTTGGAATCCAGTTTAAGATTTCAATTGTCCATCTATTATCATCTCTTCTAGCAATATGTCCAGCCCAACTCCATTTCAGTCAGAATTTTAATTTTTTCAATGAGGTCAGTAACATCTGTTTGTTCTCTTATCCATATATTGCGTTTTCGATCCCTTCTTGTTACTCCCAACATGTATCTCTCTATACTTCTTTGAATGGTCTGAAGTCTCCGTATTGCTCTTCTATTAAGTGTCCAAGTCTCAGATCCATAAGTAAGAACTGGTAAAACACATTTATTAAAAACCTTCCTTTTCAAACACATAGGCATATTTCCTTTTAGTATCAAGTTATTTCTACCAAAAGCATTCCAACCAAGTTTAATTCTATGATTAATTTCATCTATTATGTTTCCATTTGTATTAATAATATGACCAAGGTATTTGTAACTTAACTTCTAACTCATCATAATTAATCTTTATTTTCATATTTTGAGAAAATCCATTAAACATTACTTTAGTCTTTTTAACATTTATCTTTAGTCCTATTTTCCTACTTTCATCTGATAACTCCTGCAATATTTCCTGCAGCTCTAAAGCATTATTTGCAAAAACAACTACATCATCTGCAAAATCTAAATGACTTAAATAATCTCCATTTACTTTCATTCCTTTAGCTTCCCATTTTAATCCACAAAATACTTCTTGCAGCACTGTTGTAAAAAGTTTTGGAGATATGGTGTCACCCTGTCTTACACCCTTCTCAATGTTCACTTTCCTAGTATCATTATGTAATCTAATTGTTGCTATTGCATTTTTATAAATATTCTTTAAAATATGACAATATCCTGGATCTATACCTTGATGATCCTATCCTTTAATCACTGAAGAAATGTTTATAGAATCAAATGTCTTTTCATAGTCTATAAATCCAAAGCATAATGGCAACTCATATTCATTTGTCCTTTCTATAACTTCTCTCAATACCTGGATATGATCTACTGTGCTAAAACCACTTTTAAATCAGCTTGTTCTCTTGGTTGGTGGAAATCTAAGGTTCTCTGTAGACGAGTTGTAATTATCTTGGTAAAAATTTTGCGTAAAACTGATAAAAGACTGATAGGTCTGTAATTTCTAATATCTTCTTTATCACATTTTTAAAATATTAATATTAATACTGCATTCTTCCAATCATCTGGTACATCTTTATCATTTAGACATTTGGTATATAACTTTGCTTCTTTTAATATATCACTTCCATCATTATCTGGAGCCTTTCCTTTTTTCATAAATTTAATTGCATGTCTCTCTTCTTCATTTAAAATTCTGGACAATTTGGAAGATGTAATAGGTATAGGAGGTACTTGTTTTTTATTACTATATAATTCTTGATAAAAGTCTTCTAACCATTTCTTGATGTCATTTTTTGTTTTAGTAATAATTCCATTTTTTTTCTTATTGCAGATATAAATTTCCTACCAATACCAAAATGTTGTTTTACACTCTTGAGACTTATTCTCTTCTACAGCTTTCCTTGCTAGTTCACAGTTATACTTTCTTATATCATTTTCAACTCTTTTCCGCACCATTATACAAAATTTGAGATATTCAATCCTTTTTAATGCATCATTTTTGTTTATCTTCATATTCCTTCTTTTCTTCATAAATTCTCTAGTTTCGGTAGAAATTTTATTAGTCAATTGATGTTTTTTTCTACCAGCTATCTTTGTTGCAGTTTTTAAAAGTGTAACATTCAAATACGAATCATGTTCAAAATCTACTAATACTTGAAACTGATTTGTAAGTTTTAATTTAAATTCATTAGTATGTTTCTGAAGATGAGGAATATCAATTGTAAATATTGTTTTTTTTAATAATTTTTGTCTTTCTAGTTTCGCATTAACACGTATCTTACATCTTACTAATCGATGATCATTTCCTGTGTTAAACTTATTTAGAACATTACAATCTAGAAATAAGTATTTTCTGTTAGTCAAACTATAATCCAATTCTGCTGTACCTTCATTTGGATGCTTCCATGTCCATTTTCTTTTAACATTTTTCTCAAAAAAAGAATTCATAATATAAAGTTTTTCTTTTTCTGCAAACTCCACAAGTCTATGTCCTCTCTCATTTCTATTACCATAACCAAAATTACCTACAGCACTTTCATCTTTCATTTGTTTACCAATTCTAGCATTAAAGTCTCCCATAACTATTTTAAAATGTTGTTTACTCTGATCAAAAGCCTTTTGTACATTCATATAAAAATCTTCTACTACTTCATCACTATGAGAACTTGTTGGGGCATAAACCTGAATTATCTGCATTTGGTATCTGCTATTAAGTTGTATAACTAATCTTGCCACTCTGTCCGATACATCATCAATCTCCACCATGTTCTTTCACTTTTTATTTATGATGAATCCTACTCTACTTGTATTTCCAATATTTGTGCCTTTATAATAGAGTACATGTCCACCTTTTAAATCAATTGTCTCTTCACCTTTTCTTCTAACTTCATTAAGTCCAATAATGTCCCATTTAATATAAGACAGTTCTTGTAATTCTTGTAATCTTCCTTGACTTGAAAGTGATCTGCAGTTGTAAGTACCTAAATAAAAAGTCATCATCAAATCGTAGCCTGGGTCCGCAATTAGGGGATTGATAGCACCCTCTGCCTTCATTCACTAACAGCTGCCTTGGTTGGTGACTTTACAGCCTCCTGGGAATAAGGGCCATGATTTATTTTTCTCTGTCATAATTGTATAAATTGGAAAAATATTTATCATTTACACAAACATTCATTCTGCCTTATCAGGCAACTGAGAAGAAAGACCATGGTGTTTCTTGATCTTAAACTCAGAGGTAAAAAGCCAATAAACTCACCACGCTGGCTAATGGGTGTTGGTGAGCAGCCTATTCATGTTTGTATACTATATAAATAATCACATAGTAATAACAGCGGCAATTACAAGAATGTATGGAGTGGACATTATGAATTTGCCCTGCTTGGTTCCTTTAAGATCTCCAAGAATCAAAGGGTCTCCTTTCAGTTAATAACAAACTCCTTTCTGCAGCCTTGGATCATATAATGAGTCCAAACTAAAGAATCTATAGACTTTCATTCTATTCTCATCTCTAGCTTGTGTATATCGTTGAATTTAAACTCAGCAGACCAAAGAAATTTGATTGCATTTCTGTCTTGAGCTTCCCAAGTATAGATGTCACTATTGTGTAATAATATTATTAATTAAGTAATTAAGGTTAATTAACTTTGGATCCTGCACAGTTTTATTGGTAGCATGGAGGTCTCTTGAGAGCTAAAGATCCATGGATCACAACTTCTTTCAATTATTTATTTATTAACTGAAGATTTTTTAACATTTGCCAAGATTAAGTCATTATAATAATTACATTATAATAATTTTCAATCCTTATTAATCCATTGCAGGATGAAGAGCTCTCCAAGTTTAATCCTCTTTCTACAATATCCTATCCTCTCTTCTCCACAAGATGTCAGCAAGCTTCATTATTTTATCCACTCATTTCATATGAGGTCGCTTTCCAAATCTTTTACAATCTCTTAGAATTCAGTTTAAAATTTCAACTGTATATCTATGATCTTTTCTAGCAGTAGGTCAACTCCATTTCATTGTTTTGAATTCTTTTAGTAATGTCAGTGATAACCTGCATGTTTTCTCACATGTTTTTGTTTTCAAACTCTTCTTGTTACTCCTAACATCCCTCCCTAGATTATGTTATGATATGGCAGTATTCTAATTCATTTTTAAAAAAATATTTTCTTATTTAAATAAATGTTGATATATGTATTAAGTAGATATTAATATTGTTAAAATTTTTCCATTTATATTTGTAGGTAGAATATTCTTATCCACCTTTAATAGAAGGGCAGCCGATGGATAGTCATGAAGTTCCTGAAGAATGGAAACATCTACCATCACTAGCGCTACCTGATGGAGCTCATAATTATGAACAAGGTAGTTCTAAAAAAATGTTGATGCCGTTTGCACATTAATTTTTTTAAATTTTTGGTTTTTAACATTTTTAGATTAAAAAATTTGGTGATTTGATACCAATAATTTTAGCAGAGAAAAGGGATATGTTTAAAAATTTAATGTAATGTATTAGCATTATTTAAATGTAACATATTAATGATTGCTTTAAAAAGAGATTTACTTATGCTTACTTTATTATAAAAAAATCTCGCATTGCTAAATGATAGAAAATCACTATATTAGTAAAATACTTGATGTTTAGATATAATTAATTATAGGGGATTCAAACACCAGACTTTCAACCTTCCTTTGGTGATCCATCTCATATAACCGCTGCACATTACACACACATGTGAAAAATATAAATGTTCTCCAATATGAACTAGCACTCATTAGTTGGTCCAGATCATTATTTCCCACACACATATATAATCAGTACTCGGTTTATATTAAGGTAGCAAATCTTCATACTTTAATGGACACGCTTCAGTCTACTCTGCCCTCCAACTCTTCAGCCATTCATACCATTGAAAATATGATGATGGATTGCTTAATTCTCTTGTTATGTCATGCCCACATTGACTTTGTAAGTCACTCTGATCCCTCATGTCTAGGATCTTAGCCCTTTAAGTAGACAGAAGAGAGATGGGCAGGATACAGACTGAGTCTGTAATATTTGAAATACAAGCACAATTTATATATTTGGAGCATTGATTATATAGTGTGTGGGAGATGATGATCTGAACGAACTGATGAGTGCGGAACTGATTCAGTACGAAATATGTATATTGGAGATCATTTATCTTTTTCACATGAGTGTGGTCATGTGTATCAGTTATGTCAGACGATTGGATATCTGAAGGAAGCTTGAAAGTCTGTGTTCTAATCCCCTATAATTATATCTAAATTCTTAAATATATAAAATTATATTACATATTTTATCCTGCCCATCCCTCTTCTGTGTATTTAAATAGATAAGGTCCTAATGAGGGGTCAGAGTGACTTAAAGTCAACATGGGGATGACAATAATATTGACATCAACAAGATGTTTGGGCGCTCCATCATCAGATTTTCAATGGTATGGATCGCTGATGAGTTGGAGAGTGGAATGGATTATTAATGTTTGAAGATATACTATCTTAATACAAAATGAGTACTGATTATATATGTGTTGGCGAGATTATAATCTGGACCAACTGATGAGTGCTGGTTCAGCATGAAATATGTATATTGGAGACCATTTTTCTCTTTCACATGTGTGTGGCCATGTGTATCAATTGTGTGGCATAGAGTGGATCACTGAAGGAAGCTTGAAAGTCTGTGTTGAAATCCCCTATAATTATATTTAAAAAGTTTTTATATATTTGTTTAAAAGTTTTTAATTCAAGAAAAATGAAATTAAAACAGTATTAATTGAACAAAATTAAACATTTATTATCGAATATAGCCTAAAAATAATATGATTATATTTAATTTAAAAAAAGATTTGAACAAAATTAAACATATCTATTGGCATAATTTGGTAAAAAAATTCAAATTTATTATTTACATTTGTAAAAAGTTCGTAAAAAAAGTGACCAGATAATAAACTTTGACATGTTTCTCTGTTAACATTTTAAGGCTAAATGTTTTGTTTTTATATTTTGTAAGCAGTTGAGAATTAAATAAATTGATTTGAGTTTTTTAATCGTTTAATTTTGGCATAAAAGAGGATATTTTAAATATGTTTTTGCATTGCTAAGTTGTCTGATGTAATTGTGCTCAGATATTTTGGGAACTGTCGCTATATTTTTTTGGTTCCATTTGTTTTGAAAATGAAATTTTAGCATAGAATTTTTTTTTTTAACTTTCCCATTTTATATATAGTTGTGAATTAATATATATTATTCTCATAATATTTATGCAATTTTATTAAACTTTCTTCACAAAATTGTGTACTAACTTCATTACATAACGTTTTTGCTTTTTTGTGCATGTCTGGTGTAGTAATGCATGGATATGAGAAGTTACAGTGGTTCCATTTTTTTTTTTCAGTTCTTGTTGGTTTTCAGAATGAACATTTAGCGTAGAATTACTGAAATTTACATTTTTATGTCATGCCATGATGGTTGATCTAAAAGTGTTCAGAAAATAATTTTTAAATTTATAAAATTTGGAACAATAATAATTCTATCTATTAGATTGCTTCAATGTTGTTTTTGAAATTGATTGTTTAAATCCTCGCCAGTCATTTTCTTTTCCTTTTTTTTTCTTTCTCCTTTTTTTTTAGTATCTTTTTTTTATTATTATTCTTTTATTATTATTATTATTGTGTTTTTTTTTATTCTTACTAGACGTCTTCTTTTTCTTATTATTATCATTATTGTTTTTTGTTCTTTTTGTCTTATTATCATATTATTAATATGTTTAGTTTACAATAATGTTTTTTATTTTAATATTTATTATGTTTATAATTGATTTTTGTTAGATACGATTTATTTCCATCTTCCTGCTAGGGGCCAACCTAATCAAACAGTATTTGGAGTATCGTGTTATCGACAAATGGATGCAAAAGTAAGTAGCTATATATGCACTAAAATATATGTATAGAGGGATAATTAATAAATATTTGATAAGCAATTGTGGAAAAAAAAAACAAAGTTGAGTCCAAAACGGCATTATCTGATTATAATTTCCACTAAAATCATTACCTTTATCCCAATGCATTATTAGCAACCTAGAAGTTTTTTGTCCAATCCCTTCCCGCTCTTCTCAAATTTGCATTTCAATAATTATATTTTTTGGTTAATGGATATTCTAATTTTTGAAGCTAGTCACTGATTATTTACATATTCATCTCTTCCTCAATTGAACTCATCAAGTTGTATTGTGCTGCCATCTAACATAAATGTGTTATAGCTATTCCAATTTCGTTTGTCTTTGACTTTTCTTCATATTTATCTTTTCATATGCATTTACAGGACAATTTAAGTTTTGATATGCAAGAACTCTGTAGTAATTAGTACTTTAAAATAGTTTCAATTTTAGTTATGTTTTAGTGTTTATGAATATTGATTGAACATAGGAAATAGAAATGTAAATTTTGATATGCATATCATACTTTATTACAGATCATAGGTTAGTATATTCTAAAGTAAAAATGGTGGTTGGAATAAAAAAAATAGATCCTACTATAAACATATTGTAGGAAGTTAGATCTTTTTTTTTTTTTTAAGAAGCATTATTAATGCTAAATTTCAATAACTATTAAACAGTAAAGTTGCCATTTTTGATTTTGAAGTTAGATGTGTTGAAGCATGGAATTCTTGTAAAGAGAATGTTATAAAGGTACTAAATTTATTATTTGGTTTATTAAAAAGAAGAACCATTACTGGTCCTTTTATGTGATTGTACTATTAAAGACTTGATTAAAAAGAAATGTGGGTTTTCTGCTTGGCAGAAGAATAAATTGAATATGGAGCTTCGTAATCAATCTATAAATTTAAAATGACAAGTTCAATGGCTGACAGAAAGATTTAAAAGTGATTGGGGGATTAAAACTGTAGAAAGAATTTAGGCATTTGCTAATCTTGGTTACTTGATATCTTCTTTTTTTTTTTTTTTTGAAGGATTGAAAATAATATACTCTCCTGAAAATATTGTGATCCAATTAAGTTCATTGATGGATATATTTCAAACAGGAAGAGATATCTTGATCATCTTTAAATAGTTCTACATGGAATTGATATGGTGACTTTTAATGATATATTTTTTGTATAAAAATTTCCAGCTTAGCGAAATCATTGCAATTCTTTGCAATTTTAAAAATGGAAAGACTGCAGATCCTGAGGAGATAGCTGGGAGAGTCTTAAAATATGAGGTAATATATTAGTTTCAAAACTATTTGAATTTTTTAGGAATATATGTATTTGAAATTGTGCCACAATGGTTCTGTTGTTTCAATTTAAAAAAATTAAAGAGATAGAAGGGATTAATTGCATGGAATATCATTGTTGTGTATTACAGCAAAAATATTTTCAAGAATTTTGTTGAATAAACTGTTGCTTCCAATAATAAATGAGTTAACAGTTATTGAATACTCATTGTGGTTTTACAGAATCAAGAAGCAATATACATGGTTTTATTGACAAAGAGAATTGTCAAGAGTAAATAAAATGAGATTTATATATTGCTTTCATTAATTGATCACACAAGTAATCTAAAAGGTTGTGTGATGTTTGAATTTAGCTGGATATCCATCACGATTTATCTATATTATATACTTCTATACAATGAAATAAAAAGAAATAGTATTGTTAGTGGAAAATCTGAGATAGTTCAAATGAAAACTAATGCTAATTGGATATGTATGCTTGCTTTTTTTTTTATGTATATTCTATTTCTTTTGTCAGTCTTGAAAACAATTTTTAGTCTAATGCATCAGCGATTAATATGCGATATAGATTTAACCGCTAAATATCACATGATCACCATTCTTTATGCTTAAGCCAGCTCTTTGCATAGAGGCAAAACTCTCCATACAGTAGCTTTACTCGGTGCAAACCAGAGTAATCAATGGATGCAGAAAGGTTTGTACATGAAATCCCTAACTAGTGCCTACTCATTTAATATCCCCAGACTAGTTTCTAGCTTGTGGCTTTCATCAGTGATGAGATAGGGATTTTATGCACAAATCTTTCTGAATCTATTGATTACTTTGGCTTGCACTGAGTGGCGCTACTGTATGGAGAGTTTTACCTCTGTGATTTAGATTTGATGATGGAATTTATAGCTTGAATCAATTGAAAACAAAAACCAGAACATTATTTTTGGGATTATAGTATGGTGATGAATATGCTACTCTTGCCAGTTTAAAGAATGATCTGCAGAATGTATTTCATGTTTTGAATACAACCTACAACGATTTTGGTTTAGTAGTTGATGTGTGAAAAAGCTTTTCCACCAGTGATAGAAGAAAATTCTTCAGCAACTTTTTGCTTGGACATGAGAATGTGAATCAGTTTAAATATTTTGGTAGACTTTTAGATAAAAAGATGGCTTTGGACATTGAGTACAAGACTGACTCTAATGTGCTGTTGTTGCTTTTAGCAAATTGAATTCAGGGTATTTTTTTTTAGTAATATAACTCATTCAATTTTATTTAGAGCTGTTATTTTTTTATATTATTGTATGGAAATGAGATCTGGATTTCATATCAACATAACATTAAGCCATTAGAAGAATTTCATTTGCAGTATTCTAATGCCATCTATGGTAAATTTCAGTAATTAGTGATCACAAGATGGGATAGTGTTATAAAATCCCCATTTGCAATTTGTCAATGTACAGTTTTTGTATTCATCAGTGAAGATTATTCAAATCTGGAATTAACACACTTATGCATCTGGCAGCCCATTTTACTCCTTTTACATTATTTAAGTTAGTAATCTAAAATTTTAAAAAAGCCTCAAGTCTCAAACCCAGTATAATCCTAGCTATGTAGATCTGATATCTTTGAGACATCAATTCTATAGCAACTATAGGCTCCTTCTGCCTTTTGGCTGGGATAGTTAATATCTACATTAACATCACATGACCTCTCATGCTTAATCATGAATATTCTTGAAGTATACAGGAGGTTCTATGATATTGCTGTTGGGAAAAATAATATTTATGGATGTTTTGTAAAATTTTAAAAACATGATGGGAAGATCATAAAAGTAATCTACATATCCTTTAATTTGGATGTGATACTATTTTGCATAAATAATACCTTCATTGGATTAGACATTTGAAATGAATTTTATATGAAGTATTTTATGGAGAACTTGAGCAAAGTTTTCATGTTAAGAAATTTATGTCGTAATACTCTAAAGAAAGCTGTTTTTAGGAATATATGGTTTAAAGTAATTGAGTGGTTGCTTTTTTTTTTTTAATTTTAAGCTAAAAACTTGATGATACAAAAAATGAAATTAAATATGGCTGCCAGATGTATTCTCACTGCTAGAGACAAAGTCTGAAATTTGATCTGGCTAAAGGAATTCAATTGCGCTAACACCTTATATCCACTGATAACTTGAAAAATGTTCATATTTGTTACTTGCTAATAATTGCGCGTCGTTAAAATTCATTATGATTTTATTCTGATTTTAGCTTGAGTTAGTAATATTTGTTACCAGATAATATTCGTTTAGATAAAAAAAATATCAGAATATGTATTCTTTGCATAAATAAAATATACCTTTGCACTTAGAAATAAAACAAGAATCTCCATGATTTCATTTTACATATTTAAAAAAGGCAAATGTTTATGATAAAAGGTTTACAAGATATATAAAATATATTAATATTTGAGCATTTCTCTTATATTCTATCATCATCTATTGTAAGCTTCAACTATCAGTAATCATATCCAGATTGGTTTCTGGATTTTGTCTTTATCAACAAGGGCTTTGGATTCAAAGCTGGAAACAATGCATTTATACATCTACCAATCACTTTAACTCTTTTTTCTTATTATCAGGCTTTTAGCTTGAAATTCAAATCTATCTATCTTATCTATCATATATATAAATTTGAAAGTTTGTTTGTTACTTAATAATGCAGCAAATATTGCACCGATTTAATTAATCTTGCATGATTTTTTTTTTTTCCATTTTTTTGGGAGAATTACTTAAATTATAGATTTTTGTTTATGGTACTAATTGTTTTAAAAAATTTGGAATCAAAACTGCAGATACAGAATTTGAAAATTTGTATTAGCAGTGACCTGTAGAGAATTTTTCATCATCTATAAATAATATTTTCTAGAAAATTTGAAAATCATCAATATTTTATTTCGTTGAAGAAAAATAATTGTATGTCCTAAGAAGATTGGGGCAATTTTTATGGAGTTGTTAAGTAACTAACAAACAAGTTTTCAAATTTATATACATAAAACTAATAAAAAATATATTTGAAAAATTATTTAAAATATTATAGTGGATAATTTTTACTATTGTTTAATTATCAATAAAGCAAAGCACTTGATAAAAGATTGTTAATTTTTTATGCACACTGCTGTTCTTTTTAAAAGTAAGTAATTTAGAAAAACTGCATCCGAACAACTGGTTGTCTATATATTCTAAACTCGACAAATATATTAATGAAATTACACACAAAAGTGAGCATCAGTCATAAGTGTTATATTATAATTCAAATACTTCAATAAAGATTAAAGGAATTGTAGTCAACAACTAGGATAAATATTAAAGTTCTAAAACAAATAATTCAGAATATTTAAATTAGAGGCACTATTGTGCATATGTTATTGGTAATGTTTATCCTTATTCTTATCTATATATAAAGATTGTTTGCTTGTTATTTAATAACTTGGCAAATTTTGCAACAATCTTGATGAATCTTGCATGTCCCCCCCCCCCCTTTTATGGAAGATTAAGATTAAGGCCATGGAGTTTTCCTTTATAGTATTTAATTGTTTTAAAAAATTTGGTAATTTTCTACTATTGCGAGTGAAGCTACGAGAACAGTTTAGTAGCCCTATATTTTTTGTATTCAAACGAAATTTACCTATGCTGGTCAGTAACTATACATTTTTATTCTTGGTTAAAATAACACAATATCCTTTATCCTCAAAAGCTTATTATATTAGCAAGAACATTTTTTTTTCTTCATTTACTTTAGCATTATCTATTGTAAGTTTGAGTTATCAGTGGTTACCAGATGGCAATGCTGTCTAATCTTTTCACCAGATCAATGTCTGGTTTGTGCTTTTATCAAGAAGGAATTGAAACTCAAAGCTGAAACCAATGCGATTGTGTATCTAGCAGTCACCTTTAATTTATTTTTTACTATCAAACTTTTATCTTGAAATTCAAAGATCCTATGATTTAGAACCTATACTAATTTGTTTTTATAGCTGTATAGATCTGATATCAGGTCAGTGTTTATTCATTGTATTAGTATCAGTTCTGCTGTAACTGTATAGATAACTTTATTATAAATACACGGTCACTTTATTCAAAACTTATTATAAATAAAAGCTGTTATGGGAAAATATTCCTTTGTGCTTAAAAAAGAACTATTCTAACATTCATGGATTTGATACCTAAACCTTAATAGAAGTATATAAAGACTGCGGATTAACAGTGAACTTTGGGGGATGAGATGTAAATTGAGATTAACAAAAAGGTAGTGAAAGTGAAATACATAATTGAGAGAAGAAATAGATATTCACTAACATTATTGAAAGAATCAAGAGACTAAAATGGAATTTGTCCAAATATAACTACCAAAAAAAAAATAATAAGGATTTACTCAAATGCCAATTAATGTAAGTGTGAGTAATTGGTGATTACCAAATGCATTCATAAATCCATTTCCAGACTGTTCCGCTTTTGCCTTTATTAATAGGGTTTGGAGTTCAGAACTGGAAATAATGCAGTTATGCATATATTAATCACCTTTAATTTCATTTTTTCCATTCAAACTAAAAATTTGAAATTTAAATCAATTTAAGCTTTTGAATGCAAATCAATCTGCTTGAACACTAATATATTTGACTCTGGTTCAACATGTATATATGTTAATGCTCTCAGTTCTTTATTAAATATAAGTGCCCCCACCCACCCACATCTAAGAATGTCTATAATTAATAAATCATTTAATTCTCCTTAGTGCCATTTATCAGACTGCTTTCTGGTTTTATCAGTGAGGTTGGGGATTCACATCTGGAAATTATACAATTGGGCATCTTTACCTCCCATTTTAACATTTATGCTCAAAAGCTGAAATTCAAATTAGCTTAAAGTTTTAAACCCAGGCCAACTTTTTTAAACAATTATGTAGATTTGACTCCAATTTAGTTTCTGTTTATTTTAGTACTCTCAGTCTTTTGATAACTGTGGGCAATTTTTCCCTTTGACTAGGAGTGTTAACAAATCAGTTAATTCCCCCTATTATTAAAACAGGCAAAACTCTCCATACAGTATGGAGAGTTTTGCCTGTTTTAATAACAGTTATGAGCCAGCATAAGAAATGGTGATCATGTGATGTTTAATTCCCCCTAGTTCACACAATAATTGAGCACCTCTATCATAAGTTTGGATAGCCGGATGCTTTAGTGTATTTATATTTAATGACACTACAATTAGAGAGCTGCTTATCATACGAGGTGTGTCAATTTAATTCCTGGAATGCACCATTGTAAATATACATGTGTAAGTATACATTAGTGGTTACTGTTGCCGTTGTGTATCTATACACTGATTAAAATGATATTCTCATTTCTGGAAGCACACTTGGAATTCATTTTCAGGAATACTGTTGAGTTTGTGTCTCACATCCTTTTGGATATCAGTGCAGTTTTTAATTTTGGAAGTAACCAAAAATCACAGAGAGCTAAATCTGGTGAATAGGCAGGATGGTTTAGTTGTGTAATTGATTTTTTTTTTTGGCTAAAAGTGTCTGCTCGTTTGTCAAGATCCAAGGCAGAAACTTCGCAGAAATCTTTCTCATGCCCAATTCTTTATTTAAAATTAGCCTAACTATTTCTCGATTAATATGCAATTTTTCAGATATTAATCTCACATTCAATCGTCTGATGAACCATATTGCATCTTGCACTTTGTTAATATTGTCAGTTGTTTTTGACTGTCTGCTTCTGGGATCATCTCCTACGTCTTTTTACCCATCTTTGAACCTTTTATGCCACTCAAACACATTCTTTTTCTTCATAGCATCTATGCCACTTGCAACAGTTGTAAGGTTTCAGTACATATTTGCCAATTTTCATATAAAATTTGATATTAATACATTGCTCAACATTTCAATTACCCATTTTTACCCCAAAGCCTAAGAACAAATATTCATTATCTTTTCGATAGCTAACTAATAACTATATTAGCTTAAAATTTGCGCACATGTCAGCTTAAACATGTACAAACACAAATATTCATGTTTTATTCCGATACAATTAGGTTATGGGTGACACCACATGGCCATTCTGGGAATTAAATTGTCACACTTTGTATATTATATCAGCTGAGAAATCAAGTGTTTTGTTGATTAAAAGAAGTATTTTTTTAATGTAATTTAATAAAAAGTCAATTTATATTTATATTTTAGATTGAAAACAACTTCAATATAGAAAGATTATATCGAATTACTTTAAATTCTATTAATGGGACTTAATCTCTTCTTACACTCTGATAATTCATTTGAAAGTCTTTGAAGTATTCATTATGTAAGTCTGTTTACTCTAGTATCATATGCAGATTACATTTTGTTTTTTTCAAGGACTTTTAACACATAAACTGTTTGGATTTCCTTGTTTTATTGATTTTGTTATTATTTCAGTAAAGGATCATTAATTTGTGTTTATTGTTATATCTAAAGCAAAACAAAGTTTATTTTGTGTTTTGTTAGTTTTATAAATTACATACTTTGTATTGTATTGAATATTATTTATCTACATACTGTTCACCCTTGATCATATACAGAACCATAAGATAGGTTAGGCGAGCCAACAAATGCTTAATGAACACTGAATTTGAGGGGAGGGGAGTATTATTACATTATATTTATGTGGATTTATTTCCATCAATTTTAAATTTACTTTATTAATGGGCCTGCAAGAATCATCCATTTGTTGTGTCTGGGAATCACTCAGTTATTGTGCTGAAGTAAGAAAAGTATCAAGTGTTTGGCTTGTTTATTTTTCTGTATGATATAACGCTAGCGAGATATATGTTGTAAAACTCACATATCTGTGTTATATATTTTCTATATTCCAAAAATGTATAATCAAATTTATTAAGAAAGGAAGAATAGTTAAAGAAATGATTCATTAAGTAGATTTTAAGATGCAATTTTGTAAAATAAAAAGATTGCATCACATTGTTTTTGTTTTTTTTTAAATAGAATAAAGTTTTAGTATTGAGAGCTGGTGGGGGAAAATCTAAAATATAAAAAGATTTAAAACTCACTCTCTTATTTTTAAACAAATTAAAAGAGCAAGATGTATAAAAATAAGTAAATATGAAAAAATCAGAATAAAGATTAGTTTATAAAAGAAAAACTTTCAAAAATATAATTAGTTTAAAAGATTACTGTCTGATAATGAAAAGATAAAACTAATAATTGAACTAATTATAAATCTATGTAAGCTATCTTTTTGGAATAAAAGTGAGAGATAGTAGATTAATCTAGGAAAAAAATATTAGATTAAAGAAAATGTAAAAATCAATTAAAGAAATGTAAAAATTAATTTAAAAAAAAAACAGATTCAAGTTATGATTAAAATTAAAGATAATAAGAAATTAAAACAATGGGAGAGAAAAAAATATAAAAATTCACAAGTGTTTATTATTGTTCATTCCACTCTTGAGTTTAAGACATTTTGGTCTTCATTTTTTGCTGTTACATTATTTATTGCTCCAGAAATCTAAGGACCGAATAGAGCCATTCATTGCTGCTGCGGAAAATATTGCAGAAGCCACAGAACTAGCATCATGTGTTGCTAGACTGCTTTAGAAGTGTTTCGATTGGGCTTCACGCCCTGAAATCCTCCGCTAAAAATCAATTGTTCATGTCTGGAACCAATGCCTAAATGGTGAAATGAATGTCGCCGCATACTCTCTCTCCCATTGTCAAGACAAGACCTGAAACCATTGATGGAGACCAAAAAGTCAACCAATTGGAAAGTAACACTGATGCAAACCAAAACCAAAGGAACTGTGTCATCTCAATCTCATGAAAGCCTATGTAAATATATTTTCTATAATAATGGTCTATAGACACTTGATTATTTTTTTCTTAAAATGAAATGAACTCTAACAAAGGACTATATAAAAATTAGCGTGATTAATCATTTATATTTATGTAAAATATTAGATTGTTATATTATATTATATATGTGTGCTTGAATAAATATTAATGTTTGCTTAGGTATTATTTGATCTATTCTCTCTCACTCTCTCTCATGTCACTGCATCCTACCAGTTATTTAAAGTTATAAATGTCTGTCTATGTGTTAAGTTAATGTGCTGGACCCCCTGATTAAGAATATGAGCTAAACTTGGGATATTTCAAGCACTGGATTGTGTGCCTGTCATCCGAAGCATGCCGGCTATGTAACATATGATCAGCTGGCACCTGAGTTTGATCCTCAAAACAAATAAAATGCTTTGGATGGCAGGTTTTACTCCAGCTGTCGAGGTGGGCTGAGTCAGGAAATGTGGTCATGTTGTACCTTATATCGTTGATGGCTATGCTATCAATAGTATTCTTCCCTCTGCCTGAAGTGCCAGTCTGTTAACATATTATTAAATATATAAAATAGTAATTACCAAGAAAGTAAATGTATTAAAGTTTAGATATTAAAACTTAGTTAAAAGTCAAGATATTAAAACTTATTAAAGCCACAAGATATTGAAAGGTTATGTTTAAAAATATTTAAACCTATTAAATGTTAAAAGATATTTTAAACCCAGCAAGAATAAGGTTTATTCGGAGATATTTAAACCTAATAATAAATTATTCGTTGGGATCTGGTTCAATATATATATCATTATAAATTATATTTTCAGGTTTATAAATGTACTGTATATTTTATAAATTGATATTTATTGTGTACTGTATGTAGATATTTATTGTTGAATTTTAGGATCTCATCAATAAAGGCGCAGACGTTACTCGAGAAACTGTTCAGAAGAGTGTGTGTGTTCTTAGTAAACTGCCTCTCTATGGTTTAATACAAGCTAAATTAGAATTAATTACTCATGCCTATTTTGACGAGCGGGATTTCAGCAAAGTAGCACTTTTAGAGGAAACTTTCAAAAATCTAAATTCTTCGTTAGATTTTACCATGTTGGAAAATATGGAAGTTTTTTTAGGTAAGTTTTGAAATTATTTAATATTTGTTTTTTTTATTGTAATTTATTTATATACATCACATGATAGTAGTCTAAACTTATCTAAACCATGAATCTTCAATCTTTTGTAAAGGCAACTTATAGTAAAATATGTATTCCAAATGGATTCCAATTTTCATTGAAATTTAAGATCTTTGTGTGTACACAGATGCACACATAAAGAAAAAATAGTTATATATCATACCAGATTTATTCTTATAAAGATTTCTTAATGATTTTATATATATATTGCTATTGTTACAATATATATTCATAATATTCAGGAAATGAATTCCACAATCAAGAGGCAGCTGATATGCTTCTGAGGAAATATCTAGAATTTTTTTTAATAGTATTTCCATTTCAAGCGGTACTTGGAATTGCTGCCATCTAAGAAGAAGAACACTTTAAAGAGTGTGAATCAAAAAAAATACTGGGTAATGAGAAGATGGATGTGGATCACTTAAAATTTAAACATTGGCTAATTTAAATTGTCCAAACTAGGAGACTTTAAATAAAGTAAATATCTACTATTCTCATATTATAGTCAACAAAGAATAAATACTGGGATTTTCATTATATAATTTGCAAAAACTTATTGGATATAATCTTACACATGCAGACACCCACTTAAGTTTATATAATATTACAGTTTATGTCCTGATAATTCTGAAATTGGAGAAATCTTGATAAACATATGAACAGAAATCAATAAAAATATACAAAATATAGGAGACTAGAAAGGCAAATTATTTGGAAGAAGAAATGAAACAAGAAAGTAATACATTTCTATGAATTAGCTGCACATTTTATGACTTACATTTTTAAGAAACCAAAGGTGTATCTTTAAGCTTGGATTTCATAGGAATCAAATAGTTTGCCTTCTTAGTATAGATGATAGGAGAGTTTGAATCTATTATTCATCATATGGCTTTGGACGATATTAGAAGGGAAGTTGAAAAATATCAACTTGATATAATTTTGAGAAGCTGTTTTTAAGGATAATATCAAAAATAAATTTGATATCTTGAAGAGAATCAATAAAGAATCAGAGACATTATAGAAGGAAATCAAGAAATAATGAATAAACAATTCTGAGAAAAGTTTGTCCAAAATATGGAGCAGCCAAAGAAATTAAAAGGAATATAGTAATACACCTGGGTCTCTTTTTACGCGGACTTATTTAACACGATTTTGAAGTTACGCGATTCATGTTTCACTGGAAGTAGAACTCCGATAATGCGCTATTACTTTAAATAATAAATTTCGCGCACTTACGTTATATTGAAAGTAATAGCACATTATTGGAATTCTACTTTCATCTTAGTAATTTCAATATTTTCAGTGCTTTATAATAGTAAGATTTTACGCAATAATGAAATTAAAATCATGATTTCCACATTTTATGTATACACACATTAAATTTTACAAGATTATAATGTAGATTTATTCAAACATTGTGCGTGTTAATTTTGCATTTTAAATCACATTCTGTTTTTGCTTTTTAAAAAAGAACATAATCAATTATTAATCATTTAGTGTCCACAAGTTTATTTTTAAAAGGTGAGTAATAGCAGTGGGCACAATTAAATTTGACAATTAAAAATTAAAATCTGATTTTTAATTGTAATTAACAATTTAAAAATTACTTACGGCGACTTGAAATTAATGTGATGTGAAATTTGATTTTTAAACAGAATTGAAAATTAAAGACAAAAATAAGAATTTAATTTTTAGTTGTTAGTTTCATAAACAATTAATAAAATCATCGTCTCAAAAATTAATTACTAATTACGTTGTCACCAGAAAACCATTGACACAAACGAACATGTTTTTCGCCAAATAGCGATAATAATTAAAACGTGTATAAAAAAATGTAAATTACTGTACTGTAAATTATGCATAAAAATATATTATTTTGAATAAAGTTTGTCTTCTATCAATTTTTTTCATATTTGAAAATTTTTATTAGCATATTTTATTTCCTTATTTTTTTTTTGCGCGAATTTTAATGTAATTTTACGTTGGTGCTTTGCTTTTACGCGAATTTTGAAAAATCACAGACCGCACACCCCCAATGTAAGTTATGTCTATTTTTGTGCGTTTTCTGAGGAACCTATCTATCACATAAAACGAGACCCAGGTGTAATTAGAAAGACCCCCCCCCCCCCAAGAAAATCAAAACTTAATAAAAATAAAGATCTTTTAAAGCAGTTGAATCATGAATTCAAAGACAGGTCTTACTTTTGTAATATCATCTTCAATGACATTGAAAAAAGAAATGAAAATCAAAAAATAGGTTCAAAAGATTTAGTCTCAAATAGAATGAATTCAAAAATGACTGCAATAGAGTACAATGAAAATAATAAACATTAAAGAATATGCAGATGTTGATCATCAAGTCAGAAATCTTTTATGGTGCCAATTACAATGATGATAAGAGCTCATTAGTTTATTGTTTGAAAAGCACTGCAGGAATTAATGCCATTGAATGAAGAAATTATTATTGCTGGCAAAATATTGCTAATTTGGATCACTAGAATGAGAAGAGATAATTGCATTGAAATCTATAAGAAATGAGACCTTGCTGCTTTTTCAAGTTATTTTTTTAAAACTATATTGAATATTATTTAACCAAGAACTGTAGAGGAAAAGAATCTCTGCATTTGGGAAAGATCTACGAATAAAAGGCATCGTCACTGGTGCACTATGACTAATTAAAAAAGACACTGAATACTCAAAGGAGTGTTTATTCTGTTTTAGCCTTCAATTCAGTCAATTTTTTTAAATTATTGAAGGAAAAATAATTACTTATTCATTTTTGAAGAATATTTTTATAGCATTAAAAACTATAACTGAAATAGGTTATGGAGAAACATGCTAGTTTGTTATTGGCTGCTTAGTTAATTGGCATTGCATACTGTCATCAAATTTATTCATTTTTTATATAATGATCTGGTAGAAGAATTCTGGATTGAGGAGAAATATCACCAGTCATCAACTAGCCTATCTGTATTCTATGCTTTGTGCAGTTTAGTACAAGGATAAAGTGAAGACCCGATATATTACATTCCACTTTACTGTTGTTGTCTGAGTGGGTTTGGATTTCCCTTTTGATTCACGGAGTGGCAGGAACATACAAGTTATATGATCAGCAATATTTATTATTATTTGCAACAGATACTGTTAGTAATATATAAATATAAGGTAATATGGAAAATAACTATATGCAAAAACATATATGAGATACACATAAATCTGAATAAAGTTCACAATTTTTGCCTAGTGCACTTTCGACTAAATTATATTAATCATGATTAGCGTATCTCGTATATGTTTTTGCGTATAGTTTTCTAGATGCATTTCCTCGAGATATTGCATACGAAAATTTTCAACGTTAAATATAAGATAAATCATAACTTTACCTAAGTTCTTTTTTGAAGAGCGAGATTAATCCTGCCACATATACAGTTTTTTTTTTTTTTTGCTCCTAGATAATCCATGTACATCCGAATTTTGCAAGCACTTGTGACTAACTGGTTATTTTTTCTTTTGTTTTGGGTGAGCTAAATCAACCAGTAGTGTTTTCTGAATATCAGTCAACTGCTCTCTAAGTATTTGGAATTAAAAGATACAGAATCGATTAAAATTTTAAAATTTTCAGTTCTATTAATTGAACGGAATCGCTCGATTTGCTTTTGGACTGTGCTTACACGTCACTTTTGGGCATTAATTTATTTTAATTTGTTTTACCATATTTTAATCCAAAAAAACTTCATGAATCTTTTTAATGAATAAAGTGAAAATATAGATCCAAAGTTAAAGGGGAAGAAGTCAATGATTTAATGATCGAGACTTTTATCAAAGATCGGCACTTGAGAGAGTTGCAGTGAAGGAACTTATTGTTAAAAACAAAGCTTAAAATTTTCAATCTTTGATGTGAAAATTGGGCAATAAAAGAAACTAGCGAGAAAAAGAATTGATGACTTTGAATCAATATTGGCAAAAATCTTTAAGAATATAACGAGGAAGATAAACATATTTGAATTTTTTTTTTTTTTTGAAGCACAAACGCCACAAGATTTAAATTGTTACATTTTTGTCATAAAATATGAATTTATTCACATTATAATTTTACATGCCTTGAAAACAATAAAATGCTTGGAAAAATTCTGAGTAAAAAATGGATGATTAGATAAAGTCATATCATGAATTTGAATCTGTTGTTGGTTTCTTTACATTGTGGAGAACTATCACTGATAGATATTGATTTGCCAGCATCTGATCTAACTTTTCTAAAAACCAAAAGTAATTCATAAAAAGAAATTTAAAAATCCGGCCTCAGAAATAATTTATAACAATCACTTCTGTATGTGTGTATAATTGATGGTTCAAGAAGTAATTATTTCTCTACAGAAAGCTTAAGCATTACAGAATGTGTAAAGAAAAATAATACAGTGTAACATTATATTAGAAAATCTTTTGTTTATTGAATTGTTCTATCCAATGAGTATTTCAAATTAGCCTTATTTTTATTAATATAAAATTCAATGTGGAAATTTTGTTAAAAAAAAAAATCATTTATTGCATAATTTTTATTAAAATGATTGATTATTACTTTTCAAAAGAAAGTTGCCAAAAGTATTTATTAAAATTCCCGTCACTTTTTGATTTTTACGATTAAATATTTATTACAAAAGGTGAAAAAGAAGCTGGAAAATTTATCCTTTGTGCTCAATAGGAAAAAAGTATTCTCAAACAGCCAGCTCTATCTAATATCTTAAAGTTTAACAGTTAAATAACAACTTTATATTATCCATTCAATGTTCTTGGCGATTCCTTCATAAAAGATATCGCTAAATGATAGATTGATGGGAGTCATGTGCATCTTAGTTTGATATAAACTTTTTTCTGCTATTGAGTGAATTGACTTACAATTGGAGTATAGACTTTGAAGTAGGTTAAGATCTGTATATCTATCCGGACAAGTCAGTGTTTTGTGTTTTAAAGTTTAGAATATCATTTAGACAATATCGGCTTAATGGATTTTATTTGTAAGTTTCTACTATCATTTCAGATGGTAAGTTAAATGGCAGCTATTTATTCTGCAAAAGATGTAAACTAAGAAGTGACTATTGTGTATACTTAGTTTAGTATGTGTTTTAAGTCTATGTTTTATTCAGAAAAAGGGAAATTTATATATATTGAAGTAATTAGCTTGATACCTTTAAATACATATTCCAGCAGCAGCCATGTATATTACTAACCATTATCATTAATTAAGGAAGTGCTCATTAACTTAATCCCATCTGAAATTTTTATTATTGATTTGCTAATTTTTAGTGAACATATATAGAAAGGGTTTTTTTTTTTGTAGAAATATTAGCTTTTTATTTTGATCTTTGTGATTAGTTATTTTTTTATTTTATATATGTATAATGCAGTTCTTTCATCCATTCTAATGATTTTTAATAAGCACGTAAATAATTTTACGGTTTATAAACCCATCCATGGAACAAACAAATCTTAATACGTTACTATGACAGTTTACAAGCTATATTCTTTAAGAATCATTTAAATGAACTTGTAATTAGTACCACCTACCTTGTTATATTGATGCCAATCTACTTTGTCAGATATTTATTGTTATCTATTGTATAAAATATATTTGATCAAGAGCTTTTGTTTGGATTTTTAGATTCTCCTTTTTTTTAAATGTTAACTCACATTCACCTACTTTCATATATCATTAAGTGCTCTATGTCTTTAAGAATTTTTTTTTTTTGATGATAAATTTGATGATTCCCGCCGTGACTGGATGATTAGCACTGAAAAACTATATTTAAAGCTATTTTGTCAATCCTATGATTGGAGTATAGCAGCATAAGTCATTAGAATGCTTGATGAGATAGTTGTGTAATCAGATTAACGAAGATATTGCCATGAATTTGCTCTTTCTGATAATTAGCTTGGTCTTCTCTAGAAGTGAACTTTGATTTTGAATCCTTTATGTCCTTTTTTGGCTCTTGATGTACATAGTGTTTTGATTGTCCAGTTAGATATTAATTTAAAGAATACACATTCTGGGCCAACCTAAATATAACAATCTTAAGTTTTTTTCCTGGGAGCTATGAAATATTCTCGGATTGACCAAGCTCCACTACTTAAAAGATCAGTCTCGTAATAAGAAAAATTCCAGTGGAACTAACTGGTTGAAAATTGTTGGCTTGGAAGAGGAGGGAGGTGTTATTATTAAAAAATTCCTTAAAAGTATCTTACTGTTTTGTGCAGTTTCTTTTTTAAAAAATTAATTTTGTGAAATGAATTTTAAATTGGTCACTTCACGTGTTACAAAGTTGGTAACAAGAAGTTTTATGAAAACCTTTCTATATAAACAGAAATATTTTTTTAAATGAGTAAACCAGCTAGAAGAATTAGTTAATGATTTACTATCATGGATTAATGAATTAGACTTATTTCATCATATTTTTGCTATAATTATCTAAATATGTATTTTGGTAGAAATAAATATTTAAAAAAAAAATGCCTACAATGAAAAGGATTTTAAAAGATATGTTTTATTAGTTTTTACACACGAATCTTAAGACCTGGACATTTAATAGAAGGGAAATACAAAGGCTTCAGAACACCCAATTAAGTATGGACAGATATGTGTTGGGAATAATAAAGAAGGATCTAAAGTGAAATACCTGGTTTGAGAAAATGAAATAGATTTTATTGATATCAGTAAAAGAATTAAGAGGCCAAAATGGATCTGAACTGGACATGTTGCTAGGAATAATGATAATTGGTGTAGAGTTGAACTCTTAAACTGGATCCCAAAAGATTTGTAAAAGATGTAGAAAGAGACCATATGTGTAATGTCTGGATGAGATGTGAAAACTTTCTAGAGTGATTTTGTCAAGAGAAACTATGAATCAGAAATTGGATAAAGTTTTAGAGAAAGACCTTCATCCCACAGTTATTTGACAATGGTCATGAAAATGATTATGATGATGATGGTCTGATTCACTTACTTTAATTTCTAACTTTTAAATCACAGAAATTTTGTTTATGGGCATGATCAAATTTGGAAAGAATATGAACATTTGATTTTCATTGAACAAATTGTTTGCAGATCTCAGTATAAACTAGAATAGTTTCATGATATTTTATTGCGTTGGATTTATTATTTCGATTTATGTTTTTCTCTTGTATGTCTTCCAACTCAATTACAAATTAATTTTTCATTACAAATAAATATTTATCAAATAATTTTACTTTGAAATGTATTATTCAACACAATGCTGTGCAACTGCTCCCAAAAGCTGTAATACAAATACAAATAGCTAACTAAAAATATTAAAACACTGACCTTTCAAAGGATCTTCCTTCATAATCATAGCTTGCTTACGTTTAAATTTATGCAAATATCTAATTCCATCTTTTTGATAGAGAAAAACACGTGTCCTTCCTGTTTATGACGCTGTCGCGAGAGATAAAAAACCTCTTTGATCTTTCTTTTGAGTCATGTCTCTCTCTACATACATGTAGGATTGTCCGAATGCACTCATGTATTGTGCACTGGTGCTGATAAAAACTAATAATTAGAAGGATCTTCAGCTCTATTGTACGAATACCTGTGTTGTGCCAATCGTGTGCCAGAGATGCCTGCTTTCCCCATAATATGTGCCTTTGCAATGGTTGTTTGGACAACAATGTTATATACTGTATGGGGTCTTAACAGTGAGTTTGATTTTGTACTGTTAATTAGATTGTTAGAATTTGGAGGGTTCGAAACAGAGCTGATATTTGTTCTAAAGATGGAATGTAGTTTCTTGTGTAAGTTGGGTATGTATGGAAGTAATAATCTGGGTTTATCCTGTGTGGCGAGAGTTGAGAGGTTTATTCTGAATGTGTGAGATTTTTTTGTCGATGATGATTGTCTGAACCTAAATTCAGTAGATCATTTCTATATTCTGCTACATTTGTTTTTCATCTGTCTCGATTTTACACAACAATCTTTTCTATGCAAAAAGATGCTAGACCCGATAATTTATGTGCTGTGGGTGTGTAGATTGGGGGTGTGTATGGCATCTGATTTCCAACAGTTTGATAGCCATGCTATAATCAGTGGTTATTTTCTCTTTTTATTTTGACATCAATATTTGACTTGTTGGTGAGTGTCTTCAGTTGTACATTAACAATTAGTGCTGTGTTGCTTCTAATTCGGTTTTGATCTGTATAATGATCTCGGGGGTGGCAGCAATGAACAGGTCATCCACATATCTAGTGTATGCTAGAAAGCATGGTGGGTTTAGACTAGGTATGATTTTTCTCTCATAATAGTTTAGGAAGATGCTGGTGACTACACCACTCAGTGGCAGTCCCATAGGCCAGCCTTGTTTCATGGAGAAGCACTGGTTTCTGAAGAATGCCACAATGTTGCTGAAAGAGGCTTTATTTATCTCTCATGACAGCGATGCCATAAACAGGAAGGACACGTGTTTTTCTCTATCAAAAAGATGGAATTAGCATATTTGCATAAATTTAAACGTAAGCAAGCTATGATTATGAAGGCAAGATCCTTTGAAAGTGCTCAGCTGTTTTAATATTTTTAATTAGCTATTTGTATTTGTATTACAGCTTTTGGGAGCAGTTGCGCCGCACACGCACTTGTGCTTAAATAAATGATTTGTTTTGCCACAGTAAATTTTAAATGGAATTGCTATTCTGCCATCTAGTACTGCTGTTGCCTTGTAATGTGAGCATTCAGAAAGTAATTGACTAATAGATTTATTGTGAGGAAGTTTGGCTATGATTATTGACAAAAACAGTTAAAATATTTTTAGAAAATTTGAGAAATATTTATATTGTGTAAAATATTAATTATTATTAAGTTTAAATTAAATAAGAATTTTCTGAATTAAAATAAAAAATTTAAAAAAAAAAAAAATTAACTTTATTTAAATATTCCAAATACATTCAACTGTTAGTAATAGCAGATCAAACATGTTAGTATAGGGGCCCCCAACCCTATGCCCGCGGGCACCATTGTGCCCGCAGAACCATTTTACGTGTGCCCGCCGCTATCCGAACATGATAAAAAATTATTTATCTGATACAAATAAATTTAATTTTTTAAATTTCTTATAAATTATTGTATTATATTGTAATCAAATTGTAGGGCATACTATATTTTTACAGCGTAAAAATATAAACGTTAATTATCTGTTAAAATTTTATTTTTGAAATAAATATTTTTTTGTTCATTATGTGTATTATTAACAATATCCAACTATAAATTTACATTGAAAAAATAAATAGTGCCCGCTACCTGGTTGAAAAAATAAATGGTGCCCGCCACCTGGCCGATATTATAGAATGTGCTCTTAAGTGCAAAAAGGTTGGGGACCCCTGGGTTAGTATATGCACAATGTTTCTCGAGAGTTATTATTCTCTCTTCTTTTTCAGGTGTTGTTGGCCTGACCAGTATTGAATTTTAAGGTAATGCTCTAACCAACTGGGCCATCCTGCCAAAGGCACATTCAGTAGAAATTTTATACACTTATCCATGCGGTTCCTCCTGATTGCTCCACTTTGTCCTAAAACAAAGTTGATTAGTGGTTTCCATACATTATTAAGCCACACTAGTCTATGGAATTTTTCTATTATGAGTAGCTTTTAAATCTTTTCTTTGTACCTTTTCTTCTGTCCAATATTTTTGTATTTTTCCAATTGAACATATATTCATTCACAACATGTTCCCTTACACATCTGTTTTCTCTCTTCTAATCAACAGTGTTGTCCCAACATTTTTCAATGGGCGATTCACGGATTCATGACAGTTTTTCTTCACATTTCAAGTTTAGTTTGTAGATTATTGGTATTGAGTACCCATACATTCCAAAAAGCAGACAAATTAAGGAAAACTCAATCAGTAAACACAGAACACTTTCCAGACCATACCACACTAGAAGGAATTCTAACATCTACAAACCTAAACTAGAAATCTAAAAAGAAAAAGCACTATGAAAACCATGTAAATGGAAGAACATATATTGGTGAGAATTGTTGTCTATTAAAATTAGCAAAAACAGAAACGATGATTAGAAGAGAGAAAATAGATGTGTCTAAGATAGCAGACCATATATGTGCCAATAAACATATGTTCAATTGGGAAAATACAAAAATGTTGGACAGAGAAGAAAAGGTACAAAGAGAAAAATTTAAAGAAGCTGCTCACATGTCAATAGCAAAAAATTCCAGAAGCCAACCCAGTGTGACTATACATACTGTATGGAAACCATTAATCAGCTTTGCTCTTAGGAAGAAGTGAAGAAATCATGAGGAACCTCATAGATAAGTATATAAATTTCTACTGAATGTTACCTTTGGCAGGCTGGTTCCGTTGATTACAGCATTACCTTAAAATTTGATTCTCAAGAATCTAAGAGTTTGAATCCCATGCTAGTACTGTCACTAGTCAGGCCAGCAACACCTGAAGAAGGAGGGAGAATAATACCTCTCAATGTGCTATTACTAACAGTTGAACGTATTTGAAATATTTAAATAAAGTTAATTTTTTCTAAAGACATTCAATACTCATATTAGATGATGGTAATAGTCCAAAATAAAAATACCTAATGTGTTGTTTCTTTAGTCTCTTTATTTAATACCATGAGATGCTGTCTTAATTTCTTCCATAGCAAACTTCTGTTTTTATCTGACCTAATTGTGCTTTTCCATTGTATTCTATTTTCAACTTCATCATTCCAATGAAACCAATCAATATTGCTTTTATTCTTTCAAGAGGCTTTGAAAAAATCTTTATAACATAAATGGGGTTTTCCCCTTTCATGAAAACCGAGCTCAAATGCACTATAATATGTTTTTTTTTTAGGTTATCTGCTACCGTTTTATTTGCTTCATGTGTTGAATCGAACAAAGACATGCTTTAACACACATTGATTCCATAATGCATGGAGGGTCTGCTGATTGTTTTTTATGATCTTGCCATCATATTTTTAACATCTTTGTGGACTATCCTTAAATTAAATTTTTCTAAAGCCTTTATGTAAGGTGTTAAACCACTAAACATCACATGATCACAATCTCATACTAGCACATAATTGTTATTAAACAATTCAAAACAAAGCAAAACTCTCCATATAGTAGTGCCATCTTGTGGTAACAAGAGCAATCAATGGATGCCAGAAGGCTTGTGCATAAAATCCCTATATAGTGCCTACTCATCCAATATCCCCAGACTAGTTTCTGGCTTGTGTCCTTCATCAGTGAGGAGCCTTGGATCTGAGAGCACTGCACCTAGATCTTAGTTAAAAGGTGGGTGCTGGAGGGTTGCATTAGATCCTAAGATCTAGGTGCAGTGCTCTCAGATCCAAGGCTCCTCACTGATGAAGGCCACATGCACAAGTTTTCTGGCATCCATTGATTGCTCTTGTTAGCACAAGATGGCACTACTATATGGAGAGTTTTGCTTTGTTTTGAATTGCTTTATGTAAGGTTGAAAGAATTTCATTACCACTTCTAAACAATAAATTGGGCAAAAGTCATGACTCGGTAGAAAACTAATTTAGTTGAAGTCATTATATCTCCAACGGATATTCTATCTCTCAACACAATAATGTGTCGTAAAAATGTTGTGTGTGTGTGTGTATTATACTACCATGCAAAACTCATTTCTGGGATATTTTTGAACAGTGACATGGTAGCAAATTCTTTTTCTCTTAACACAGCTATGCCACCTAGGATAAGCAATTAGTAGATACCAGGTGGTAGTACATAATAGGTCCCTATCCAATGCTATTCTATTCAATATCCCCAGATTGGTTTTTAGCTTGTCGCTTTCGTCAATGGAGATGGTTCGAATCTTGGAGCAGTGTCAATGGATTTTTTTTGGATCAAATGCACCATTCCTCTAGTAGCTATCTTGTATTTCTTTGTTTTACTAACAAGCTACCAGCTCAAATTGAAAAACATGTTAATATTATCTATCCAGTCCAATTTGCTTGTATAGTCATATAGATTTGAAACCAGTTCTGTAACTATATATTATAGTGCACTTGTTTTTTTTTAATATCCTTCAGCTAGGATTAATATACAACCAATAAGACATCGGATGACTTCATCTTACACATAACTGTCATAAGAGAAAAAGAATTTGGGTATGAAATATCATTGTGTAAGCTGAAATCAGGTGTTACTAACATTATTGAAAGAATGAAGAGACAAGTGGAATTAAACTGGACATGTTACTAGAAGAGATAATAGATAGATAGCTGAAATCTTAGACTGGAGTCCAGCTGATTGTAAAATACCTAGAAAGCAATCACATGTCAGATGAATGGATGAATCAAGAAAATGTGCTGGTGTGATGTAGACAAGAGAGGCTAGAGATAGGAGAAACTGGTTTGAACTTAGACTTTTATCCTGCAGTGGATTGATAATGGTTGAAAATGATGGTGATGGTGATGAAGCTGAAATCATGTGATATGTTATTGGTTTTAACCACTGCATGACAAGATCTTCTTGTAATATTATTTTTCTGATAGCAGTTATACTTTTTATTCTATCTAAAATTTTGTCATCTTGCAGCATATTTTTTGTTTATTTAGAAACTTTTAAGTAAACGCTACAAATCTCCTTTGCAATTTCTGTTTTCAATAAAAACAACAAAACTTAGGATTTAGAAAAATCCTAAGTTCAAATCCATTCTATTTACTTGAAACTTAGTTCTGTTTAAACACTTACATTTGTTAAATTATTTGATGTGGGAGGAGAGTCATTTAAGTAAAATAGTCATGTGTTTTTATTTAATTAGTTTTTCATGCTTCAGTAAATCTTTGGATGGTTCATTTCTTTTAAATACACATCCCCTCCTTTTGAAAATTTGTTGTATTTTTATGTGATAAATTATATTTTTAAACGTGCACAAGCACTCACATATGATTCTCTTAAGTTGAAATAATGAAGAATTTAATTAATGCTTTTTTTAAAATCAAAATTAATAGACTGAAAATGTTACATTATTTTCTCTAGCAGCAGCTAGAATTTTCCTGAATATTGATCTAAATTTAGTTTTTATTATAATTTTTTTTTTTCTAAAAAAAAATCTTTTAATAATAATATTGTATAATGATTTTGGCTAATAAAATACTCAGACGGAGACACATTAGCTATTGTATAACATTTTATTGATTAGATTTTTTTATTGGCTAGTCTCCAAGATGTTAAGAAAATAGAGTCTTTTCTTATCCCATAACATCTGTATATATATATCAAAACAATATATCATGTTAGGATTGGAGGTGTGTGTAGTGAGCTATTGTTATTAAATATGCACACACATATATCTATAATATTCGGTGTGTGTGTGCGCTTGTGAACTTTGAGAGTATTGTGTGTGCCTATGTGTAGTTATATGGTTTATCAAATATTTAAAGCTAAAAATAAAAACCCATTCATGGAATAAACAAGTTCGAATTCACAAGGTAGATTCTCAAAAAATCATTTAAATGAAATTGTAAATAATGCCCACCTTTTGTTATATCAATGTTAATCTATTTTGTACTTAAATGGTTATTACTTTTATCTGATCTTTTTATTAAGTATAATTTAATAAAAAACTACACATGATCACCATTTCTTATGCTTGCTAATCATTGGCACTACTGTATGGAGAGTTTTGCCCGTTTAATAACAATTATGAGCAAGCATAAGAAATGGTGATCATGTTGTGTTTAGTGGTTTAATACCAATCCTGCCTAATAGGATAGTGGTGGCTATGGTTATTAAATAATTAAGGACACCAAAATGTATGGGTACTGAACTGAGTTCAGACCTATATGGCTATATAAGCTAATGAACTTGCATTGAAAATATTTTTGTGTTTTCAATTTTATTCTCATAGTTTTGTATTTAAGTAGAGATAAAAGGTGGTTGCTGGAGGGTTGCGTTGGATCCTAAGATCTAGGTGCAGTGCTCTCAGATCCAAGACTCCTCACTGACGAAAACCACAAGCTAGAAACTAGTCTGGGGATATTACATGAGTAGGCACTAGATAGGGATTTTATGCACAAGGCTTCTGGCATCCATTGATTACTCAGGCTTGCACTGAGTGGCCCTACTGTATGGAGAGTTTTGCTTGTTTTAGTAAAAAACTAATTGATGCTTTATTGTTCAGGATTTTGTATGAAATTCAGATACCGGAAATACTTTACCACTGCTTTAAGTCTAATTTAATGAAATTAGTGAAAATATTATTGTACATCTGGCAGCAGATAGATAAATCATTGTTTGAATTGTGGGACAGAATTCTAAGTTTTTTGTTTATTTCTATAATTTTTGTTATGCATTCTATGATGTAAAGGACTCGTTATGTTTTACAATGTAATTTTAACCATTGATTTACTAAAATTTTATTAGGGTTATTGACAAGTAAGGTATATTACTACTGGCAATGAGCAAGAATTATTATTTTATCATAATATGTTATTGGTTACTTCTTCCTGCCTTGGAAAAAGAACTTAGCAAATTATTCATATGGACTTGTTTTAAGATTATCATCTAAGACTCTACTCAAATCAAGAACCCTTTTTTGGGAGGTTCAATCAAGAATTACAATTGAGGAATTATACCATAAAAAATGGAATTCTTATGAGGTTCCAAACAAATGTCTTTATCCTGATCTGATGATAAGACCAGCTGCGTTTGACCTTTCTAGATGAACAGGGATCTTATGTACACATTCAGGTTAATCCATGGTTGTTGCTGTCATCTGCTTTTTAAATGGAAATATAACAGCTATAGATGTTTGTAAATATGGACAAGAACAAACAGAATTGATCTTTCAAAACGCATCTGGGATCTTATCAACACATTCATATCAATCCGTGGTTGTTGCTCTCATCTGCTTCTTAAATAAAATATAACAGCCATTGATCTATGTAAATATAAACAAGCACAAACTAAACCCACATTGTTAATATCTGTCCAATCTATGGATACTGAAACAGAATTGAAGGATTTAATAAAACTCCTGGTGAATTTATCTCATCGTTAGAATCCACAGGTTCTCTGGTAATATTTTATTGATAGCTATCAAAAAAAAAAATAATAATCCATGCGCAAAATAAATAAATAAATATTTTATAACTGATTTTATTTGTTTAATTTTTTTTCTCTTTCCTCCCCCCCCCTCCATATAAGGGACCTCAATAAATTTTTTTTTTTTTAACTTTTAAGATTACCCCTCATTTAAAAAAAAAAATGAGTAAGGATTATTTTTAATCTTCAGGAAGGTTTTTTGTTTATTACAATTTAAAAAATAGCGCTATATAAAATAAATGCCTCATTTACATTTGTTTAATTTTTGTAAAGTCTCTGATTACGAATTTATCAGTATAAATAAATATTCTAATTAAGACTTCTCTATATAATAAAAATTTCTTAATATACTCAATGTATCCCAATAGAAAAGTGATTGGTTCTCTCTCCAAACTGTTTGCACCACCATCTCTGAACCAACACATGGTACATACTAACATAGTTTAGCTATTCGGTACAAAAAGCTTCAGGTGTTTGGATAAAATTACATGAAGTTTGACCGTGTTTTATATCTTAACCTACAACGGAAAATGCGCTAACAGTAAATTTTGTTTTAAATTGCACAAAACTGCCACTGAAACATTTGAAATGATTCAAACTGTATACAGAAGTAAAGTTGTGAGTTTCAAGAATGTTTTCATGTGTTATGCAACATTTCATGATGACAGAAGAGTGTTGAAAATAATCTACGAAGGTATGACAGTGTATGACACACTGTCACATTCCATGTTATAACTTGGGATCCAGACATGTTACCACTTTAAAGTTTTTGTGGTGAAATATGAATTTAGAGGTAATACTGCAGACAATTTTGGAGAGAAAACCAATCATCTTTTTATTGGGAAACATTGTTCATTTATATCAGAATGAATTGCACAAGAAAAAAAATAACAATTTCTTTTTTTTTTTGCTTTAAACATTTTATTGTAAGATTTAGTAATCACTAGCTTAAAGATTATAGTATGATTTAATCGTCTTTGCCAGATTATTTTCTGGTTTTTGTCTTTTTCTCTGTAGACTTGGGATTCAAAGCAGAAAACCAATACAGTTATGTATTGTGTCCATCTTTAATTCCTTTTTTACTATCAAGCTAGTAGCTGAAATGTAAAAAACCCCAAGGTTTTGAACACAAACTTATCTGCTTGCATAATTATATAGATCTGATAACAGGATCAAGAGATGTGTTGGTAATGAATTCCTGTAAATACAAGCCGATTTGAGTTTTAACACAATACCACTATAATAGTTTTTACTATTTATTTCCATACTTAGTAAAGTTATTATTTTAATCTTGTTTATTTTAAAAGTGAAATTTATTGTTATATAATTCTTTTAAATTTGTTTTATTTACATTAAACCATTAAACATCACATGACCATTTTTTAGCTTACACAAGCTGTTTACACAGAGGCAAAACTCTCCATACTGTAGTACCACTCAGTGCAAGCCAGAGTAATCAATGGATGCAGGAAGGTTTGTGCATTAGATTCTAAGATCTAGGTAATGTTCTCAGATACAAGGCTCCTCACTGATGAAAGCCACAAGCTAGAAACTAACCTGAGGACATTGGATGAGTAGGCACTAGATAGAGGCTTTATGCACAAACCTTTCTGCATCCGTTGATTACTCTGGCTTGCACTGAGTGGCACTACTGAATGGAGAGTTTTATCTCTGTTTATTTACATTAAGAGAATTATGTGATGTCAGCATCTAAGAAGGTCGGAAGTTACTTTAAAAAATGAGGTAAAAAAAATTTCTTTTTAAACATCGACCAAACTTTATATCAGATGGATTCATATAATACCTCAAACATTTGATTGGGACCTGTCTTTAATTATTATAAATTTAAAAAAAAAAAAGAATATCTGAAATTGCATGATATTATTTTTCTAAAAATTAAATCAAAATTTAATTTTTTTTTTAGTTAAATAAAAAAGTTTTCATTTTACGAATATGTAAAACTTAGTCTCTTATCCAGAGTTAACCACTGCCATATAAATATATGCTAGCGATGGTGAAAAATTGCACCAAATGATGTGCATTTCTTTAATTTATCAGGATTTTTTTAATATAATTATTGTGTAAATAGGTTGAAATAAAGTTAGCATTTCTATCTGTAACTTTGGTCTCAATTTGGCAAGCACGATTAAATTATTTTCTTTTATTTATACTGTAATTTCTAGATGCAGCTTTCTGATCTAATTATGTAAGGCTTTCTGATCTACAACTTTAATATAATGAATTACTTAGATAGCCAAAGGTCATTGAACTGAAAAAATAAACATTGATTACAACAGCACTTCTGCCTACAGAATTATTGTTTAGTAAACATTTTGTTACCTAATGTAATTCATTAAGTATTTTAATTAAGTCTTTGTTTTTAATTGATTCTTATTTTTCATAAATAATTACAAATAAACATGTTTAATAGCTTGTTTTTTTAATTGACTCATACATTCAATTTATGTGAATCCATATATTTGAAGGTTTAAGTTCACAAGTTTAATTTGCAAACAATTTTAATTTATATTCCATCTTAAAAATTTTATTCTGATTACAAATGCATTATAAAGTTGCACTAATTTACCTTTTCTCGTTTTTGATTCGTAAAGACTGGTACTTCAACATAGCAAGCAGAATAGGTCCTCTCACAATTTATTTCTTTTAATTTTACTAAAAATAACATTCTCAATAAATATAAATATTATTTATTTTAATTTACATGAGTATTTTAAATCTATTCTAAAACAATTATTAAAAATTCAGAACCAACCATTCTCATCCACATCTATATTGATAATCCACACATTTAATATTGCAATTTGAATGATATTTAAGCTTTAACATTGATTCTTGTGTAATAATTTAATCATTTTTCTTCATATTTTGTCATATTGTTATCTTCCATGCTAAAACTTAATTTAAATAACAGCATAAGTTAATAAATGTTATAAAAAACATTTTGCGACCCTCTATAAATAAAAATTATAATAATTAATAATTTTGTTTAAAAATAAAACTACTTGTGTAAGCCTTTATTTTATACGAAGACTAAATTATTACTAAATATAATAATATAACGGAGACGGATGCTTTAGAGGCAGATATAGTTTAATTGGTATCGTTTGCATAACTTGTTGCAGTTGTATACAATGTTCTAATATATTATATAACTCATATCAATTAAAAATTAAAAAAAAAAAACAATCTAACTACATTATCATATATATTTAAATTTAATATTTTTAACGGTTATTAAAGATGTAAATTAATTAGTAAATGCGGTGTCTATTATATATATGAAGTTAAATTCACTGCCAAGGTGTATTGATGTGCTGCAAGCAATCAAACATAGTTCTGCAGACGGAATGTGTAATGGTAACTTGGACAGGTTTGCTACTGTTTTAATTCAGCCCACAGAACCATGTCCGATTGGTTGCTGCCCATCAATATATCTTGGTTGTGAATTTAACTTCGTATATATAACAGTCATACCATTTACTAATTAATTTACAGTTATCATATATATAAATATCACATCTTATAAACTAAGGAATCAAGCGATGTTTTGATGTTACAAATATTCCTTGTTAGGAAAAAAGATATATCCATTTAGAAATGAATGGAGGTTACAATAATATATAGTTATTGAGCAGGGAACAAATTATGCAAACAAATTAACTTGAATTCAAAACCTTGGGTTTTTTCATGTTTAGGCTTTTAATTTGGTAGAAGATTATGAGTTGATGATGATTGTCAAATATATAGCTAAATTGGTTCCAGCTTTGAGTCCTAAGTCCTCTTTACTAAAGGCAGAAGCCAGAAACTGATCAAGGGGTGGGAAGTTGAATGCACTACCATCTGGTAATCAGAGATTGTTCAGGTTTCTAAAAGTTGCATAATCAATGAGATCTGTTGTCTGTCTCTCTATATATAGATCACCATTTTCATCCACCGCTGGATGGTTTTTTCAAGTTTAATTCACTCTCTCCAATTCCTAACCTCTCTTCTCCACATCATACCAGCATATTTCCATTATTTCATCCATCCATCTCACATCTAGTCTCTTTCTAGGTCTTTTACAATCCCTATATAAGTAGATAAATATGTGTATGTTGATTGTATCGACTAAGGAAAAAATGTAAGTTTGATGATAATAAATTTAAGAAAGTAGAAATAAAGTTGAAAATATAAAAACCGTTTTTTTTGGTAATGTTTCAAATCTAATAAAATCATAAGTTGCAAAATAATTTAACATTCTGACATTGTTTTTACCTGCATAACATTACTAGTGTGAAGGTTGTAAGAAGGAATTTTAGTATTTATATAATTGGCAAATTTTTATTATTATAAAAATATTTTTTCCGAATTATTTTTTTTTTATTTGTTTGTTTTATTAGATCTTTCAAGTAGGGAATTAGTTTTACGTTTCAAGCATAAAGTTCTAGTTTTGTTTAAATTAATTCTTCTAGAAAAAAAGGTATTAAATTTTCATCTCATTCTTTTTTTTTTTAAATCTAATAATTAATTTGTTATTAATCAGATCTTATTTTATTAGGTGATGTTTTTTATGTCTCCTGTGAAGAGTTTATGTAGTACCATATTATCACTTTTATCACTATTCCCAGGTAAGACCTCCCTCCCCACCCTTTTCGTTTACATTCGTGAATCATATGCTTAAATACATATGTGGATTTTTAATGTAATATTGATATTGTAGTTTCACTATGAATACAGTAAGTTTTACATCAAGAGAAAATAAAGTTATACTGGTTTAATCTTTTATGTTACGAACTCTCAACTTGTATCACACGTATTCACTCAGATCGATCTCTATTTATTTATTTTTACCGCACCATGATTTGACTTTTAGTGCTTGGTGATCTTTAGGCTGAGTTGTCATATATACTGGTTCTTTAAATTTTCATGTAAATCTCATTGCATTCTGTGTTACAATCATTTCTTGTCTGGGCTATTCAGAGGCCAAAATGAAATATCATTTTAATTAAATAGGAAAAACCCATTTTCCTATTATGATATACACCAAATGTTTTAAGTTTGTAAATGATCAAAGTATTCATTTTTAAAATATTGATGTTTTAAATAAATAATTATTTAAGTGGATTTAAAATGCATAAATTTTATAGACTATCAGTTTGACAAAAGTTATTATGAAGGGAACAATTTTTCAAGCTTCATATACTGAATTAAAAATGGAAAGGGCACTTTGCAGGAACATATAATTATGCAGAATATATAATTTCATTGATTACTTTTCCGTGGTTTGCATGGGAACAGTAGTGAATTCCTGAACTTAAGATCTGTATATTGCAGCTTACATCTATCCCTTCTGGTGTCCAAATGTCGTGTGAGTTCCCTAGTGACAAATTTTTTGATTATATATTATATTGGTTGTTGAATAAAATCATTAACAATAAATAGACATCTTGTTTATTTATAAATAAATCAAAATTTGATTAATAATATGTTAAATATTATTTTTTAAATGACGAGGTTGCATTTTATATTATTTTAGTCTAATTAAAAGATGATCTAAGTCATTTAGAATAGTTAACGTTCAGAAAAGTTGGAGCGAGGAAGCAAAAGATAATCAGAAAATGAAATGAATGGATTCAGCATTATTGAAATGAAAATGTTTTTAAGTATCTATCAATGTGGAGGGAAATGTTATATAAGTCGTCTATATTAATATAAATACTCCTTAACCTGATCATTCTTATATGATATCTAGAATGATTTAGTTAAATTTGTTGCAAACCTAGTATTTATAAAACCCTTTATATTCAATATGAATCACTAAATTGTCTTTATTATGATTTGCATGCATTTAAAATTAAGGTCTATTGGATGTACTAGACCTCAGATCACATGGTTTCTTAATAATAGCATTAGACAAATGCTCCCCATTTTGCAACTTAACATGATGTTAGCATAAGGGATTATATGAATTCAAACAGACTCTAATACTTCTTATGATCTGAGCAATAAATCATTCAATTATTTTTATTTTTATTGTAAAGTAAATAAGAAAAAGTCCTGTGTAATGTTGCAGTAATAAAATGTCTGACTCTGAAGCTTTAAATCCTTGGATCAATTCTAATTTCAGCACTTCCGATGTTCAAATTATGAACTCCCAAGCTCTAAAGCCATTCGATTATCTATTTTTATTTAATAATTCTTTTTGTTCCCCAAATTAGTCCATTAATTTCAATGTATAAAATTATAATTTCCATTTTCATTGCCATTATTTATATTTATAAACTTTGTTTACTCTGTGAATCAAATGTCTTTATGTCCATATACTTTGATGCCATACAATTACTTTATTAAATATTTATGACAAGATGAAATTCACAGGAATGTTAAAAGAACACTTAAAGATTCCACCTTATGAAGATTGCTTAAGGCCACTTTGAATCCTTTTATAAAAACATCTTTGAAAAATTAATGTTGAATCTTGCAAACGCCATCATCCATATTTGGCTGCCTATTAAATTGAACAATGATGTGAACAAGATATTTAAAGTTTAATGTAGATGGTGCATGGAGATTTTACGGTTTCCTAAAACTATATAACTTCTCTTAATTATATATAGCTCTGTTAATTTAATATTTACAATTATTACCTTCTGTTAGATTATTTAAATAAGGTTATTAAAAGTGAGATCTTTATATAAAGATCAAAGATTTAAGGAATAGATGTATTCATTTCTATTCTTGAATCTTTGCTAAACATATAGTATTATTTATTTATAGCCTGAATGAGAATGATTTACTTCTCTTTATTATATATATTGAATTAAATATTTTTCATGGATTGTTATTTTAGTAAAGAATAGAAATAAGATTTTATCCATGTAAACAGAGATAACCTTTGCCTTTGAAGTTGCTAGGAAACCGTCTATTACTACTAATTGATAATTCCCATAAGGCTAAATAAGTTTGTTCATTAACCTGTAAATAGATCTTTTGTTGGTTAATGGAGAAAACTTATTTAGCCTCAGGGGGATTATCATTTAGGAATCAATAGTTGTCTGACAACATCAAAGGCAAAGATTATCTCTGTTTACATGGATAAAATCTCATTGTATATATATGTGTATATTATCCTATAACTTCACCTGTGTGGAATTGTATATATTGTATATGGATATAAAGAAATTTATTTCATTGAATAAGCAAGAGTTTGAAAGAAAATGTTATAATGAATATGAGATGATAATTGTTTTACTTTGAACTTCTGAAATGATAAAAATAATTGCTTAATTAATTTGTAAATATTTGATATACAATCGTATGCATGTCTAATAAAATATTTGATTTTTGTCTTTATGTTTTTATTGATTACTAAAAAAATTATTTTATTTTGTTTCTTAAGGAATGATTGAACATGGTTTCAAGGAAGCAGCAATATATACGAGTTCTAAAGATTCTCCTGAAAGTGATACATTATCTCAAACTAATTTTCATGAACCCTTTGTAAGCCCGAAAGATGTATCGATTGAATCAATTGAATCTTTAGAAAGTGAAAAAAAACACAATTTAGATTTAACGGCTTCTGAAAAAAGGGAAAAGCAATTAAATGGGAGAAATATTAACTGCAGATATGATTCCTCATCACCAACTGATGAAGAAGACAGCCAGTCGAGCATTCCATCTCAAGATTCAGACTCCGACACGCAGAGGCTTAATAAAAGTACCAATAAAATGTTTGATGAAGCCAGTGAGTTTTCCAGATTAAAGATGGCATCACAGGAATGTTCTTTGAACACTGATGAACACAAAACCATTCGACTGACTAAACCTGTTGTCAGGGTTAATAGCCAAGATAGTGGTAGCGATACAAAATCTGTTAACATATCTTTGACTCACAGTGAGCGAGAAGCTCTTGGCTTAGAAGAGGATAAATTATTAGCAGAAATTGACGATCTTCTTGATGCCAAAGAAAAAGTAGAACTTACCAAATTAAAATTAGAATTTAGAGAAAAGGATTCTAAATCCGAAACTAGTGTAGATATTGAAAGTATTGACAGTGATACGAAGCTTAAGACTCCAGATGGTGATCTTGTAACTAGAAGTGATAGTAAATCCAGTTTAAGTTCTGCAGGCAGTACTGGCGGAGGAGTATCACGGATGGCCACTCTAAAGACAAAATTTACCTCAGCGTTTAGTATAGAAAGGCGGGGAAGTCGATATGTGGAGAAACATGCAAATGGAAAAGAAATAGAAATGAAAAAATCAGAAGAGTCTTTATATGAAATCATTCCTTCAGAAAGTGAAAATTTAGTGTCTAACCTAACAACTGACGATTGTGGATTTCCTTTGTCAATTTTTATTCAGGTTAGTTGTAATTAGTATGTATTTATTTTATATATATCAGAACTAAAGAAGTAATGAATTTTTTTTTTTGTTTGTTTGTTTTATATAAGTGATATTTAACATTTATTGTACTAAAAACACATTAAAATCATCAATAATGAAAATTATTTACATCTTCGTTGACACTAGATGGCAGTACGGTAAAGGTTTCTCTGGTCATAGTGGCTGAGAGATTTTTGACTCTGAAAAACGATAAGCCATAGTACATGACATCACAAATAAAGAACTTGAAGTATTAGCAGTAATGAAAACACATCTAAGAGAAGAAGAACCTATACTGGAAGACTTGGTATGGCAGGGTATAAAGAAAAAAGGGATGGTGGTGTAGGAGTTATGTCAAAAAAAAAAATTAAATATTGTTCAATGTCAAGAAAATTTGTGGTTTGAGATAAGGTTAGGAAGACAAGAATGATTGGTGGCTATAGTGTATATGCCCACTAGAAATAGTCAAACTATAATGGAGTGGAACAGTACCATATATGAATGCCTAGTTAAGGATATACGAGTTTCAAAAAAAAGGGGAAGAAAATAATGCTTATAAGGGATATTGATGTGAATATTGAAGAAATTGATGGCGTGGATAACAAGAATGGACAGATTTTGAAAAAAATTTGTCAGAGAGTGAATTTGAGCATTGGAAATTTATCAAATATTTATGAGGGACAATATACATGGTCAAGAAATAATATATTTCATGCAATAGATTATATATTAGTAGAGAAGGAGGGAATGAGTAAAGTACGGAAAATTAAAGTATTTGACAATGAAATAATAGTGTTCATAATTTTTTTATAATAGTAGTAATATGATGGAAAATAGTAATAAAAATGGAAAGGATAGTGAAAGATGTGGATGGAGAATGAATGATAAGAATCAGTTAGAGAATATAAAATAAAAGTAGAAGAATCATGGAAGAGTTTGTTGGGGATGAATATAAGGTCTGGTGTGGTGAAGTAGAAAAAATTGCAAATACAGTTTTAGTGAGAATATTCGGAAGAATAAAAGTAGTAGAAAAGTGAGAATTATTAAAAGTGTAAAAGAGAGGAGGAAAGCATGCAGAGAATATAAATGTGCTATTAAAAACAAAGAAAGTGAAAAAGATGTTGATATTAAATGGGAAAAATATTTTAAAAAAAAGAAGTTGGCTAAAATAGAAAAGTGGAAGAGATGGGAATAAAAATTTTGAAAATATATTAAAAGAAGAAATGTAAGGGAGAAAGAAATAGTATTGCTAGATGATGAAGAAAAATGGTGTAGCTCTAGAGAAGAATTGGAGACAATCTTAAATAAGTATGTAATGGATATTGTAAAGATGTTAGATGTGAAGGCAGAGTGATAACTAATATAAATGCATATAGTAATGGAAATATTCGGGTTACAGAAAGTGAATTTAATGAGGGAGGAAAAAATTGAAAAGTGAAAAGGCAACAGGTTTAGTTAGATGGGCAACAGAGATGGTGATGAATTTAGAAAATAGGACAAAATTAAATAAATTATCATGTTTTAATAAGATGGCTCAGAAGAAAGAATTTCCAGATAGCTGGAGTATTACAAGAATAAGGCTGCAATTTAAAGTAAAGTATAAGAATTTTAGAAAATTAAACAATTATAGACCGATAGCGATAATGTCAGTGTTATATAAAGTATTTGCATATAAGCTGACTGGAAGGGTGGCAAAATGGATGGAAGAAAATAATATAGTGGGAGAAATGCAATGAGGTTTTCAATTGGATAAGCATATAGTTTATTTGTAGTCACACAACTTATAGATATGAGTAGGAATACAGGTAGGCAGTTATATGTGATCTTTATGGATATGGAGAAGGCATATGTTAGAGTAAATAGAAATAGATTAGGGATACGTTTAATAAATTTGGGAGTGAATGGAGCTTTAATGGATTTTATTAAGAGATTGTATGAAAATAATTATTATACATATCAATTAGGAAATATAGGATAAGTTAGAGTTAAAATTGGGGTAGGACTAACGTAAGGATGCCCTGTGTCACCTATTTTGTTTTTGTTATATTTAAGAGAAATGGAGAGAGCGATAGAAAGAGTAGGAAGAGGGGTAGAGATACCATAAATAGATGGCAAGAGAGAATATATATTATCAGGTCTTTTAGTTGCTGATCATATGTTCTTGTGCTCAGAACGTAGGAAAGATATGCAAGTTATGCTGAAGAAGTGTGCTGGGTAAAGTGATAAGGATTAAATTTAGTGAAGTAAAATCAAAAGTAATGATAATAAATGTTGGGGAAAGAGAAAAGAAAGAATTTTTATTGGGGAATTTTTGAAAAAAGTGTGACTTTAGGAAAAGCCTGCAAATACAATTGGACCTAAATTAATGAATATTATTTCTAAAGTGAAATTTTCACTACACCACCCTCATGCAATGTTGGGTTTGGTTTCTATCCGTTTTTAATGCCATGTGGAAGGTGCAATCATAAGCGTATGACAAAAGACGTGAATAAGATGTATGATCCACAGGATGCATATTTCATGATGAACCAACCAGCATTCATCAGTTGACCCAAATCACAATTTCTTACACATATTTTTATCATTGTTCAGTATACATAGTCGGCCAATTTCTACAGTTTGACAATTTTTTTTTTCTCATGTGTCATAGCATCAGCCAGGAAGCGAACCTGCTAACCCGGGACAACTGCCTATAAAGCAGCTGTCGCTGACCTCTCGACCACCAATACAGTTTGACAATTGCATTTATAATTTTGACACAAACCAAAGTATCTTAATAATTTTTATTAATCATTCATTAGATTAGATATCATTTATTTAATGAATAATATATTTCTGTAGTGTAATTTTCACTATTATCAAGCAAAGCAGGACTGGTTTCTATCCACTTTTAACGTCTTGTGGAGGGGTACAATCATAAACATAGGACCACTCCTCGCGATTCACATTTCATGCTGAACCAGCACTCATCAAAGGGTTAAAAGTGGATATAAATTAGTTTCTACCTTATATGACAATGGTGTAGTGAAAATTACACATTAACGGGTAAACTCTAGTCTAAGGAATGTCTAATAAAAATTATTAATGGTCTAAATGAAGTTTTAAGTCTTCACTTTACTTAGCGCCACCAAGCGACAGTTAAAGTATACTAAATTTATACAGCTTCAGACACAGATTAATGAATAATACAATCAATCAAATAAACACGTTTTAAGAAAGGAAAAGACTTTGCTTTATTCTGATATCTGTATACATGATAAAAAATAAATTTAAATATCTACAAAACATTCTAGTCTTCAAACAAATGAATAAAAGATATAGAAAAAGAAAGTGATCTCCACGATGCATTTCTGCTGAATTTAGCTCAGATCGTTGAACCTCCTCAAAGTTTTTATCATTTCAATTTGCCCGTGATTGTCTAATATATAGGAAACATCAAAAAATGGATATTTATTTTGCTTAGCATGCAAAATGCTTTTAACAAGATCATTACATCTGTCATCAGAACTGATATATTTTCGTTGCCATTGTTGGATTATATATGTTGGGGAAACAATCTGAAGTGTAATTTATAAGTATGAAGAAAAATACAAATAATAGTTGTTGATTTCATAAGCTTGATTGTTTATGAATCATGTACGAATATAATAGTAAATTCATTTAAATCAAATTTTCTATGCATATCTCGGTAACATATTTTACGTTTAATGGAATGTTGTATTTGTGATAGTTTTTTTTTCAGTCCGTTGTCAGAAGAATAATTATCAGATTACAAATATCACTGTGAGGAATCTCATGAAAAGTAGAGTCCTATAATTAGCAGGTTCAGACTTCATTTTAGAGTGTAAGAAAATTGAAAAATTAGTAGAATTAGATGTCTGAAATTATGTAAAATGGTAGGACAAAAAAGTTGATGATGATGTAAGAAAATGTAATTTTGAAATCAGCAATAACCTTATAGAAAAGAATCGGTCTTAAAAAATATAAACAACATTTTGATATTGGAAGGAAAATTGTTTCAACAATAATAATAAACAGTCATTCAAAAATGAGTATGGCCATTCCATTCCTGAAAGGAATTTGGGGGGAGGGGGGGAGAAAAAAGACTACTCCAGAAATGAGTTTTGCTATGACTATATAAACCAATCTGTAAACCACCAATATGTCCACATATAGAACATGCTTGTTCATTTCTTTGTTTACTTGATATTTTGTTAATGTTAGCTTTTAGTTTTCTCAGCAGAAAATTTTTCTTTACACAGAGACTAAACTCTCCTTGTGTAAGCATAAAGAATGGTGGTCATATGATGTTTAGTGGTTTAAAACTTTCCTTTCTGAAATACTTCAACATGATGTCTAATTGTAGATCTCCAAATGTTTTATGGAAACAATTGAAACTGCATTTTTTAATAATGTCTTTGAGATAATCCTTATAACATAGATGACGCTCCTATTCAAGTTTTTTCAAAGTTTAAAGTTTGCTCTCAACATAAGGCCCAAAAACGTAATGGCCACATCTTGAGAAAACTTATAGCTATTCAGAGGATTTTTACAGATAGCTATTCAGAGGATTTTTACAGAAGAAAATTGGGGAATGGAAAATAAAGTGACTAACAGGTTTCTCTGGGCATAATTGCTGAGAGGTTCTTGACTTAGCTTAAGAAGCTACAGTACATTACATCAAAATACTCTTTTAGAAAGTCTTCCATTCTTCATTTGTTTTACATGTCCAGTCTAACAAAAATGTATTTTATAATGGGGGAATACATAGTATCACATCCAGAAAGCTGAAGGACATATTCATTGGGTTTAAAATTTTGCCATTGTATTTTTAAAATGTTGTGGAACGTCCTTAAATGAAATTTTTTTAATGCCTTTATATGGACCAATAAGGTGTCTAAGTTTCACATCCATGCAATGAATTTAATAAAATAGCTCTGTATACAGCTTAATTGCAGTAGTTATTTCCCTATGGTGAAATATTATCTTTTAACTTGTTAAAAGCATATATGTTGGAGGTTGTGTCAAATCTTAACACCTAAATCCACCTTTCTAGTTATAAAACTACTAAAATATTTAAATTGGTTTACATACTGAAGTTGATAACTATCCAAACTGAAAATTGTTAAAAAAATTTTCCTATCATGGCTGATAAAGAATTTTGAGATTTTTGAACATTAATTAATAATCTAAGATCTTTATAAATTACATTCAAAATATTAAGAATTTTCTGTAAATCATCTTTTGAGCTTGTAAAAATAGCATAATCATCAGCATACTGTAAATCCAGAATCCATCAAGATGAAATTCTTGTTTTTGTTTTTAATCGATTCAAATTAAAAATTCCACTAGCAAACTTGTATCGTATCTTGATCCCTATCTGATTAAGCAGCCTATAAACAATTCTATAGATCACTGTCATAAAAATTGAAAACAATATTAGAACAAATACATATCCTTATTTCACATCAGTTTTCATTTTAAATGCCTCAGATTTTTTACCTGTCGTAATAACACTTCCTCTCATTTCATCATGTAAAAGCCATATAATACGAATACATTTTGGTCGACAACTAACTAATTTCAAATAATGCCATAGATCTGTCTTTTTAACTGAATCAAATGCCTAGAACAAATCAATAAAAGCAATATTCCGCAATAACTACCACAATCTTTCTATTCCCTTTGTTTTTAAAAATTGGAACAATAAAAACATCTTGAAGATCGGAAGGCACAATTTTGTGAGTCCAGATATTCTTAAAAAATTCCAATATTTTTGAAACTTCCATATCACCAACATGTTTTAAAAATTTGCCAGGTATTTCATCAGTACCTACAGCCTTTAAAACAGGCAAAACTCTCCATACAGTATGTGCCAGCATAAGAAATGGTGATCATGTGTTACCTACAACCTTTCCATTTTTAAGATTACAATGAAATGTTTTGACTTCATTAAACTGGATATCTTTGTCTAAATCTAAATGAATAGATAAAATAAATATGTCATTAAATGTTTATATCGTAAAGCCTGTGAAAGAATTTTACAAAAAAAGTATATTTAAATACAAGAATAATATATATACTTTTAAGCTAGATATAATTATAAAGGATTTGAACCCAGACTTTCATAACTCCCTTTTGTCATCCACTCCATCTTATACAACCAATACACATGACCACATATATGTAAAAAGATAAATGATCTCCAATAAACATATTTCCTGCTGAACCAGCACTCATTAGTTGTTCTACATTATCATGTCCCACACATATATAATTAGTGCTCAGTGTATATTAAGATAGCAAATCTTTAAACTTCAATGAACAGGCTTAAATCTTCTTCATTCTCCAACTCTTCAGCCAACAAAATTGACAAACAAGGGCTTTGAACATGCCTTCATTAGATTTTCAATGATATGGATGGCTGAAAAGTTGGAGAGTGGAGAAGATTGAAACCTGTCCATTAAAGTTTGAAGATTTGCTGTCTTAATATAAACTGAGCACTGGTAATATATATATGTATGGTAAATGATGATCTGGATCAACTGATGAGTGCTGGTTAAGCACAAAATTACATATATTGGAAATCATTTATCTTTTTTGCATGTATGTGGTCATGTGTATAGGTCGTATAAGATGGAGTGGATGATAAAAGGGAGTTTGAAAGTCTGGGTTAAAATTCCCTATAAAAAAAGGTATAGTAATAAAGAAGAAAAATACAAAGTAGCTTTTATAATTACATCTTCTGAATTGCCAAATATTTTAAATAAAGGAGGCAGACATTTAAATCTATGAAGAAAGGAAAAACTCTAGAAAATAATGGAATTATAATTGATATTTTGAAAGAAGCAGGTGAAGAAATAAATTGTTAGAAAAAATTATATAACAAATGTCTAAATGATAAAGATATACTAAATGATTGGAGGAATGCTGTAGTAATATTGATATTTAAGAAAGGTAATAAAGAAGATACTGGAAATTACAGACCTGTTAGTTCCATACAAAATCTTTACCAGGGTAATTACAACTCATTTCGAGAAAATATTGAGTTTTAACCAACAAAAAGAATAAGCTAAATTTAAAAATGATTTTAGCGCAGTGGATTTTATCCAAGTATTGAGAGAAATTACAGTAAGGACCAATGATTATGAGTTGCTATTGTACTTTGGATGTGTAGATTATGAAAAGACAGTAATTGTATCAGCATTTTCATAGTGATTAAGGCTTTGGATTAAGGTATAGGCTCGATTTTATCATATTCTGAAGGATATATATGAAAATGTGACCAAAAGACACTGGTAATACTACCAGACTAACATGGTAAGGGTGCACAATAGAATGATTCCATAGTTCCAAATGTTTTTACAGCAGTTTTACAAGAAATATTTTTTGGGATTAAAATGGGAAGCTAAGGTAGTAAAAGAATATGGAGATTATTTAAGTTATTTAGATTTTGCATATGATATGCTGATTTTAATATGCCTCAGAGATTCAGAAAATGTTGCAAGATTTATCAGATAAAAGTGAAAAGTAAGGGCTTTGCTAAAAAGACTAAAATAATATTTAATGGATTTTCTCAGAAGAAAATAAATCAATAATAATAGTATATTAGAAGGTAACAACTACAATTATCCTGATAAGATTATTAATATGAATGAAAACATAATGAATGAGATTAACCATAGAATTAAACGTAGATGGAATTCTTTTGATAGAAATAATTTAATAAAATATATCTGTGTTTGGAAAAAAAAAGTTCTTAATATATGTTTTTATCATTTCTTATATATACATCTGGGACTTGGATGATTAAGAGAAAAACAATATAAAGACTTCAGATCTTATATAATGAGCATGTCAATAGCTCTAACAAGCTTTTCAGAATATCCTTGGACCGCTTTCTAGCTCTGGCTGTCATCAATGATTTCAGCATTAGATTTAAAATATCAGGTCAAGTCCAGAACTTTGTCTAATGTTGAACTATTGTGTAAAAATCTGAAATTTTCAGACATTCATATGTCTTCAAATCCAGCTATCTAACTTAAATAGCCATATGGCACTGAACCAAGTTCAGATACACCATATATTAATAGCTTTAGCAATATAAAATCTCCAAAGCCTTAAAAGCAAAAATAATAATTGCGATGAAATCAAGTCATATATCACATGACCTAATTTTATAAGCTTGTATTGTAAATGTTATCTAATGAGCATGTCAATAGCTCTTAACAAGCTTTTCAGAATATCTCTATCCCAGATTGGCTGTTGTCAGTGAGACGCTAGGATATTTCAACATTAGATTTAAAATACCAGGTCAAGCCCAAAACTTTATCTGATGTTTGACTATTAAGTAGAAAATCTGAAATTTTCAGTCATCCTTATGTCTTCAAATCCAGCTATCTAACTTAAATAGCCATATGGGACTGAACCAAGTTCAGATACACATATAATAATAGCTTTAGCAATATAAAGTCACCAAAGCCTTGCAATTATTGTTTATGCTTTTAAAGCTTTGGCGATTTTATATTATTAAAGCTATTAATATATAGTGTAGCTGGATTTGAAGACATACAAATGTCTGAAAATTTCAGATTTTCTACTTAAAAAGTGCTATGTTTGATCTGGTATTTTAAATCTAATGCTGGAATATCATAACGCCTCACTGCTGACAGCCAGAGCTACAAACCAGTCTGAGGGTAAGGATATTCTAAAAAGCTTGTAAAGCGCTATAACATTTGTAATAACTTATGACTACAAAAGGAAGATAAAAGAAGCACATATTATCATCAACAACAATAACGCAATTGATAGAAGCAACACATGCTTCGCTATCTCTAGAAAATGGACTAGCTGATTAATTTACATATACATTTGCATATATTACCAGTTAATAATATCACAACAACTATTACTATTTTGGCTGTAATTATGAGGGATAATACCTTGAAAGCGCTTCTTCAACCAGCGTTTTAAAGCACTTGAATATGCTAATACCAGCTTATAAAATCAGGTCACGTGATATATGACTTGATTTCCTTGCAAGACTTCAGATCACGCAATAAAATATGGAGAGATATGAGATTGGAAGCACAATACAAAACAAGAACGTAATTAAATATTGGAAGAATTAAAAAGTTGAAAATGAAACTGGATTGGACATGTTGCTAAAAAAAAAAAAAAATTAGCAGTAAATGTGCAGCTGAAGTTTTAAACTGAATCTCAAAAAATTGTAAAGGAAAGAAGCATGTTTTCTGGAGTGATGTTCACAAAGAAAGCTATGGATCAAAGAAACTAGATTAAACTTGGTCAAGTAGATCAGTAACTGTTGAGAGTTTAAAAAAGATGAATATAATCAGTATGTATATATTTAATAAACATAGTAGTACTGAAGTATTTCTTTAGAATTGCTAAGAAAGGCAAAATAATTGAATGTTGCTTGAAAGTGATTTTGGAAATTTGCATACAAATTCATAACTAAGATAGTTCCAATTGAAATTGAACGTTTGACTTGTCTTTATGTAAGTCATTTAAGAATATTAGGCATACTGAGACATTACGTGGGATTATCATTCATTATAACTGATTACAAACAAATAATAGATAGTTATTAGGGAGAGAATAATAATCGAGTATTCAGTAGCAAGTTGAATTCAACCATTCCATTTAATTATCCTAATAACCTAATTATGTGATTATTAGGATTGACAGAATATTGGAATATAATGTTTATGTAAAAAAAATGGTGATGATCGTCTTTAGTGACTTGAATATTTGTTTATTGTATATTCATTGCGCTGTTATCTGGATTGTCCAAATTTGAGGATTGTTTCAAGTCACATCTTGAACTGAGAAGGCAGAGGAAATCTTGTAAGATTGTCATAGAAAGAGTGGACTAAAGAGATTATATTCTATAAATATGCATTTTGGTCTTTTGCATAAATTAAATAGTAGAATTTCCCATAAGATTATGTCATTTTTGGGATTGGCAATTTGTTGTTGCAACTTGTTACTGCTTACCAGTGAATGATAGGCTAAAATAAATTTAAAGCATATTATATCTCAGTAAGAAGGAAACCGGGGAACTGTTATTCTCCATGCTTCCTGCATCTCCAGCTCTGAATCAATGCACGTTACATAGTGATGTAGTTTAGCTATTCACAAAAAGTTTGATGTACTAGCATGTCCGAATAAGGAGTTACAATATAAATCAGGATAATTTTGATTCATACCATATGGATCACTGCTATAGCTTTAAATTTTATTTTAAGTTAGTCTAAAAGTATGTGAGCAATGGAAGGAAGACCACTGAAGACGACTATGAAGATAGGAAACCCAATGTCATAACTCATGATGTAGCATATTGGTATTTTAAAATTTTTGTGGTAAATGTTACTACCTAACACTTACTGAATCAGGGATGCTGCTGCTGGCGTTATCACCTTTTCGCTGAGACACATTGTTGTAATAGTTGTAGGCAAGGCAAACATATATATAATTTAACATTGGCATTTTAATTACTTTCATTAAGAAGATAGAAGATATATCATGAAAAGAATTAAGTGGAATTTTTATGAAATTAAAAATTTTTTATGGAAAAATCATTGAAGAAGATCAAAAGCTGTGAGTTGATGTCATATAATATACAGATGAGACTTCTGTAATTATTGTACTTGTTTATTTTTAGAAAAACTATTAAACATCATGTTAACCATTCTTTATGCTTACCCAAGCTGTTTCTTAGAGGCTAAACTCTCCATACTGTTACGCCACTCAGTGCAAGCCAGAGTAATCACTGGATGCAAGAAAGTTTGTGCATAAAATCCCTATCTACTGCCTACTCATTCAATATCTCCATACTAGTTTCTAGCTTGTGGCTTTCATCAGTGAGGAGTCTTGGATCTGAGAGCATTAGATCCTAAGATCTAGGTGCTGTGCTCTCAGATCCAAGGCTCCTCACTGATGAAATCCACAAGCTAGAAACTTATACACACACCTTCTTGCAGCCATTGATTATTCTGGTTTGCACTGAGTGGCGCTACTGTATGGAGAGTTTAGCCTCTGTATTTTTAGGCAAATTACAAACTTTATGGGGGGGAATTAGGCAAATTACAAACTTTATAAAGAGGAGAGGAAATGTCTAACTTGCTTTGGTTTTTTGGAAGACCAATTTTTGCTTTCATAGCGGTCAGAAATTTGTCTGAATTATTACTCATTATTACAATTTGGGAATTCATTATTTATTTTTTATTTGTATTTTAAAATGTTTTGAAACAGGAACCAAAGTCTATTGATTTATAAAGATGTAACTGTTTTCTTTTTTATTAGGGTAGTTTATTTCATCCTTACCTTTCTTTACCATTTCTGGACACTTTGATGGATCCAAATGTTCGGAGTTATGTCATCGGTGCCACTAACATTTTATTCAAACAGAAGAAGCAGCTTTCTGATGTTCTTATTGAGGTGAGATAAGTTCCTTATTTTATAGAGCCAAAAAAAGTTTTGTTGACAAAAAAAAGAAAGACTTTTAGTATGCATTAATAAAAAATAATTAAAAATGAATAACTAATATTTTTGCTTGCTTTGTTAAATAAACGTGTTAAGTATTGATTTTATTTTTTTGATTATTTTGTTTTACCAATTAAAATTACCGGTGTCATTTTTAAAGCGCTCTAATATTTAGATATTAACATAGTTAAAGTCTTATTCATAAACTTCAAACAGACATTTTTTAAATGCTTCTCACTTCAAATATATTATAAATTTATCTATGAACACATATTTTTTACTTGTGTGCCCCTCTTTAAACACATATATTTATTTTTAATCGTTATCTCACAAACTCACCTTTCTTTCCATAAATAGTTAACAATTTATATTTTTCCTAATGTCTTTCACTAATTGTTTACAAAAGAAAAAATGAGGTTATAAGATAGTAATTTAAAAACATCATTTATTTTGTTTCCCAGAGTACCAAACTCTCCATAAGAGCAAGCTTTCGTAATCAATGGATGCAGGAAGGTTTGCGCATAAAATCCCTATCTAGTGCCTACTCATTCAAAATCCTCAGGGTAGTTTCTAGCTTGTGGCTTTTGTCAGTGAGGAGCCTTGGATTTGAGAGAACTGCATCTAGATCATAGAATCTAATGCAACCCTCCAGCAGCCATCTTTTACCTATTTCGTTAACTATAAAGCTAGGAATCCAAGATGAAAATACTATAAGGTTTCCAACCCAAGCTCATTCACTTGTTTAGTCATATAGATCTGAACCCATTGCAGTATCTATACATTTTGGGATCTTTGGTTTTTCAAAAACCATAGTCAACATTATCCTATGGACAGGATTATGCTTACTAAATTAATTAGATGTTTTGTGAAGTTTAATATTTTAATTATTTTATTTTATGAACTCTCTACTCTAGAGCCATCTATTGTAAGCTTCAGTAATCAAATAATACGAAATCATGCCATTTGGTGTCCAATGATTACTCGTGGTCACAGTAAATGACTTGAATGGATGAAGATAACTACTAATGGGTGCATGTAAATAAGCATATAAAGGATTATATGATGTTAGTTTTATAATCTTTATATAAGAATATTAATTACTTAAGTTCACAGTAGATGGCTCTGGATTAAGATGAATATAACTACTCTTAAAGGTTTGTAAGTAAACATATCAGATGTCACATGATTTTATTTATTTTATAATATATCTTATTCACAAATAGTTTAAATAATAATAATCAAATGGGAAATGCTGTATGGAGAGTTTTGCCTGATTAATAACAATTGGGAAACCCTATGCATTGATAGCAGATTGATAGAGTAATTGATTCAGAAACTAGAAATTCCTTATTGAAACTCAACCTCTAATTTCTAATACTTGATTACCACGTGATCTTTAAAGTAATTAATCATTCAAATATTTTATTAATTAAATAATAATAAGCATATTCATAATTCTTGCTACAATCAATTTTCAGATAACAGAAAACAGATTTGAATGAGTTATTATCTGAACTAATTCTTAAAAAAGGATAGCATATTTTAAATAGGTATAATTTTTAATAAATCATCATTTGTAAACTATTAGATTATAGTATCACCAACATCCAGTCATGTAGTGTAGCAACCAGTAGATAATATGAGATTGGCCATGACAAAAGTTTTGCCCTTATCGAGATTTAAACTTACCCTCTTTTCTTCCATAGCGTAAGCTTGTGGTTAAACACCTGTAGAGGTCCCTACTATCGCATTTTACATGCATATTCTCGAGGTTACAGCCTCAGTAAATATTACTTATCAATATACTAAGTTGCCATTGCAAAGTAAAATATTTACCTTTTTTTATGTATTTTTATATTATTTCAGGTGGACGAAGCCAAGCTTGAAGTTCATGATAATGAATTGAAGAAACAGCTTCATCTGTCAACGGAAGATTTGCGGTTTGCTGATAACTTGGTCCGCATTGTGTCCACTAGAAAAGATGAAGATGAATTTCTAGATGGAACAGGTATAACTTTTGAAATAATTTTTTTTTTTTTATTATTTATACGATAATATTCATTAACTGTAACTGACAGTTATATATATTTGAAATACAGAGTATTAAACCATTAAGCATCACATGATCACTATCTCTTATACTAGCACATATTTGTTTATAAACAAAGCAAAACTCTCCATACAGTATTGCCACCCTGTGCCAACCAGAGTAATCAATGAATGCCAGAAGGCTTGTGCATAAAATCCCTATTGGATGAGTAGGCATTAGATAGGGATTTTTTGCACAAGCCTTCTGGCATTCATTGATTACTCTGGTTGGCACAGGGTGGCAATACTGTATGGAGAGTTTTGCTTTGTTTTTAAATACAGAGTATGAGGTAGAAACTGATGCCTTTGCATAAACGTAATTGTTGGCAATACAATCGTGAAATTTACAGAGCTATAAATGAGCATTAATATATATTATGTATAAATATTAATTTAATCTTATAGCAAAGTTGTAAATTTAAAAATGGGATTAATTATTTTTTGTTTTGCTTGATTGAGTGTGATAAGGAAATATTGTTTATTTGCATATTGGAGCATGCTTTACAATTGTATATTATTAAATCGCTGGTATTATTGGATAATCTTTGTAGATGTTGTAATCATATGTAATTGATGATACAAGGCAGATCATCGGAATATGACTTCATCTATATTTTTATGATTGGCTCGTTAAATTACTAAGGTATATTATAGCACTTTAAATGCTAATAACTTTTCAAATAGGTATTAAGGCATGGTTTATATTGGGATTCAAACTACATTTTTAGGACCATATATGTTACATTCATTCAGTTGAATTATGCAATGCTTTTATGAAAATGATCCATTAGAGTATTCTTATACTTGTGATGAATCTTTATATGAGATCTGAAAGTATATAGTTAAAATAGATTGTTTTTATATTGGCTGAAGGGAAGTTAGAACAGGGTTGCATATTATTATTTTACAAGTTCGGCCTTTTTTTTTCTTACCGAATATGTAATGAAGGTATACAGATTGGACAAAGATGAATGTGGATTTAGAATTGATGAAAGAGATGTCAATAATCTTAGATATGCTGATGATTCCACGCTTGGAGCTGAAAATGTTGAAAGCCTCATAATCTTATTAGGAAAGTTAAAGAACTGAATGAAGAAAAACAGAATTACGCCTAAATATGAAAACATATAAAGATGACAACCAATTTGAAAATTGATAATGAAGAAGTAAAAATCTTTGATAGATTTTTCTGTTTGGGGTCATTCATCAGTAACAAAGCATTTAAGATATTCATGGGAGACTACTATCATTCAGAATTGTGAAGGAACTGAAAAAGATTTTTAATTTAAGGACATATCTATAAAAACAGAAATCAGAATTATAGTATTTTCTATTGCTTTGAAAATTGTATAGTGGAATTGGTGCTTTCAAAGTATTTTGAGAATACCATTGACAGTAAAGAAATCAACAAAATTAATTTTTCGATGCATCTGAATTTTCACTTAAAGCTTAAGTTATTTTGAAAATTGTACATGACCATATAATTTAGTAAACCATTCCTAATGCTCAGATAGGTTACTGGCAAAAGATGTAAGAGATCAACGAGCAATGAGATGAATAAACTTCGCATTGTCATTAATAATAAATGTGCTTTTAAGCAGTTGGAAAATGAAACAGATAGCGTGTTGCTCTGATGAAATATTTATCATAAGATCTCAAATACCTAATATTAGTTGTAGTGGGAATTTTATCAGCAAAAGAAAAAGAATATTGAAAGGTACTATAAGTTCATATCTTAAGAATTTTGTTTGCATTATAGAAGTACTGTAGTTGTTTTTGCGTAGAATTGATTAAATGCTTTGTCATAATATGAAACTTATGAGGTGAATTAAATGAGGTACAAAATGATAAAATACCAAAATGCCATTTTGTTCTAGAAGTGAGTAATGAAGTTCAAATGGAGCCCATGGACAAAGAAAAGTTGAAAACTACTGGCATAAAGAAGAAATATTAGTTTAGAAATTTTAAATTTAGAAATATTGCTTTCAAAGTTGTAAGAGTTGAGGTATAATTCATTTGCCAAAGATCGTAAAGTTTAAAAAAATAGTAGTAAATTTTTTAATAATTATTTTATTTAGTATATCGATTTTTTATTATTATTAGACGGCTTCATTACTAACGAAATATTAAAAGGAACTTACAGAAATTCCAACCAGAAGCTAGAATTCACTAATGGCTTTATATAGTCTTCAATTCTGGCACTACAACTATAGATCAGATGATCATTAACTAACTGATTTACAGTGTGTGCATCCATTTCTGTAGGTCAGTTGCTATAGGTTCACTTTTATGTAGCAGATAAATGCAATTACCATTGGTTGCCTTGGATCTGTTGATAATACTCCATTAATGTCCAGGAAAATTGAATCCAGCTGGTTTTATGTTGAATCTAGAAAAATAATCCAAGAAGTCCATTTTTAGGTAACAATTCTTTGGCTATAGATTCTTGATTGAATATTCAAAAAGGGAATCTTGACTTGAGTCGAGTTTTAGGTGGTGAAAATATATCTTGAATTATCGGAAAGTCTAATCTACTCAACAACTTATTGTACATTTTCTTTGAGGCAATGTCTCATTTGATATCTGGTGGAAGAACATGCCACTGAACTGGAAGTCACTGCAAAGAAATCCTTAAGTGTGGGTATTTTTTCTCCAAATAGGGCACAAATATTCGACAGTAGAATATGCAACTGCTAAAGAAGCTGTCTGTAAAGTACGGTATCACAACGTCAAATAATGCCAGCCGGTCTTTTCAAAGGTGACTATTCCTAAAAATTACTTTAGATTTACCCTTAGATAAACAAGGAAAAAATAGTTCTGATCCAAAGTTATTCCTGAATAGGATGGGGTTTCATTTTTTTAAGAATATTTTTTTTATTGTTTAATATTAATCTTTTTTTAAATTTAAAATGGCCTTTAATTGCTTTTTAAAAATGTTTTTGTTCGTGATATGTCATAGGATCTTTATTTTAAATTATTGGAATGATGTCCCAAGTTCAAAGAGAATTTTTGTTTTAAAAGAAAAAGAAATTTTTTCAAACATTTTATCTAATGATAAAACTTCCGACAGTTTAATTTGCTAACATTGTTTTTTTAACAGCGGTAACCTATTTCTTACATTATCCTATAAAAAATAAATCCAGGGTTACTGAATCTGTTTGGCACCTACTGTTGAATCAGGGCAGGGATGAGTTACTGCTGACATGTTCGGTATTCTTTAATTAGCTCAGGAGTAGAGTGAATATTATTATTGAACATATAAAAGAGGATTCATGCAATACTTTTTCAGTGAACAGAAAAGAAGATAAGAATAGGTTAACAAAAATTAAAAAAAGATTGTTTGATTGTTTGAATTATTTTACTTTTTTAATCCGAAGTAATGTTTTGACTTAAATTCACTTTCTTGTGGCTAAAAGAATGCCTTCGTTTTCTTAATTTTAAAATTATTCTTTCTCTTTAAACGTGAAGAGAATTTGATGCACTTTTTCATAATATTTCAGTAGATGCCAGAAGGCTTGTGCATAAAATCCCCATCTAGTGCCTACTCATCTAATATCCCCAGACTAGTTTCTGTTTTGTGGCCTTTGTCAGTGAGGAGCCTTGGATATGCATAATCACTCACATAAAAAAAGATAAATGATCTCCAATATACATAATTCGAGCTGAACCAGCATTCATCAGCTGGTCCAGATCGTTATCTTCCATACAATATATATAGTCAGTGCTCAGTTTATATTAAGACTAAATCTTCAAATTTTAATTTAATGGAAAGGTTTTTATGTACTCCACCCTCCAACTCTTCAGCCATTCATACTATTGAAAATCTTAAGATGATGCCAATATTATTGTTACGACCATGTTGACTTTAAGTCACTCTGACCCCTTGTATATTGGACCTTGTCTATTTAAATACACAGAAGAGGGATGGGTAGGATACAGGACTGAATGTGTAATATTTGAATAAAAGTATAATTTATATACTTAGAGTTTAGATGTAATTATAAGGGATTTGAACATAGACTTTTCCCTTCAGCTATCCAAACTATCGCATACAATCGATACATATAATGACTGATCTCCAAAATATGCATTTACTGCTGAACCAGCATGCTTATCAGTTGGTCCAAGTATATAAATTATACTTGTATTAAAATATTACACATTCAGCCTGTATCCTGCTCATCTCTCTTCTGTATATTTAAATGGACAAGGTCCTATACATGAGGGATCAGATTGATTTAAAGTCAACATGGGCATGACAATAATATTGGCATCAATAAGGGATTTGGATGTTCCATCAATAGATTTTCAATAGTATTAATAGCTGAAGAGTTGGAAGGGTGGAGGAAATTGATGTCTGCTCATTAAAATTTTGAAGATTTGCTATCTTAATATAAACTCAGTAGTGATTATATATATGTATGGGAGATGATGATCTGGACCAGCTAATAAGTAGTACTGGTTTAGCATGAAATATGTATATTGGAGATCATTTATCTTTTTCACATGTGTGTGGTTATGTGTATAGATTGTATGAGATAGAGTGGTTAGCTGAAAAAAGCTTTAAAGTCTGGATTCAAATTCTCTATAATAATGATTATAATATTAATAATCAGCATTAAGCTATTGCACATGCGCTTTGTAGATTTTTAACAATAAATGAATACTCCCACTTCAAACACAAGATTAGTCTTTGGAAAAGATAGAATGAATCCATCTATCTTTTCGAACCCAAACACTTATGTATGGCAATTTGATTATAATAAATTTAAAATGTAAAATATACCTTTATGTCTTACGGTTCAATTACTATTCTTTTGAGGATATTTTTTATAGAAATTAAAAGGAAATTCATGATTTTATGAGAGTACAGCCAGATTTAAAAATCTGAAGTTCTTAGGAGGATGGGTTATTTTGATAATGAAATTAGAAATTACATGAAATATAAGATAATTTGTAGATTATTTATTTTTTTGTAAAAAAAAAAAATCCAAAAGATTAAAAAAAAAATGCAACACACACAAAATCATATTTACCAATCTATATAGCAGTTATTCAAATTAGCATATATTGCATAATCTAATTCAGCCTATATAAATATAGATACTTTTTGTTTCTTTACCTGACAAAAAGTTATTTCACTATAAACATAAATTTAAAAAAATAATCATCCAGGAGATCATATGATGTTTGAGCACAGGAAATGACAGTTGAGTTGCAATCTATGGATCTTTAGTTCCATAGTTCATCTCTTTATTACTGCATTATTTAAAAAAGAAGTAATTATGGTGATATAGTTCCATTTTAAATGTCTTCTACTAATTTTAAAAATATATTCTTCATTCTTTTATGATTAGAATTCATCTAGAATTTTAAACTTCTAATCATGTTTTTAATTAACGAAACTATATTTTTTTATTTATTATATACAATATAACTTCCTGATCTTTATAAACCAATCATTTACACTCGATTTTTTAAACTAAGACAACAATTACCTTAATGTATTTCTATCACTAAATTTGTGGTTGGTTGGTAGCTTGATAGTATAACATAGAGGTAAGTAATAGTAACTGGAAGGAAGATGCATTAGATCCTAAAGGTTCGATGAAAAAGTATTCCGTTGATTTCATTTATTTATTTCAAGGATAGCGACTTTGATAATTCTTTGAGAATTTCTGGTTTACAAATGTGGATGCCATATGATTAAAACATTTGAACAAATTAACTCTTGATCAAATCAGTTAATATTGGCAGCATTAATTTCATGATGAAATCACAGTTTTAAACTACTGAAAATGGGCTTATGCGAAAATAATCCACTCTGAAGAAATTCCCATTTAAACAAAGAACACCCCATAACCTTTTTTGTTATATTTTTTTTTTATTCACTAGAGGTAGAATCTGCAATGATTACATAAACCAATTTTTAGTCCACAATACATCCACATTTAAAACATGGTGATCTGTTATTGTGTCTATTTGATATTTTACTATGCTGTATTAATTTCTTTTACAGCAAACTTTTCTTCCTAAAAGTCTTCAACATATTGCCTAGTTATACCTTCCATCAGGACCAATCAGAGTGGGGGATAGGAAGGGCATCTGTCCCGGCCTTAGCAATATTAGGGGTCTCAACTTGGCAACTCAATATGCTAAACAAAAATATAGGAGACGGCAAAGTGATGTCACGGCTCTTAGAACGGCCTTAATTTTATAGTTAAATTCCCCCAAAAAATATTCGAGAAAAATTTTTCCAAGCAGTCATATCACGAGTCAAAAACATAAGCCAGTTTAGGGATAAGGTGTCAATTTGACGATTCTGTGACGGAAGCGACTGCAGCACTTGGCGACCAGCTGAACTATAGTCTCAGTCCTCTGTCAGTCATTTCTGTGCTAGCAGTGTTTCACGATACTAACAGTGATAGAGTGAATCTATTCTATCCAAGTGCTATCTGGATCTGATCTGTTTGCTTGTTTCTGTGACTTGTAATTAACTGCTTCTGGAGTCCTGTTTTCAGCCCTATAAGTAAAATCTCTCATTTCTTATCTTTCTCTCCCCACATTCTTATTTTAAATTTTGATGGGCCTCTAAAATATTAGTTGCCCTGAGCCTCGTATTTTCTCTGAAAGATCCTGTCTTCCATTGTAATCTATTTTTGACCCGAGCCCATATTTTCTCTGAAAGGCCCTGTCTTCTATCATAATTTATTCTCAGCCACATCTTCCCAGTGAAAGCACTAACATTATATTTCTTAAGGGGTCTTTGAGTATAATTCCTGTAACATAAGCAGGTCCACTGCATGAAAACTTTCATTTATTTGGCTATAACGATTGATATTTAACAACCAGTCTGAAAATATGATCTCTTACTTTTATTTATCAGAAAGGAAATAGTATTGCCTAATTTGTAATTAGTTCCCGGATTAATAATAACTCTGTTTTGGATGTTTAATTTTTGATAATTGAGAAAAATATGATTTGGTTATTGTTCTTTTATAGCAGAATGAACATTATTTGCCGCTAAAAAATATTAACAACTCTCAGTAACATCTGTTAAGATTTGTTTTTTGATTTTTTTAGACTTTGCAGGATGGTATGAGAACTGGGTATGAATTTAGATATTGCTCTTGTTTAAGAAGTATTACAGTTTTTTTTTGTTTTTTTTGCGAAAATATTGACTTTTGTATCTTTAAAATTTTATTAAGTTTTCTCTATGCTTTTTTGCTAGTTAGAATTTATTTTTGTTTTTTGTTAATTTGTTTGAAAATAATCAATTTTCATAACATTTATGTGTATAAATGTCCGAATATATTTTTGTTTTTGTAAATTTATTTTTTATTTTATTATAGGCTGGGAAGGCAACAGTGACTGGGTGAGGTCAGAATTCACTCGATACCTTAAAAGTCTTCTCAACACTGTTCTTCTAGATGGTTTGTATATTGTTCTCTGTTTTTGTAGTTCTCACAACAAATTTATTTTAACAGAGAATATAAAGCTAACTTATTGCGATTAATGATATATTAATGTCTATGATAGCAAAAAATTATTTTTACTAATAAATTTGTATTCTTGTAGATATTTATAATACTAATGTTATTACAATTTGATTTACGTGTGTCAAAATTTCTGCACTCACAACTTTGACCCTATCCACTTCAAACAAAATGATTAATGATTATTTATAATCATTTGTCAGACTAGAGATTATCATATCATTCCTATTCCAAATATAAAGTTCGAACCCAGTTAAAGATTTATATATTTGCTTTTTACTTAAACATAAGTACATGGAATAATTAATGTTGTATATTTTTAAATATAACTTGTTGATGATCTATCTTGTGATGTATGGAAGTAATAAATAAAATCTAAGTAATATAAATAATTTGCAGTAACATCCACAACCCCCCCTCCCCCCAGACTTGTTTCTGGCTATTGGCATCTATCAGTAGTGGGTTTTACCTTGTCCATACTTATCCAGAAGCAACTGTTCATTCCAACTATACTTCAATCCAGTCTTAAAAATTTCAGACATATGGTTTTGAATACTCCTTTTGCCCAAAAGATTACTCTCAATTAGCTTTTAATCAAAATCACTAAATATAGAATTGCTGACATAGTGTTGGCGTAGGTATATAAGTCAGATGAGTTTAGATTCAAAACTTGAGTTGCTTAAAATTTTAAGTCATTATTTTGGTAGTGTAGCAGGAAGAGAAGGTTGACTAGTTGACAGGTATATTTTCTCCCAACTCGTTCATCATGACTCATTAACCTGAAATTAATCTGGTGATATGTAGGCACAATTTTCTGGTATTCATTGATTGTGTTTGCACAGATTGCTGTGGCATAGAGGTGTGTGAGTTGGTTTCTGTTATGAGATGCATATAAACTTAAGCTTAGAGGAATCATTCCTTCTTGATTAGTTGTTTGTTTTAAACAGTTATATTAATAAACTTTCCAAATTTACTTAATATAATGAAACCTTTGTTATAATATTAATCTATAGGATAACTAATCCACATAATAGTTTTATCCGACACTGACTACAGACTATGCAGTTATAAATTCTGGACTAATTTTTGCAATAATTACACTTTTTTTTTTTTGCCATCAGTAAAATTTGCGACTAATATCATTAAACTGTTAATCAATATCTGAAATGTATTTAAAAGTTAAGTTTATGGGTATTAAATTGTTATGTCAATTATATAAAGAGTAATCTAAAAAAATCATGGGGGGAGTGGGTCTTAGCCAGCAGGCAAACAATTGTTTTTTAAAGCATATGCTAAATTATTAATTTATAAGTTTTATATTCATATTTTTAATTATTATATTCTATTATCGTTCTAATTAACATTTATTTGTGATATTCTATTTTGATTGATATCTTTTGTATGCATATATCTTCCAGTGAATATCTGTCTCTTTATAAAATAGAAAATATATTTCTCCCTATTTCATTTCTACCATTTTGTATAAATTTGAATAATCAACAGATGCCTGTTGATAGTGTTTGATATATATCTTTCCGTTGCTTTCCTATCATATCGCTGGATTAGTTTTTAGCTTATAGTTTTCTTCAAAGAAGAGTTTAGGATCTGGATTTAGCGCAACTGGATTTTTTTGTATCTAATGCATCTTTCCATTAGCTTTGTCCTAAAAAGTCCAGATGCAATAGATCCAGATTAAAAACTTCTCATTGATGATAACTATAAGCTAGAAACTATTCTGGGGATATTAATAAGAGCATTGATTTAAGCATTGTTGATTACTCCAGCTTATACTAGGTGGCAGAACTGGAATAGTTGAAATGATATCTTTTTATGTGCAGAAAGAAGAGAAGATATGGAAATTATGTTGAGGACATGTGCAAGGGTGGGTAAAGAGATGGGGATTAAATTTAGTGAAGAAAAATCAAATATAATGATGGTTAATACTGGGGAAAGAGAGGATGTAGTTTTTTATTGGGGGATATAAAGTTAAGTGTGGTGGATAGATATAGGTATTTGGGAATCATCTTATGTAATCAGGAAAATTGCTTGGTTGAATGGGAGAAAAAATTGGTAAATGAAGCAAAGAAAAGAAAAGGTTTGGTAAAGAAACTAACAGTATTTTCATATAATAAATATGATGTAGCTAGAATTGTATGGAAGGGAGTTGCAGTAGCAGGGTTAACATTTGGTAATGATGCATTATGTGTTAGTAAAAGGATTTTAGATTATTTAGAGAAAGTACAAAGGGAAGTAGGAAGACATGCTTTAGATGCAGAGATGTGGACAGCAAAGGAGGCAATTCAAGGAGAAATGGGATGGTCAAGTTTCTATATGAGAGATGCAAAAAGTAAAATGAAAATGTTTGGTAGGTTGCAGTTTATGGATAGTAAAAGAATAGCCAAAATAGTGTTTAATTGGGTTATGAGTAAAGGGCAGGTAACAAGATGGGTGAGAAAGGTAATGCGGTATGCAAAAGATTTGGATAAAGAATTTATATCGGTATACTTGTATAAAAGGTGGGATGATTGTGTTAGGAGGATTGTTGAGTGTTATAGTGGTAAGGAATGGGATAAAAGAATAGAAGCATTAATAAAAAATAGGGAGTTGGAGAGATGGAGAAGTAGTATGGAGGGTAAGAAGAGTTTAAATATATATAGAAGTAAACGGAATATTGGAAGCGAGTTAATTTATGATAATAGTAAGGAAAGTAGTTTATTGTTTAAGGCTCGAACGGGATCTTTAGCAACAAGAGAATATACTTGTAAATGGAAAACTATGGGTGATTTAGCGTGCAAATTGTGTAAGGAAGGTATAGAAAATATTAGGCATCTGTTGATTGAAAATAAATGCTTGAAAGCAGAAAGGGTACAGATAATGAAGTTATGGAAGAATAGGTATGAACAAAGTGACAATACAGAAAGTGAGTTAGTAGTTTTTATGCTGGGTTTGCGAAAAGATAAGGGGGATTTTGATTTAAAGGCCATAGAGTTGACAAAGATTATGTTGTGGAAATGGGATGGGGCAGAATATGGGAAGACTTAGAGTGGGGAATAGAAAATAAAGTGGCTAACAGGTTTATCTGGGCATAGTTGCTGAGATATTCTTGACTTCGTTTAAGGAGAAGCCAAATACATCACATCACATCACAGATTGGATGATATTTTTTGTGTGCAGAAGGAAGGGAAGATATGGAAGTTATGCTGAGGACATGCGCAAAGGTGGTAAAGAGATGGGGATTAAATTTAGTGAAGAAAAATCAAAAGTAATTGGGATTAATACTGGGGAGATAGAAGACAAAGAATTTTTATTGGGAAGATATAAAATTAAGTGTGGTGAATAGATATAATGAATGGGAGGAAAAATTGATAAATGAAGTAAAGAAAAGAAAGGGATTGATAAAGAAATTAACAGTATTCTCATATAATAAACATTTGAAAAATATAGTATTGGCTTTATAATGTGACACAATAATGGAATAAAGAGCTGGAAGTCCCTGATGAATCTCAACTTGCCATTTCCAGTGCTTAAATGTCACTTAACTCCCTGAGCACCTGTTAATTAATTTATTTTTTGAAAAAGCAATTGATGATTAAATGGACTTGTCAAGATGTGAAAGTAGCATTTAAAAGATGAGTGAGTATTGTCACTCTGGGTTAACTTTTAGGATTATTTACCATTGTCATATGAGCAGCTTCCTTGAATTTTCTTCTGTGCATTTTTTCCTCTTTATCCAATATCTTTGCATTTTCCCACATAAGTATGATTTATAAATAAATATTATGCAGTCTGTGTTAGAGTTGAATAGTTTTAAACTTCTTTCAGTGATATTTTTGAAATGTAAGGAGAATAATTTTTGGATTATCAAAATTTGTGTATGCAATCAATGCATTCCATTACACTTATTGAACCTGGCAGTTTCAGAAATGTATTGTTATTTTAAAGAGATACTGTATATATAATTAACGATATTTATATATTTCAGTTATATTTGATATCAGTATTTTCATCTTAATAATTATTATCAAGATGGAGTTATTTTAATTGAAATCCAAGAAAACCTCATAATCAATCAACTATAATCTGATATAGTTAACACAAAAAATATCAGTATACTTTGCTTTTTTATATTTTTGATTACTTTAACACTTTGTGTGTGTGTGTGTGTTTTTCTTAGCATTCCTGGTGAGTAAAATATTAACTTACCATAAATATTTTTAGAGTAATTAAGTAATTAGTCATTTTTATGATAAAGTCAACTGTAAAAAGCTTTTACAAGTAAATACCATTAATCTGAAATCCTGGTTTTGGATTTCAAGAATACTTCGTTCGCCCCCTCATTGTAAATCCAATCTCTGCTAAAATAGAAAAGAAAAAAGGCATATACAAGCTAATTTATTTATTGCAAAGGATTACAGATCCTTTTGAAATTTTGTCTGATTAATAGAAATTTTTAAGTATTCAACTTAAATGAATAATATTTTTGTAATATAATTTTCACTACACCATTCACACAAGATAGGGACCGGTTTCTATCCACTTTTAACACCTTGTGGAGGTTTTTAATATTATTTATTAAGTGGATAATCTCTAGTCTAAAGAATGATTAATTAAATTTATTAATATACTTCTAATAAATGATTTGTGTCAAAGTTATTAAAGCAATCAGTTTGATACTTATCAATTAAATTGTAGTAATTGGCTATCATTTATACTGGATAATGATAAAGATATGGGTAAGAGATTATGATCTGGACAAACTGATGAGTACTGGTTCAGCACGAAATGTGCTGCTTGGGATTCGTACATTTTTTCTCATATCTTTGGTCATATATTTATGATTACACCCCTCCACAAAGGGTTAAAAGAGGATAGAGACCAGTCCCTACCTTGCGTGAGAGTGGTGTGTGTTACACTAACAGAAATATTATTCATTAAGTGGATATTATCTCTAGTCTAATGAATAACTAATCAAAATTATTTTAAGTATTCAAATATTATTTCTTGCACTTACATACTTTTTATTGAAATATTCGAAATGTTTTGATTGTTCTGGAATATTATTTTCATTCTGCTTTAATTTTAAATGATATATATTTTAACTGAGTTTAGGCAGCTTAAAATTGTAACTGAAAATGATTTCCAAAAATTGTCAAAACATTTCAGATAAAAATGCATAAGTTAAAAGATTGTTTTTATTAATTCAGCATGTGCAATATGTTTTTGAAGAAGAGAAAAATATGAAACTATTAGTTAACAGTTTCTTAGCACCACCATGATCACCATTCTTTATGCTTACACAATCTGTTTTTCACAGAAGCAAAATTCTTCATACATAGCGCCACTCAGTGGAAGCCAGAGTAATCAATGTATGCAGGAAGGTTTGTGCATAAAATATAGTTAGCTCAGAAGGTAAAAGGTGACTGCTGGAGGGTTGCATTAGATCCTAAGATCTAGACGCTGTGCTCTCAGATCCAAGGCTCTTCATTGATGAAAGTCACAAACTAGAAACTGGTCTGGGATATTGGATGAGTAGACACTAGATAGGGATTTTACACACAAACCTTTCTGCATCCATTGATTACTCTGGCACTACTGTATGGAGAGTTTTGCCTCTGTGAAAAACAATTTCTAAGAGTAAACAATTATTTATTTCATTTTGATGAAATGAGGAAAATTGTCATTTGGGTTTTCTTTTTTTTTTGCAGATGACGGGAAAGCATCTGAAGCATTCAATAATAACTTTGTCAATGCTTGGAAAACAACTAGAAATTACAAAATTTGGAAGAGCAGAATCCACACAGGCATGCAGGATGTAGAATTTGGGTAAAACGAGTAGTGATTATTTATCTCTCTTTTTTTTAAATATCATTTGAAAGTCACTTCTACCTTTTTTTGCCAAAACGTATTTTGGCACTTGGTAGTTGATTTTTTTTATTATTTTTTAATTTTACAGACACCCATATCAAGGCCAGCTCAGTGTTGCGGATATGAAATTACGATTATCACAGTGAGTTAATTAGCGGTTTATTTTTACATACACATATTCAAACATGCCTATCTTCATTATAATGCTGTAAAAAATCGATTTTATTAATTTTAAACTAATTTATAGGTTTTCTCATGTGAATATCTATGTTGGGTAGAGCACTAATATTAAAGTATACAGACAATTTTTGTTGATAGCAGTCAATTGGTTTTCTAATGGGTTGGAAAATATGAAATATCAAGTTCTCGTAGGAATAACATTAATGGTCGGATGAATGCCAATGGGCATCATATTTTTACAATTGCTGAATCCCAAGTGTATGAATATTACATAATTTTTTTTAAACAATATAAAAACGTATATTTGATTTAAAGTTTTGATTATTAATCTTAAGATTTGAGATCCCTAGTTTACAAATTTGTTTCTTTACAAATGTAAGAAATTGGCATGACATTTTTATTTTCAGATCTACTTTTTTTTCATTTCTAAGATGGTAAGAATAATAGTAATAATTAAAATATATAACACTAACTATAAGGTAATGGTTTTTTTTATTTTTTTTGAAAGTTTTATATTATTAATTCAGTACCTTTGGGATTTTAGTACTCTTGGAAAAATGGTTTGCCATTATAAAAAAGCTTGCAGTAGTATTTCAACAATATATCTTTTATTTCCTCTACTATAAATCTTCCATGTTCTTGAACCACTCCTATGCTATTGGAAACTTAAGTTTTAAAAGTAAATCTTAAAGTAAACGTTAAACAGTTTTAATATGTATTGGACGTGCATTTTGAATATGTTTTAATATATTAAATACAATTTTTATACATCATTTCATTAAATGTAAAAGCCGTGCATGGTTCGACATAGTAATCTGCAGCTCAAAGTTCATAGATTTGTAGTCTATTTCTGTTTCTTTCAATGCCCGAACTTGTAACAAACTTCCAAGCAATAAACCATTTGATTCTTATTATTATTAAATAATAATTATTAATTATAATATCTATTAGATATATATTTACAATTCTATCTGTATATTAAACATGTATTTAGTTTTTAAAAAAAAAAAATTACACCTTTTCCCCCCATCATTTTTTATTGTGAATCAACGTCAGTTTATTTAGTGATAGCAATTTTTTTTTTTTTTTCTGGTAAAATTCCGTAAAATTTAGCAGTTAAAATTATTGACAGTAAGATCAGCTAATATGGATGTCTTTCAAAAGTTAATTTTCAATTGCTACTTTTTTCATGCAAATGATCATTACAGTTAATGAAACTACCCCCCCCCCCCCCAAAGGATGAAATTATATTTTTGTTGTATTTTTTTTTTAAATGATAGTCTATATATTTATTTCTTGAATGATAGTCTATGTATTTATTTCTTGAAATGTGTTCATCTTTTCGTAAGGTATGTGTATTCAAGATTAAGTAAAAATTGTCCTTCAAAGTTTGATACAGTTTTGAGTGACATAGAATTCAAAGTTCATGGATTATGACCTAGCTTTATCGTATTCAATGCTCAAACTTCTTATGAAAGTTTTTCTATTTCTTTACTTTTTTTTTTTTTTAAGACATGAATAATATTTCCACCATTCCCTGGAGCTTTTTGCTTCAGAAGATGTAATAATTATAATGGTTAATTTGTTGTCTTGTTTTTTATTGTTATCTAATTCTTTGCAGAACTCTTCCACATATTTCATGGTGTCATTCCTCTTTTTAATAATAGTTCCATCTTTTTTCTTATGTCAGGAATAACTTTCCTACCAATACCAAGATCCTTGTTTTACACTTTTGAGACTTTTATTTTTTTTCTATTCCTTTCTTGCCAATTCATAATTACATTTTATATCGTTAATTCTTTTTTATATCAGTTTACAAAACTCTAGATCAGCGGCACCCGACCTTTTGGATTCCATGTCCTTCTCAAAGAATATCAAAATTTTTCCGTACTATTCTATCACCCTTTCTAAAAAATTTTGGCATCAAAATTAAAAAATGGGTAGACAAATAAAAAATATTTATTTTAGTTTTTTGATAACCAAAACCTAATTACCACAATAAAAGTTAAATGACACTATTTATTTGAATAAATTATTTTAATATAATTTTTCAAAGATAGTAATCGCTATTCTAGTTATTTAATTCTTCTTAATGGATCATTTAAAAATATTTTCATATTCCTTCTTTTTTATATACATTAGCTTCTCTTAGTAGAAAAATTACTGGTCAGTTGCTGCTTTTATGTAACAGCTATCTTTCTGACAGCCTTAATAGTATATTAGTTATTTTCTTATTGACTTCAGTTATGAATCCTCTTCAAAGTCTATCAATATTTTAAAAGGCTTAACAAATTCTAATTTAAATTTGTTAGAGTATTTCTGAAGGTTAGGAATATCAACTCTTAATACTGTCTTTGATAATAGTTTTTGTCTTTCTAATTTTTGATCACTTCCCATATCGAATCTATTAAGGACATTACAATCTTGAAATACATATTTTCTGTTAATAAAAATATAATTCAATACTGATGTATCTTCATAATATACAGTTTTTCTGTGAATTCCATAAGTCTGTGTCCTCTCTTATTTCTGTCATCATACTCAACTTCATTTACAGCATTTTCATCTTCCAATAAACTCTCCCACAACAATTTAAAATTATTTTTGATCAAAAAAATTTTGTTCATCCATATAAAAATCCTCTACTTCTTCATCACAGTGCATAAACTCAATTATATGTATTTGGTATCTTCCATTAAATTGAATTACTAAGCTTGCCACTTTGTGTGATATTTAATCAATCTCCCAATGTTGTTTCTACCCTTGTTATTTATAACAAATCCCACTTCACTTGTATTTCCAATATTTGTGACCTTATGTCAACTTTTTAAATTGTCTCCATATTATCTAATCATTATAACACAATGTGCTTAGTTGACTGCAAGTAAAGATATTTTATTTAAATATGATTACAGTCACGCAACATATGAATAAATTTATCCCTCTTTAAATTCATTCTAGAAAATTCACATATCATAAGCATGCATCGGACTTAATAAAATTAATATATGCTAATTAATGCAGAAAGTAGATTGATATAAAAACTGCAGATAATTAGCAAAGTGTGTGCGTGCGTAAAAAATGTTATGCAAAGATAACACATATAAATGGAGTAATGTTTACTAAGAGTACATGCAAAGAATTTGTACACATAACAATTGAAGATAAATCAACAATTAGAGATCTTATTTTCTAAGAAGATTAAATGCTTTAATTGCCATCTACTTATATATTTATCTTATTTTGTTACTAGTGAATAAACTTAAGTTTTATATGTGTTAATGTTTCTTTATTCCAAATTTATTGATGCGACTCAGCTGGTGTTGTAAATAAATATACTCGGGGAACTAATTCAACACTGTTTCATTTAATAATAGGTAATTCTTCCAATTTAATATAATCTTCCTTCACTTGACTGTGATCTTTGAAGTAGCTAAATAAAAGATAGTCTTCAAATGGCAGTCTGTGTGCACAATTAAGGCATTTTTCACGTACTCGCCATTGTTTTGGCTGATGAATTACCATCTCATGGGATTAAAGATCAAATTCAGTTTTTTTGTTATCCATGATTGTAAAGATCTATAAGAAATTAAAATCATTCATATGCACATTCGTTCTGCCTTTAAAATAACTCATCTGATATTTAAATTAAGAAAACCAAGTGACTGAAAAGAAAAACCATAGTATTTTTTGGAATTGAAACTCGGAAGTAAAACGTCAATAAATGCAATTCTGGCTGATGTGTGTGATGAGAAGCCCATCCATATTCCTTTATTATATGAATTATTATAAAGTAATTATAGCTGCAATGATAAGAATATATGAAATAGACATTACAAATTTCCGTATTCATTTCATTTAAGACTTCAACAAGGAATCAAAGGATCTCCTTTCAGTTAACTGCAAACTCCTTTTTTAAGCATTATGTTACATATTGAATTGGGTCTTTCTATGTTTACCCACATAATACGGAGTTTTAACATATATATATATATCAAACTATGCACATATATATTTATATATTCCTTAAACGCATATATATAGTAATAAATTTAGAATAACCAAATTATGGCTCACACAAATAAATTAATGAATTACTTGGAAGTCATGACTATCTTTCCCGGTTATCCAGACCCCAGGTATTAATATTACTTATTCCAGCAGAATTATTAGCACATGGATTAATATCAACTTTTAAATATGAAACAGCTTTCATTCTTCAGGCGCCAGCATCAGTGAATTGTTCCACTAATATACTGTCTCAGTATTAGTTAACCAATTTCTCTTTATTTTCTTTATCCCAAGCAAAATATCACAAGATAATTAAGTGTATTAACATTGACTCTTATAAGTAAAGAAGGAACCACAAAGATTGTTGAATTTATTTTTAAACAAACATTTAATAAAACAAGAAAAATAAATAAATACATTTTATAGCCTATTCATTCCCACACACCCTTCTTATAGACTAAGAACATATATATATATGTAATAAATTAAGTTTGATATCTGTATTCGTTCCACAATATATGTAATATATATATCAAAATACAGTAAAATTTACATAAATTATGTTATTTTTAGAAGTACTTTCGACTATACATTTTGTAGTCTTTATCAACTATATAACATTGAATAATCAAAACAAGACAACCTTTAACAATATCTATAGTTCAATTCAGATTTCCCACAATTCTGTTATCTTAACATTTGATGACTGGCGATTCATTAACATTTGACGATTTCTTGAAATCAACATAGCCTCTTTTATTTTATGTTTATTATGACAACGTTCAATTTGAATAATTTTTATAATCAAATTTAAATCCATATTGACAAGATTTATTGAAACCAAATATAACAGATGATGAAGGTTTATTTACATCTATTCCAATTGTTTCTCTTTTTGAATTCTATTATATAAAAGCATATGCTCTTTTATTCTCTTCTCAAATGTACACTTAGATTCACCGATGTATTGTAAGCCACTCCACATATCTATCTGTATATAATAGAATTTTGATTAAACTTTGAATTTTAGAATTATTAAGTAATCTATTTATATTATTTGTTGAGAAAAAAGCAATATGACACAAACCATTACAAATTCTCCTAATAAACTTGACCTGCTCATCCGATATAAATGGCATTAAAATCCATTTCATTTTAATATTATTTTTATTTTTAATTTTATTATATTGTTGATTCCTTATAAATTTTTTAATAGTATTAGTAATAGCATTACTAATATTAACTATGGGTATTGTTAAAGGTTGTCTCGTTTTGATTATTCAATGTTATATAGTTGATAAAGACTACATGTATAGTCGAAAGTACTTCTAAAAATAACATAATTTATGTAAATTTTTCTGTATTTTGATATATATATATTGATTTGTATATATATAACATACAATCACTAATATAAATTAGTAAGAAGAATACACATATATAATATCAAATTATTAAAGTTCTTTAAGATAGTACCCTAGCAAATTTCTGTTTAGTTCATTTAAAGTTTGGATATTTTGCAAAAAGAAGTAAATAAAAAGGTTTTTATAAATATTTCTCAAATCTCTTACTGTGGATTTTTATATAGTTGATTTGTAGTCACCATGGTTGTGGGCTTTAAGGTTGCATCTTTTCCGTTATTTTGTCTGCAATTTGTTTCAGGAATTCATTCGTCTATCTGGTTGTTTGGTCACTACGCATATATAGATACGGTGATTTGGTTTAAAGCATCATTTCAGCAGTAGGGTTCAGAAGAAGGCATCGATAGACGTATATATTGGATTTAGCCGCGCATCTGTATCATTTCTCCGGTATATGTAGGAGCTTTTTATATGGTTAATCACTTTGGTCTCGATTACAGAACTGCAATTCCCAGCAATTGGAGCATAAGTTTATCATAAACAGCTTAATATTCCTTGTTAGTTACTATTTCTTCTTCCCTTTTCCATTGATCTCGTTTTAAAAGTCTGAGGATCACTTTATACACACCTGCCATCTTCTACACACATACTTTATCACACCTTTTCCTTTATTTCATGTGGATATTCAATCCCAAGCAATTGTTATTGCCCTATACATTTTTCTTTTTATTTATTTTCTAATAAATTATAAAAACAAATATATTTTTTAATCTGTTTCATATATAGTACGCATTTCTGACTGCAAAATGAAATACTTTCAACAGCAGACTGAAATGTGCACTTTATAAAGAAATATAAAAAAAATTTCAATATTTTTTTTTTTTTTTAAAAAGATAAAACTATTTTTTTTTCTTCTAATTACTTTTCATTATAATCCAACATTCCTGATGGCCATCTTTAATTTAAAAAACTTTTTATAGATAAGACATTCCTTTTATTAATTACAGGTAATTAAATCAACTTCTAGTCTCTATCTTTTAATTTCGTATATATTTTCTGGGTGGTCAATAAGAGTAGATTTAATAATCATTAAAATACTGTATTGAATGGCAAATATATTTGTTTCTATTACTTTATTCTTTTTTCTTTACAAGACTCTCTAACTCTGTTTTTGAATGTTAACACACCTTGTGCACATTAACCGTAACAATATGTATACGCATACATTTATATCAAAAAGAATAATGAACCATTCTGAAAGGAGATGATTATTATTAAAATAATATATAATTGTTGCTAAATAATTTACCTGAATCCAAAAAATAAATAATAACTTATAGATTGTATAATTATTTCTGTTTTATGACATCAAATATATAAATCCAGTATTTTAATTTTCGCTTCTATTTAACAGTGTTCTCTTTTAATTTCACTAATGATTATTCAGATATTTGCTTATATTTTTTAAAATTATGCAGTTTTTTTTTTTTTTCTTTAGCGGATAACTAATTTTTGATATTTTCGTGAATTAACACTATAGATCACATTGGAGTGCAGTCTATCATTAAGGTTATTTTTTTTGTAACTTTATAGTACCATGCAGAGCACGGAGCAAGGCCGTAAGCTCAACCAAGCCATGAGCCAAACAGGCAAGGCTGTAATCCAGACCAGCAAAGTCGTTGGTAAGATTCTACTTAAAAAAAAAATGCACTTGTTTTCTAGAGATTTGTTTCAAATCAGAAACAAATCGTTTATTATGCAAATTTTGGCTTTTAAATGAAAACTAATTTTTGTTAACTTCCAAAGAATTATTATTTTTTAATTCATGTAATCAGCCATCTCTCTTTCTGATAAGTCTGATTCCTAAGTTCAGATGCTGGACATATTACTTATAACTTTGTTGCAATGTAGTTTTTCTTAAACCAAGTACAAATTACAACATAATTGAGGGCATTGTTTAACAGACACTATCACAAATACTGTCTAATTATAAAAATTAGTGAAGAAATATATATATAGATTAAAATTTATTTAGACCAGATGATGTGAATTATGTAGTTTTCATTAAAGATTAGTCTCTGGCCAAAATTTTTATTATTATTATTACTTGTATTTATTTAAATCAAATAAATTTATCACTTGGAATGTCATATCCTTCTGGATTGTAAATGAAGATCCTTGAATCCTTAGCTTTCTAATTGACCACTCTACCCACAGTACTAATTCATATAGGGTTGTTTCCCATTAGAGAAGTTGAAAATTTTTATTCTATGCAAATAAGTGAAGTGGTAGAGTATTGAACTGGAGAGCTAAAGATTTCTGAATTGGGCTCAACTCTTTCACTTTTGGTGCTTTAGCGTCATAAGAACTAAATGATAAACTATTTCACATTATTATTAATAAAATCCACAGTTGAAAATGCTTTATTCATCAAAAGTCTTTATGTAGTATTTGTAATTTTCTTTGATTATTCTTTTAAAGATGTATAAGGATGTAATTCAGGAAAGTTGCTGATAAAATGGAGAAATATATGACAGTTGCTAGCTTAGTGACTTTGTTGATGTAAATGTGATTAAAAGAGCTATTAGATGACCCTTGACTTCTTTACTTGGTCCAAACACTAGAGACATTGCAAAAAAATTTTTATAACAGTTGATGTAAGAATCTTTTTCATTTACTGTCTAATCCTTATGCTCATGTCATAAATTTTACATAAGTTATATCAATAATGGAATGTAATATTAAGCCGTGTATACAATTAATAACATAATATCTGAGGTGGTGCAAACTTTTTATTCTTACGTAAAAATCAGTAAGAATGTTTTTTACAGTGTATCAGAAAATCTGTTTAAAATTTTTACTTAATCAATCAATCAATAGAATTCTCTCTCATGGACAGGTGCAGCGAGCAGTCAAATCACTAATTCATCCATTTCTCAACTCTACTCTCTTCATCATCCAGATCTTCAATTCCATGTAACTCTTCCCATTTTTTATATCATCTAACAATGTTAATCTTTTCTGTTCTTTCTTTTTAATATATGTCCAATCCAGTTTCTTTTTCTATCTCTAATTTTCTCAACTATTTCATTTGTTATTTTATACATCCAATTGATTTTTTCCATTCTTCTCCATGATCACATCTCAAAAGCCTTCAATCTGTTTTTAATTTTATTACTGTCCACGTTTCACAACCAAACAAAAGTATATTACTCCACACATAGCATTTAATATTAAAAATGTTTTACAAACATGTAAACAAATCAAAAAATTTTCTTTACACCAAAGAAATAAAATATATTTGTTAATGCTGATTTTAGAAAGACCTGTAAGTTTGACTGTTAGGTATTTCATCTTATTTCTCAATGAACTCACTAGAAGGCTTTTTAATGATTTGATTTTTGAATGGGAAATAGAGTTTTGAAAGATGATTAAGAATAAAACAAACAAATAAAAAATAGTTTGGAGTCATTGTAAGAAAGAAAAATAGCAGTGCATGATAATATAAGCAGGAGTTTTTTTTGTGTGTACGAACAGGAGCTTTGGATATTAGGAAAGGAAGCAAAAAAAAGAATGAATAAGAATTTGGATTGGAGTTAGGTTTATGTGGAGGTATTAAGGAGCGTATCCAACATTTATTTTTTGGAACATGGTATGTTGAAAGAAACTAGATAAATTGCATAAATAGTAATGGGGAAAGTGAAAGTAAAGAGAATAAAAAAGAGATTTTTGGGTTTTCTTTTTTGTTTAGATTATTAAGAAAAGAAATATGAGAATAGAATATTGGAATTAAGGAAACATTCAAAAAAAAGAAACAAGTTAATACTTAGAGAATATGTTAATATATAGTTAGAAGTAGATGAGTTTTTATTGGTAGATTCCAGAACAAACAAAATGTTTAATTTGATTAGAGGGTTTTTGACCACCAATGAAGAATATAGAAAGAAGAAAATTGAGTAAAATAGTTACTTTTGAAAAGGGAAAAAATTAACGAAGCTATGTTTGGAAAGTAATGAATAAAATAAAATAATTGAATGTTTTTATTGCCTGGGAGTTTGCAAGAAATTTCAGTTCGGGAAATGTTAGAACTGAAATCAGTCCAAGGACATTACTACTTCCCTAAACAATGCAGGACTCTGGGAAGTAATAATCATGGTAAAATGACTTCTTGAAAATTTATGCACGAAAAAACATTATTGCATGTTTTTTTTTTTAATGACCATTGTCTGTTGTTTACTTTGTGCCTGAAATTTTTATTTTCTCCATCATTATGGCAAAAACTTCTTATGTCTATTTTTTACCATTCCTAATTCCAAAGGTTTATTCCTTTTTAACAAAAAATCAAAATTTATTCTAATATATATTTTAATTCATTTATGAGAAGGTTCTCTTATCATTTCAATTAAATTTTTCTGATGTTTTTGTAATATTAATTCTTCCTGTTTCGACCTTTATTTTTGATATTAATTATAAATATTAGCATATTATTAATCAAATTCAGGGTGATGGTTTATTTTAAATTTAATCCAGTTTTTTTTTGTTCTCCATATTATTCCTGCAAACTTCTTTATCTCATTCTTCCTTCTTATGTATAGTTTATTTCTAGTCTTTTAAAACCTTTTGGGTTATCTATGCTTCATTTCAATTTTTGAATTTTATTCAGTAATGTCAGGAATAGCTTTTTTAATGTACGTCCTGAAGGCCATCGCTTTGGGCAGGGAGGGGAGAGACTAATAAATATTTGGTGCAGTAAATGCTAGAATCAGTTAAATATTTTATTCGATCTAAAATCCATAATTATTAGGTACTAATAAAACGTTAAAATCTTTTTTGCAAGTATGTAGGCATAATTTATTTTTAACATCACCATCCATGTTTAAAGCTATGATTAATTTCATGCTTTACATTTCCAAATTTATATAAATAAATTTGTCCAGGCTTAACTCCCCCCCCCCCTCAATCCTCCTAATCCAATTTTGTAATGCCATCGAACATTTTTTCTTCAATAATACTTAATTGCTTTTGTCTGATAACTTGTAAAAAATTTCCAGTTCTAGAATGGGTTGAAATCATCATGTGTAAAATTGAAGAGTTATAAGTCATTTCCATTTATTTTTTTTCTTTCGCTTTCCATTTTAATTAACAAATGTCTTCCTTTAAAACTGCTTTAAAAGATTTGGATAGATGGAATCACTCTGTCGTACCCCCTATTAATGTTCTTAATTACACCACTGTCGTTGCTTTTTAATAAGTAATTTTTACAATTTAGTTGTTCAAATCTTCAATTATAAAAAATGTTTATTAAGTCAAATAGGTTTTTATAGACTCTTAATCCAATGCAAAATGGCCACTTATATTTCCTGGGATAACTTTTTTTAATATTTATTATATATAGAACTCGTAAATAAGCTCTTAACAAGCTTTGCAGAATAACCCCAACCCCAGACCGGTTTCTGCTACTGGCTTTATCAGTAAGGTGCTAGGATAGCATTTATTATACTTATAATCATTTGGTTTTTTTGTTGTCATCTTGAATCCAATGTTCTCTTAAAATTTTAAAAAAAAAAAAATTGATTGGCTGATTGCTCCAGCATTCCTATGACATTCTGGCATCAAAATGATCAGTCTTGATCTGATCTTTGATTGGCTACTTTACCAATGTTCTCAAACATCATCCATCCTTTTCAATCATTATCAATCCTCTGCAGAATGAAGGTCTCTCCAAGTTCAATTTATCTTTTCTAATCTCATCTCTGCACATCATTCCAGCATAATTCCTTATTTCATCCATACTCTCCATCTATTATCATCTCTTTTAGTAATATGTCTAGCCCAACTCCAATCTCTTAATCTTTCAATGATGACAGTAAACCTGTTTGTTCTCTCACGTACTTCATTTTCGTTCTTGTTACTCTTAACATGCATCTCTCCATTCTTTGAATCATCTGAAGTCTTTGCATTGCTCTTTTGTTAAGTGTCCAAGTTTCAGATCCATAAGCAAGAACTGGTAAAACATATTTATTAAAAACCGTTCTTTTCAAACACATAGGCATATTTTCTTTCAATATCAAGTTATTTCTACCAAAACCACTCCAACCAAGTTTAATTCAAACATACAGGACATAATTTGTAATATTTTTAATAAATATTTTGTCTATAATTTCGAATGTTTTTAAAACCCTTTTCATATATATCATTGTGATTTTCTTTCCATCTGTTGGTATATTCTCATCATATTCACCTATAGGTTTGCCAGCAATTTTTTTTTTTTGTTTTTTTACTTTATTTGAAATATATCATGATTCCATCATTTCTTGGAGCTTTTCCATTCTTCGTAGATTCATGTCTCATCGTTTCATTTAAAATGTGTAGCATTTCTAATGATAATGTTTTTGATATCTTCTATTTTCTTCTGTTATCAATCCACTGCAGGACAGTCTCTAATAAGTTTAATCCATTTTTTTTCTTTGATCCCATAACATCTCATCTTCAGCACACCAGAAAATTCCTCAATCCATCTCACATACAGTCTATATATTTATATTTTCATATTCTGTACCATGTTTACTTTTTTAGAGAATTCTCCTGCACACTTCATGGCATCATCTCTGTTTTGAAGCTTTTATTCTATTCTATAGCTTTACTTGCATTTCATATTATATATTTTGTATATTTTCATTAATTTTTCTGTATTCCACATATTCCATTCTAAATGTTTAATTTTTTTCATGTAAATGCATTTTAAGCCTTTTCATCCACATAGCTGCTTTTTTAATAAAATATGTTATTTTCTTATTGATGTCATTTAAAATGTGTCGTCTTCAAACTTTACTAATATTTTAAAATCTTATCTTGAACATGTATTGGAGTATTTTTTCGAAGATCAGTGACATCAAGTGTGAATAACTTTCTAATAGCTTTTGTTTCCATCTTTGCATTAGCAACATATCTTATATCTCATTAATTGATAATCATTTCCGATGTTGAATCTATTAAGGACATTACTGTTTTGCAATGCACTTTTTTTTTATTATCGAAATACCCAACGCGATCATTTCTTTTTAATACTTTCATGCCATGTGTGTTTTGATGCGATGGTAGATCAGAAGGAATTTCAAAATCTATGGATTGTGGCACAGTCTTATCCTTTTGACGCTTGAATTTGTCATGAACTCTCGAGTAATAAAGCATTTGATTATTATTATTATTTATATCATTTTGTGTGGTTTGGTGCAATAGTAGAATGATGGAGCTAAAGGTCTATGGAGCATGGTGATCAAATTTCTTTTGAACTCCCGAGCAATAAACCATTTGATTGTTTTAATGCTTTCATACTCAGTTATTGGTCTGTTCAAAAGCATCTCTTCCATCTAGAAGTCTACCTTTTTTTTTTCCTAAAGATATATGAATATCTGTTTCTGGTACTTTTCAGTTAATCTTGCTATTTTGTCTATAATGTCATTTATTTCCATATTTTTTTATGTATCTTTTATTTGTAATGGATTCCATTTTATTCATGCGTCCAGTGTCTTTGCTTTTATGGAAATTATTTATTCATTTCTTCACTTTTTCAAGGTTCCATTTGCAATACCCAACAATTTTTTCAATATGTGCATTCTTCCCTCACTATATTAGTATATTCTTGTGGATTTTGTAGCTTATTATGATTAATCTCATGCTAATTTTAGTAGTAGATTTTTTTTTTTTGTTACATGTAAATTTGTATGCATGCATATATATAAATGTTTTACAACTGTCAGATTTATTGCATTCATAGCTATATATGTGTGTGTATTATTAAATATTTTCCTGGATTTTGTAGGATGTAAACACTGAATTATAAATAAGAATATCCCTATAGTAACACTAGAAAAGCCAGCAATGTATTAGTAATCATCAATCAACATTTATAGCTAGAATTATAATAACTTTTGACTTAATTACTTAGAGATAAAAGATGGTTCACTGTTAACTCAGCCCATGGATTTATGGAGGTTAAAAATTAGACATTTTGTATGGATGAGATCTTTTACTAATAATGCATGATTGAAAACCTCATGAAAAATACCACATGATCACCATTTCATATGCTCACACATGTTAATAAAAATACCAAACTGTCTATACAGTAGTGCCACCAAATGCAAGCCTTTGTAATCAATGGATGCAGGAAAGTTTGTGCATAAAATCCCTATCTAGTGTCACTCATCCAAATATTGTCAGTCTAATTTCTAGCTTGTGGCTTTCATTGCCTTGGATTTGAGAGCAGTGCACCCAGATCTTAGGATCTAATGCAACCCCCTTTTACCTATTTGGTTTACTATAAAGCTGGGAGCCCAAGATGAAAACACCATAATGTTTCCAACCCAAGCTCATTCACTTGTATAGTCATACAGATCTGAACTCAGTTCAGCATCTGTATATTTTGATCTCTGTTTTCATCTTGATTTCTAGCATTATAGTTAGCCAAAAGGTAAAAGGTGACTGCTGAAAGGTTGTATTAGTTCCTAAAATCTAGGTGCAGTGCTCTCAAATCAAAGGCTCCTCACAGGTGAAAGCCACAAGTTAGAAACTAGTCTGGGGTATTTGAATGAATGCACCCACTTTCCTGCATCCATTGATTACAAAGTCTTGCACTTGATGGCACTACTGTATGGAACATTTGGTACTCTTATTAATAGCATGTCTAAGCATATAAAATGGTGATCGTATGATGTTTTGATGGTTTTATACCTATCCTGCCCATAGGATAATGGTGACTGTGGCTTTTGAAAAAATCAAAGACACCAAAATGTAGAGATGCAGAACTGAGTTCAGGTCTATATGACTATGCAAGTGAATGAGCTTGGATTGGAAACGTTGTGGTGTTTTCATCTTGGGCTCCTAAGTTTATAGTTAACCAAATAGATAAAAGGTGGCAGCTGAAGGGTTGCATTAGATCCTAAGATCTAGGTGCAGTGCTCTCAAATCCAAGGCTCCTCATTGCTGAAAGCCTCAAGCTAGAAACTAGTCTGGGGATGTTTGATGAGCAGGTACTAGATAAGGATTTTATGCGCAAACCTTCCTGCATCCATTGATTACTAAGGTTTGAACTTGGTGGCACTATTATATGCAGAGTTTGGTTCTTACGAAAAATTAAGTTATTTTGAAATGGTAGTTCTTTCTTTAATATCATGAAGAATAATTGCTTGAAATGTACAGCTGAACTATTAAGTGTATTTTGTTTTATTTATTTATTTTTTCCTGTCAAATTTTGCTAATTAATTTTTTATTATTACAATGTACGAACACAAATATATATAATTATAATACATTTTCTTATATTTGTAGATCTAAGTACTTAATGTATATATATATTTTTTTAATCAAAAGGTGGCGCCATTAGTCAAGCAAAAACTGCAGTATCTTCATGGTTTTCTAACTTTACCCATCAGTGAAGGCATTACGTAAAAAAAAATATGGAATTTGTTATCTCCACCTTTGAACAAACCATCACTCACCTGTTAATTGCTACATTTTTAGACGCAAACCTGAATTTTATCATGGGAACAATCTCGGACAGGGTAGTATAACAAAAACTTTATTCTAACTCATGATAGATTATGACCTAGTCATCACAGTATTATTTAAATATTACCGTCTAGTCATGCGGAGCACAGCTCATTCACGGAGATCTCTTCGCTTATCACTTTTAGAATTGAAATGTAAATATTGCCATATTTATTTTTAGTTGGCTATAAATCAGAGATATTTATATAAATAGGTAACTTTACCTAATCTTAGTAAGAATTTTTTTTTTTTTTAAATGAAGAATTTGTTGATAAAGCCATAATCATAGATGATTGTATTTGCTCAAAGGAAATTGTCCGTCAGATGGCAGTGGGTGACGTCTTAATTCATTGTGATTCTTCAGGTCAGTTATTTTTAGCTTGACATTCACTTCTACGCATGAATATTTTTTTTAGAGGTTTATCACACAATGAGGAAAATATCATGCTACTAGACTTAGAGTTTAGAACTTGTAATTTATTGGTTTGATTTTAAATGTCTTTGTAAATAATTACGAAAATTATGTCTACATTAATTTCTTGTAAATTTGTTGTTAACTTAATTAAAGATGCTTTGAAATATAATAAAAAAAAGTACATATTAAATATTGTTTAATTTTCTTTATTTACCGTTACTTTTATAAAGAACATATCACACGAAATATAGTAGAATGCCATTCATTTTACTTTATCTACACAATTCAGGTTACTATTATCAAGCACAATATATTACTTTGCTTTTTTTCGCAATTAAATGCACTGATTTTTAATCTTACATTAAAAATTTTCAAATGCTTTTTGGATGAGCATATTAACATTTTAAATCTTGATCTTGGCATTTCGTAAAATAATTAGTAGCTATCAGCGAGTGATGGTTTTAAAACTCCGTTACAAAAGGAATTGGGCATGAACAGGAACCTGGTTGATAATAGTTAGCTTCAATATGAAAGTTAGCTTTATCGCTCTAAAATCATACGTAATTAAAAATGATGCTAGATCGATGAATTTGAGAAGTCAAGATTTTCCTGTGTTGAAGCTCAACTTATCATTTTTGGTTTTTGAACATCACATGACCTCCGAGTACTACCTACTTTATTACATTTGTTGAAGTAAAATAATTTAATATGATTATAACAATAGGACCGAAAGAAGGTAATGATGACTTGCCAATTAGTTATTTCAGAGACTTAGTATAATAAAGGGTCATTAGTAAAAAAATTATGAACCACACCTATATATTGATAGGGAGAAGGGATGTAAATGAGAACTTATCCCAATTTTCTACGATGAATGGAAAAGCAATGAGATGGTTTGCAGATCTTGCACATATTTAAAGATATGATCTGGCTAAATACTAGCATTGCAATGATGTATCAAATGAAGAACTGTTTTAAACTGCCTTTAGCATTAAAGTTTAATGCCTAACCGCGTAAGATTTGAGGATTGGATCCAAGATATATATTTGCTGCCCTGAGTAGTATAATTGAGTGGTTAAAATCATTGGTTTAAAAATCCATGAATATTTGAATTGGTTCCTAGAGAGAAAAAAAAAATCAGATCAATTAGATTTTTAGTCTTTGATGTTGGAATGTCTTATGATCCTCAAATCAATTGGCCATATAGTAAAAATAAGAAAATTTATGCCCTGTATGGTTTTATGCTGTAAACCATTTATTTTACAAAAAAAAAATCTAAGTCAGATGTCACATGACTTAATAAAGCTTATGTTTACAAATGTTATATATAAAGCTTGCCAAACAAACTCTTAACAAGCTTTGTAGAATAGCCCCAACCTCAGACTGGTTTCTGCTACTGGTGTCCTCAACGCTGGGCTTGTCCTGGTATTTTTATCTAATGATTGAATATCCTAGCACCTCACCGAGAGTGCCAGTAGCAGAAACCGGTCTGAGGTTGGGGGTATTGTACAAAGCTTGTTAAGAGTTTGTTTTGCAAGCTCTATATATAACATAGAACCTTAATAAAAAAATACTAAATTCATTAAATCAGGTAGTTAAGAATGTATGTAGTATTATTATATTTATGAAAATACAAGATGAATCATTTAAATTTCAAATATAAACCATTAAATTTAAGCTCCATAATAATTTCGTTGTGTAGTGTTTGTTATTTTAGAAAGTACTTAATTTCATTTTATTTTTAAGTACAATCTGGATTGTCATTTTTTGTTGTAATGTTTAGCATTCTATAACTAATTTTTAAATGCGAACAATATTTATTGTATATAAGCATGTAGAATGAGTTTATATCTAGACAAAGATCAATAATTTATATATATATATAAGACCCGTTTTGTCAATTGATGGAGGAAGTGAGTGTATGAATATTTATATGATATCTGCAGGTTCTAATTAGATTATATTCTATTAAAGTTTTAATCCTGATTAGGAATTCTCTCGTTATATTTATATTCCAATAATCTAATATCTCTAATTCCCAAGTTTTTCCAGAGTTGTGAATTTTCCAATTTCTACAATGTACCTTTTATTTCCTCATTATAAACCTGTTTCTTTTTTTTTTAAAGGATCTACATTTTATTGAAAATTTATGTAAATATTTATTTGGCTTGTCTATAATTTTGTATCTTTATATATGTAAATATTTCATGTATACTATATAACTTACAAAACTGTTTAGCATATGTACTTATTTATGTATCATTGTTATTGTTTTCTTTTTTCTGTGTTATACTTTTAAATAAATGTTAAGTCTTAACATTTATTTAAAATTATTTATGTACCAGTAAAAAATCTTTATATCTTAAAAACAATTTTTTTTTGCTTATTAAATGTTTTAAAACAATAGCGATACTGAAACGTCTTAGTAATTTATTAAAGATCAATTAGCACTTAAAAGTTTACTTTTTTAGAAATGCCAATTTATATTTGGTGTGGTATGATCAAAAATAGGCCACCATACTATTGGTAAATTATGCTTAATTAATAACATTTGAACATGAATAAAAAAACCTTATTAAAAGTCAATTAGCACTTAAAAGGTCATGGCCAGGTAACGTTATAGTTCAATGTTTTCCATTAGCAACAGCGCCATCAAGCAATGTATACGATCGTTGATACTTGTACCGAGAATTATCAACTATTTATAAATGAGTGTTTGTTTTAATTCCAGAAGATAAAAAGAAATGCAAAGCAAGATAAAATAAGTTGTTTTTTTTGAAGACTTTAAAAACAAATCCATGAATATCAAATATAATTACATTTAAAAGACAGCCTCGTAAGATATCAATTAAAGAACTAGTGTGATATATGTGGAATTATTTATGACCTTTTCTCTGATTTTTTAAAGCTGATGTCATACTTTTAACTTCTGCAGTGAATTTTACTTTTTTGGAACATTTCATTGCTGGAGTAAGTGTAGTCCTCCGTTATGTTCTAATCCCAGCATATTTCCTTCAAAAAGTAATCAATATTGCATTTTTTTTTTTGAGTTTTTGTAAGATGATCTTTACAATATAAATAGAAGTCATCCATTCCCATGAATAATGTCTTTATTTTTAACAAAAAATATTTACGTAGGATGACTGTCACTTTATATGACCAAACTAATGAAGATATACTATTATAATCCAAAGCATCACATCTCGTGAGCTGAAGAACAAATTGATTGGTGTTGTGATTGTATTCTCATAATTTCTGAATATTAAAATCATGGATTGAAATTTTTCCATTGCATTACATTACATCAATATGGAAGTCCTCATCCAAGTTAGTCTTTCTATTGAAAAGGTTATCAAGATATTTAAATTAATTCACATTCTCCAATTGATATTCTTTCAAGCTAAATATGGCTAAAAAATTTTCTTTAATCATTGGATGATAAAGAAATGGGGGGGGGGCATTAATTACCAAACTAGTCTTTATATATTTCATTTAAAACATTAAGAATATTTTGTAGATCATCCTTTGAATTAACAAGAAACTTATTTAAATCTAGAAACCAGAAGTTCTTAATTTTTAATTGTTTCCAATTTAAAAATTCCACTTCCAGACTTATATTGCTTGATGTCTCTTTTATGAAGCTTTCTATAAGACCATTGTTGTAATACGAATTTAGTTTACTATAGCAAGACCATTGTTGTAAAAATAGAACATAAATTTGGTGTTAGAACATTTTCTTGTTTAAGATTTTTTTATCAGCAGTAATTTCACATAGAAGCTTTATGATATTAATGGACTTCCATGGACAATTTGTTATCTTCAAGCATTAACCAGAAATGTTTTTGATTAATTAACCAAATTGATAAAAACAATATATAAATCCGTCTTTACATATGATATTTTTTTACATTTGCTTGACAAAAAAAACATTCTTATAATGCTTTTTGATTCTTTAATTATACAGAATCATTTGAACAGGGTAAATGCCATGAATAGTTATTTATTTGTTGTTTGTGAATAAGCCAATTACAGTGATACCTAGAGATTAGAGAGCTCCGAGAAGTGAATCCTATAATTTGAATTAGGATAAATACTGCTAAGATTTTTTTTTTTAAACAAAAGTTAAATTATTAATTTTCAATATTAAAATATGCTATATTAATTTATATTAGGTGGTAATTGTATCTATGCACTAGCTGATGGTAAAGCTACATATGGAAGTAGACAAAAATGAACTAATTTTCTTTTTTTTTTTACCTAAATAATCAAAAAAATAAATCCCCATGAAAATATTACTTAAAAAAGAAACATTTTCAATAAATGTGATCAAAAATTTATAAAGAAATTTTGTTAGAAATAGTATTTGTTTGAAAACCTGACATTATTCTACTCACCAAACAGATAATGATTGAAAACCTACATTTTCAATAATTACCATCAATGCTTAATATTTTGGAAGAAATTAAATTAGCATTTGATATCGTAGCTAATTTACTTTCTTTTGAAATGTTAAGCATTGATTATATTTATTGAAAATATTTGTCAGTATTTGTTTATTTGCTAAAGATATTGTTTTTAGATTTATTTTCTAAATAAATTACATTATTTTCATGTTTTCAAACATATTATTCTAGCAAAAAATATGGAATTTATTCTCATCTATGATGTGATGTGATGCATTGTGACTTCTCCTTAAACGGAGTCAGGAATCTCTCAGCAGCTATGCCCAGAGAAACCTGTTAGCCACTTTACCTTCCCTTTCCATTGTCCACCCTAAGTTTTTCCATAATCTGTTCAATCCCATTTCCACAACATAATCTTTGTCAACTCCATGATCTTCGTATCTAAATCCCCCTTATCTTTTCCCAAACCTAGCATAAAAACCAATAACTCACTTTCTGTTAATCACTTTGTTCATAATTATTCTTCCATAACTTCATTATATGTATCCTTTCTGTTTTCAAGCATTTACATTCAATTAACAGATGACTAATATTTTCTATTCCTTCCTTACATAATTTACAAAATAAATCACCCATATTTTTCCACTTACATGTATATTCTCTTGTTACTAAAGATCCCGTTCGAGCCTTAAACAATAAACTACTTTCCTTACTATTATCATATATTAACTCACACCTAATATTCTGTTTATTTCTATATACATTTGAACTCTTTTTAGTTTCCATATTATTTCTCCATCTAACTTTCTATTCTTTATTAATAAATCTATTCTTTTATCCCATTCCTTACTACTATAACACTCAACAATACTCTTAACACAATCATCCCATTTTTTGTACAAATATACTGATATAAATTCTTTATCCAAATTTTTGCATACCACATTACCTTTCTCACCTATCGTGTTACCTGCCCTTTACTCATAACCCTATTAAATACTATTTTGGCTGTTCTTTTATTATCCATAAACTGCAATTTACCAAACATTTTCATTTTACTTTTTGCATATAGATGGCGGCTCCACCAACAGGTAATATGTACATGTAACTAGCACTTTATGTTGTTCATCAAAATAAGCACACAAGATATGTTTCCCAAAAGCCTTTATTTCGAAAACAATATAGATAATAAATATATTTTTGTAAAAGATATATTTAATATAATTTTATAAATATATAACAATAAAAACTTTCTTAAATACCCAACATTATAATAACTTTCATCAGACAACATTCCGAAGTGAACTGATTGCAGGCTTAAGGCTGGTGAATAATATTCTTGTGTTTAAAAATAATAATATGCTTGTATAAAAAAAAAGTGCAGAAACTGTAGGAGATACACATTGAAAGACATAAGCTGATGTAGAGAATATTTTGAAAGACATAAGCAGACTTGACAATATTTGAAGCTCGCAACCTAATGATATCACAAGTTTAGTTACTCTGGAAAAAAAAAAAAGTAAATAAATTAGTAAAGAACAAAAAATCATGTAAAAAAATAGTAAGATGAGAAATAATGCTATTAACTATCATTACTGGATTTAAACATGCTTAGATCTGCTATACCTTGAAGAATATTTGGATTAATCTTTTTCAAATGGGCCACTAAGGGGATTTTGAGAAAGAAATCAAAACTAATTTCACAATACTAAAACATTGAGGATATTTCTGTGTGTTTGGACAGTGGTAGTGTGACAGTTTTGAAAGTAAATAATCTTGAATCAATTTTCAACAAAGTTAAAATCTATTTTGATAGAATTAGTTGATCAAGTTAGGACTTAGTTGCTTGAACATCACGTGATGTAAAATAGCTCCTTAAATGAAGTCCAAAGTTTCTGTGCTTAAGCTACATGCCCAGAAACATTTTGTCAGCCAAATGAAATATTCCTAGCCTCCAAAATCCTTACTCTTTATTGGATTAACCCAATTATTTCTCTAATTTTGGGTCCGCCCGTCCCCCTCTGGTCTCATTTTAATAAAAGCTCTTTGATAGTCTAGTATCTTATCTCTAATTCTCCAGTTTCGTTATAAAAACCTAAACAAAAAGAAAACTAAAATCTCTCTTTACTTTCAATTTTTCTGATTCTCTATACAATTTGTTCTAATTCCCTCTTTCACTATCCTGCTCTCCAAACATATTCAATGCTCTTTAAATTATATCTGCAATCCTGACTCCATTCTTGTCTTTCTCTAATATCAAAAGCTCTTGCCCTCACATTAAATAACAACTGTCCTTTAGTGCTACCGTACATCTTTTTTCTTTACACATACAAACAATGATTTTTGAAATTTCTGATATTTAAAACTTAGTAAAATGTTTGTCTTATTATATTTTAAATTCTAATTTTATAATGTAAGAAATTATTTACTAAACTGTTGCCAAAAATTATTTTATTGATGCTTTATAATGGGGATATCGTAAGCGAAATAGATTTAACGGCAAAGATTTTTGTTCTTTTTAAACTATGTATTGAATTAACATCACTAATAGATCATATTAAGATTTAATGCTTCAAGTTGACCTGTGGGTCTTAACCGCATCTTATTTAGTTGATTTTTTTGGTCTTTGTTTGATTATGTTAATTTTTTGTTGCAAAAACTGACCTTCAAACCCTATGCTTATCGTTTATGCGATCAAGTTGCACAAGTGAAAGAACTAACGCCATATCAAAAAACAAGTTTTACCCAAAACTCATTACAGTCTGATAGTTGCAATTATGAATCTATTCAAAAATTATTTAATTAAACATATATTATTACCCAGAAGGGAAAAAAACTGAATTTTGAATTCTGTAGATTTGTCATCATTCATGATCATCTTATCAAATATCATTATCGATTGACTGCATGATGAAGCTATCTTCAAGTTTAATCCAGTTTCTCTAATCTCTAGCCTTTTTTTTTTTTCTACAATACCCAACAAACTTCACAATTTCATCCATCCATTTCAGTCTCTTTTTTGGTTTTTTATATTTTGGGATCCAATTTTAAAACTTCAATTGCCCATCTGTTATCTCTTCTAGCAATATGTCCAGTTCTATTTCAGTCTCTTAATTAGTTCAATGATGTCGGTGATAACTGGATGTTTTCTTAACTGTGAATTTTATTTTTGTTATTCCTAACGTAATCTCTCCATACTTCCTTGAGCGAGCCAAAGTTTCTGTTTTGCTCTTCTGTTATTTATTCAAGTCTCAGATCCACAAGTAAGAAGTAATAAAATACATCTATTAAAAGTTTGCTTTTCACTTGCATAAGCATATTTCCATTTAATATTTATTTGTACCAAAATCACTCTAAGTTTAATCCTACATTAATTTCATCCATTTTGTTTCCTCTAGTTTGTTAAATTCTTCTAATTCATGATTATAATTTTTAATTTCTTCTGAAAAAATCCATTGAAGTTGTGGGGAATATAATATAAACAAAGTATAAAGTGGGTTCTTGGTTTTTATGCTGGGTTTGGGGAAAGAAGGGGGATTTAGATATAAAGGCCATGGAGTTGACAATGACTGTTGTGGAAATGGGATGGAGCAGGATAGGGAAGAGTATGGGAAAAACTTAGGATGGGGAAGGTAAGATGGCTAACAGGTTTCTCTGGGCATTGTGGCTGAGAGATTCCTGACTTCGATAAAGGAGAAGCCACAGTGCATCACATACCTCTGTGAAACATGGATTTTTTTTTGGTTTTAAGATTTGTTTAATTATTAATTTGATTAAAATGTTAGAAAGCATGTGCTTTTTGAATGCTTGTACGGCAGCCAATCAGATGTAATGATAACTGTCTGAGGGGCTCTCAAATCGCAATACAAGACAGATTAAAATGTAAAAATCAGAGCAATATCCATTTTCCTCACAATTTTTTTTTGTTTTGTATTAAAAAAAAATCAAAACATGTTAATGGGTTTCCTATTGTTATTCTTAAATGACTTAATAAAGTAGTATTTTTCTCAAGTCTTAGTTTTAATTTCTGATATAGTAAAAATAATCCATGCAAACAAATCTCTTTGGTAATGCTTAATTATTATGGGCACAAGCAACAAGTTTGACAATTACCCATCTAACGTAGCTGACAATACATACTAAGTGATATGTAACCATTTAAAATTCTAGATTTGAAATAATCCTTTTTTGTCCTAAAGCACCTACAATTCAATATCTTATTTATATATAAACTCCAAGTATATAAATTGTACTTGTATTCAAATATTATAGATTCAGCCTGTATTCTGTCTATCTCTTCTGTATAATTAAATGGATAAGGTACTATACATGACAGGTCAAAATGTCTTAAAAATTAACATGAGCATGACAATAAAATTGGCATCAACAAGCAATTTGAGTATTCCATCATTAGATTTTCTATGATGAATGACTGAAGAGTTGGAGGGTGGAATAGATTGAAGCCTGACCATTAAAATTTGAAGATTTGCTATCTTAATATAAATTGAGTACTGATTATATATGTGTGGGAGAAGATGATCTGGACCAACTGATGAGTACTGGTTCAGCATGAAATACTCATGTTGGAGATCATTTAACTTTTTCATGTGTGTGGCTATGTGTATCGGTTATATGAGATAGGGTGGATAGCTGAAGGGAGCTCGAAAGTCTGTGTTCAAATCCTCTATGATTACATTAAACTCCAAGTATATAAATTACACTTATATTCCTAACATATAAATCTTCATATAAATTTTTATTAAGATATAGAATAAAAGTTTTTAGTCATGGCAGCTATTCTAATATTAAAGAATTGATATTATTGGACGGGAGAATAATTTAACCACATAAAATTATATTAAAAAAGAAAAAATTGGTTATAAAAATATTTTATCATTTGATCAACTTCTTGAATATGAAGGAAGTTGTTATATATGCTATATCAGTATACCCTATTTCAGCTATTTGTTATTTTAAAAAAATATAAATAAACAAAAAAGAGAAACTAAATTTGTAAGTTTAATAAATTATATAACAGCGACCATTTTTCCATCTCAGTGTGTCATAAGCTATCATATTTATTAATAACATTCAAATTTCATGAAAGCACGTTATGATTTGCTTTTTTAAGTCTTTCCGATTTTCAATATTGGTGCAATATTATAATAACTCTATCAAATAATGTAAATTATTGTACATGTATAAAATGTGACAACCAGAGCAGAAAAATTCAGAAAATATGAAACACTAATATTATTTTGCAAAGCGCTTTTGATACTGTGTACCAGATTTGTGGTGACATATTGGAACTGAACAGTTAATATTCCAGTGCATGCTCACCATAACACTAGGCTTTCGGTACCATTTACCAGACTCAAGGCAACATTGGAACTGAACGGTTAATATTCCAGTGCATGCTCACCATAACACTAGGCTTTCGGTACCATTTACCAGACTCAAGGCAACATTGGAACTGAACGGTTAATATTCCAGTGCATGCTCACCATAACACTAGGCTTTCGGTACCATGTACCAGACTCAAGGCAACATTGGAACTGAACGGTTAATATTCCAGTGCATGCTTAGCATATCATGCACTGAAATATTAACTGTTTCAATATGTCATCATGAGTTTGGTAC